>JABCKV010000042.1:0-107034 GCA_018282005.1 Asterophora parasitica | reverse complement strand
AAAAAGCCTATCGATTTTCGAGTGTTTGTCACGCATTGGACCCTGACGTTGGTCACTTTTCACTGAGGTCTATCTTATGGAAATGACGTCATTGTTGAAGGACGCACAGCCCCAACGTGGCGCTGCAATCATCGTATGGGTAATCGCGTGGTGCGGATGTAATCTGCCTTCCAAGTTGAAACCTGGCAAGCGTCGAGATGGGAGAGACGGATTCAGAGCCGAATGTCATTATTATACCGACTATTACGACCTCAGCAGCATTACTTTGCGATAAATAGAAAAGCCGGAGTGCAACAGCAGCAAGAATGTAGTAATACAAGTTTCAGTCCGTCCCGAGGCGTCTAATCTATAAAGTTTTATGGTTTCCGAGTGGGCGTCCGTCAGGTCCCTGATGTGGGCGTGTGGGTGTGGAGTACGGGGGGTCCACCCATCGCTGCTCGTGGAATTCCTGCAGGGCCAGGAGAACCCTCACCACTGGCGAAGATCGGAAGGAGGGGGTTCCGATTCGAGGGAGATCACCATTTGCGGGAGATAGCGCACTCGGCGAGCGCGGCGAGGGCAGCTTTGGGATCGCTGTCTGGCAGCAGCTCCAGAACCTCTCGCGCGGCGTCGGCATACGACTGTGCGAGGCGGCGCGTACGCTCTACACCGTCTGATCTTGAGACGAAGTCCACGGCCTGTGGACGAGGTGTAACCGTAATGTCAGAATGGGAGGGGTGAAGAATGGAAAGGTTAGAGGAAGAAAGGGTTGATACGCACGCGTTTAATATCGCCCTCTCCAGCAAGGTTCCGGTGTATCAGTGTCTGCAACTCCGGGTGTTCTTCCCCTGCGAATAGCACGGGACCCGTCACAAGCATCGGGAGGCCTCCAGACTCATATTCCATGGTATCCTCCACGAGCTGAAAGGTGACAAATCAAGCTCAGATATGATAAACTTCATTATCCTTGCAAAAAAAAAGGCGAAAAGAAAGGGAACAGGGGATGGAAAGGAGAAGGAGTGGACGCAAGATAAAACGCACCTGGTACGCGATCCCCAAATTCCGCCCATACGCATACGCGACATCCTTCCATATCTCGCCCTCCCTACACCCACCAAGCACGACTGCTGCGCGCGCGGACTTGGCCATCAGGCTTGCGGTCTTGAGGTACGTACGGCGGAGGTACAGGTCCCATGCATCGTTGATGTCAGTTGTCGTTCTCTCCGGGCTCTCATTTCGTCCTTGAACACGCAGCATCTCTCCCTCAGCAAGGTTCGAGATAACGCCTCCAACGAGCTCAACGACTTCGCTCTCCCCGAGCCGAGAGAGTGCTGCTGACGCGCGACCGAGGAGGAAGTCACCGCCAAGGATGGAGAGTTTGTTTCCGAAGCCGCCGTCCTCCGGGGGTGAAGGTGTGGAAGTCGTGGCAGACGGTGCGGTAGCGTCGTCCACGCCGTCATGCAGCACGGACGCTATGTGTATCATCTCTGTTATCTGCGCGAGGCGGAGCTGGACGTGCAGTAACCGATGTGGGTTCGCGAGGCGCGGGATACGATTCGGATTGGCGTCCGCTGATATTGAAGACGGCGGGGAGGACGGGGGCGTGTGCAAGCCTGCCGGGCGCAACTCGAACACGGAGGCAAATGACGCGGTGTGGTTGGGCATACTCGGGTGCCAGTTGTTCAGCACATCTGGGAGACGCAGCGGGCGGTCCAGCTCTTCCTTCAGCCCGGAGTCAACCTCATTCTGTGCTGCCCACGCCTTCTCAGCCCAGTGTCTCCCCAGACCATTCGTCGCGTGTGAGAAGAGAAGGACAATGAGGGAGCGGAGCTGTTGGGAGGGCTGGAGGAAGTAGTACCGGGCTATTTCGCTAAGGCCCGGGTGAGCGGAGCCCAGGAGGCCGAGGAGACTGGAGCGCAGAGATGAGAGTTCGGAGGCGACGAGGGCGTGGGGGTCGATGCGCTTTTTGACGGCGGAAGCGGGCTCGTCGCGTGTTACAGGACTTGGAAAGGTCTGTGACTGGCGGCGACTCGGTCGGGTGTGCTGCGCAAGAGCACCAAGATTGCGGCGGAAAATGAAGGCCTTGTGCAGGGATAAAGAGGCGCGGCATAGCAAGGGCCCTGTGCGCGGCATGGCCTGGAAGTGGCCTGGTCGTCGCGCCGGGCGGTGAGCAAATGATTCCAAAAGTCGACAAATTTCACGCGAGTCCCATGACGCGATCATTCCCGCGTTCGTTCCGCCTCTATCGGTGAAATACATCCCTTTCTATTAGCTATAATACAGTGCAGCGTATCGCGAGTGTCTAAGGTCTAGATACATCAGAGTAACGGAAATGTGGCGAGTATAGGCGCCTCGGTGGAACGGGCGTACTTTTTGTGTATGTAGTGGTAGGTAGTATGGACGAATAAGAATATGGGGTTACGTTTGGGTTTTGAGGGCGAGCACCCCGAGCCAAGCCCTCAGCCTTGGTAGCATTGCGGTCGGTAACAGTGCGGTTGAGCGCAACCGTGTCCACGTCCGTTGTGGGGTTACGGAGGTTATAGGCGTGGTGGCGGCGACGTTGTGGTAGACGCAGGAAGCACCGGCCGTGGCACAGCAAGATACTCTTTAAACTGGCCCAAAGGTTTCGCGAGATGACACGCCAGGATTTTGCCCTACCAACGACGTGGCATGTAAGACGCGCGGACCCATAGGGTGCTATTACGAGGGACAGACCTTGGATTGCAGGACGTCCCAGTCCACGGTGGATGATGAGTTGAGCGCGAGCAGCATAAGGGGCTCGCCCTCCTTTGCCGCCTCCGTATCCCCTGTATTCGCGTTCGTTATGCCATTCCCATTCTCCAGCGTCGGCGCCACCGGCGATGTCGACGCAGGGGTCTCCTCAACGGGAACCACAAGTATTCGTCCGAACTGCTAGCGTATTAGCCTTCTCACTACCCCGTCCTTTATGATCGTGGAGAAAAAAATGGCATACCTCGCTGTCAACCATGCTCAACTCCTCGCCTCTCGTCTCCTGCCAAACCTCCGCTGCAAGGCCCACGACGACGCGGATCTCGTCCTTGGGGCGTAAGGGGTCGGCTGCGACTGACACGAGCTGCCCAGCAGGTGTTAAGAGCACTGCGGTGTGGAGTTCCGGGAGCGAGAGAACCTGGGAAAGGAAAGTGTGGAGTGCTGAAAGTACAAGCATCGCAGGCGAAAGGGTGCCAACAGGCGAGTAAAAGTGAGAAGAGGGGTGCGTTGCGCAGCTCAAGAGTCAACAGTGCGGCAGTATGAGATAGAGAAAGCGAGCGAATAGTGGAGGGAGTGAATGAATCTAAATGGCTGTCAGTGCAGTGACCCCATAGGTGTTGATTCAAGCGTAAGTTTGTGGTTGGTTGTTGACCCTAGCGCCGACACTTGATCACAACTTCAACGTTGATTCATCCACATCAACTGGAGTAAGCATTTACCTCCGCTGCGGAATGCACTTCTGTTTGCCCGTTCTACTGGGGTGATATAGTGAGGATAGATCTCTTGCGGGACACTCTCAAGAAGGGAACAGCAAAATGGTTGAAGACAATGGCTCGGGGGCTGGCTCAAGACTCCCAACTCTGGTTCTCGTTTTGTCGGGCGTTTGTACCCTCGTGGCGGTCGTGGTGTCTGCGATATCGATATATCTTCACCTGAAGAATTACCGGAAGCCCATCTTACAAAGGTGTGCATACTACTTCGCGCTTCGTCGTTGGGCTGACCTGATAATTTGTATCCAGAATGGTCATTCGCATAATGCTCATGGTACCAATATATGCCGTATCATCCTTAATCGCCCTATTTTCACTGGAGGCTGCCTTTGTGATCGATGCTATTCGTGATATTTATGAGGTGAATAGGCCCCATTTTCAAAGAACACATTCTCATCCAACTGCATACTCATCAGGCATTCGTGATCTACTGTTTCTTTGTGCTTCTCCTCTCATACCTCGGCGGAGAGAGGTCTCTCCTCATTCTTCTACACGGCCGCCCACCAAAAGACCACGTCTTTCCAGTTAGCATTTTCCGACGAGAAATTGACGTCAGTGACCCGCACACTTTCCTGTTCTTGAAGCGTGGAATCTTGCGTGCGTCAAGAATATCTCTGTTAACTTGTCCTTCGCTCACATTGGCTTTTAGAATATGTACAAATCAAGCCCGTCTTGGCCGCAGTCACATTGATTTTGAAGGCCGTCGGGAAGTTCAACGAGGGCGATTTTCGAGCCAACTCCGGCTACCTCTACGTCAGCATCGTCTACAACACGAGTATCTGCCTGAGCCTGTACTGCCTAGCTGTTTTCTGGCTATGCGTAAACGATGATCTCAAGCCCTTCCGGTCTGTCTCCTTTCATCAGCATACTGAATAAATACTTACACCTACACAGTCCCGTCCCAAAATTCCTCTGTGTAAAAGGCATCCTGTTTTTTTCATTCTGGCAAGCCATAGGAATCTCAGTCCTCGTTGCCGCACACTTCATTAAGAAACTCGGACCATACACCGACGCCGAGCACATCTCCCTTGGTCTCACCGACACGCTCATCTGTGTCGAAATGCCCATTTTCGCATTTGCGCACATGTATGCCTTCTCACACACGGACTACATCGACCGTCACCAGTCGTACGTCGCCCGCATGCCGATGTACTACGCCTTCCGCGACGCCTTCGGGCTCCTTGACGTGCTCGAGGACTCCAAGGCCACCTTACGCGGGGAGGGTATGGACTACCGCGATTTCGAACCCGCGGAAGGCGCCATGCACCAGGGTTCAGGGCGAGACAGGAGAATTCGCGCAGGCCTCAGATACAGCAAGGGCGGGCAGCGAAAGTACTGGCTGCCGCAGCAGAATCACAGTACGCTGCCCCCGGGGCGCCTCGAACGCGGGGTCAACCGTGCGATTACGAAGATTGCCGGTGAAGAGCAGGGTGAGGAGGTACACGCGCCGCTCCTTGCGGTACAGGCGGAGGATGTGGTGCACCTTGCGCCGGATCTCCAGAGCCACGACGAGGAGGATGTTTGGGGCATTGGTGAACGTAGCGGGAGTTCAGGGGAAGGATATGAGCTGCCGTTTGGGGACCTGGACGAGGTGGACGAGGAGCTGTTCGACCACAGTAAGAAGTATCTCTTTGGCGACTACAATTACCCGTGTATCGACGTCAGCTCCGAGGCGGCACGGACGACGATGTGGGACGAGGAGGAGAGGGTGCTGCGTGACGAGCGTGGGGCATGGTTTTCGCCACTACGCGGTGCGCCAGGGCAGGCGGCCCTTGACCGCAGAGTCGGGTCTGCGTGGCAGGGATATGGGGCTGTGGGTTCTACAGAGCAGGCCGGCGCGCGTGGCAGGGAGGGCCAGAATGCCCCTACCATATCTCGGAACCACAGCGAGAGACTCGTTGACCACGACCAGGATCATACACATGCCGATCCCAAGGACGTCAAACTGCACTGGACAAAATCTCAAGGACATCCCTCCCGGTCGGCGTCTCAGTCACACCTCCACAACCGCACAGGGCCTAAGTCAGAGATAGCATCAGGCGCCTCTTCAGCCGAAAGCAGTAAGGCTGCCGCGAACAGGCTACGCTCTCCACCGGTGCAATCAAGCCACAGTAGTGGCCTCAGGGCTATCAGCAAGGCTGTTCTCCCGCCCGACGCAGTGGACCTGGTCGTGGAAGACGATGCCGCCACACTAGAAGAGCAGACGCACGAACGAAGAAAGGGCGAACCGGGCGTGCGTGGCCCGGGATTTAGAAAAGTCTACCGTCGGGCATTAGTCGCATCGGAAGATGGATCCCAGGGTGAGATTGAGGTGCAGAAACTGGATGGAAGAGAGGCGGGCGAGGATGTATTGGAGGAGATTGACGATGACCTCTATGAGTCGTCTGACGGGGGGGAAGTAGTTGTGGCGAGAGCGACGACCCCTCCTTTGCATGCACGTGTAGTTGCTCATCAATACGATGAAGATAATCCTTGGGCTTAATTTTCACTCTCTTGGTCGTGTGTGCTATGGGGCGTTAACGATGAAGTTGCGGCTCAACTCAAATATACGGCGAGACGATATACATAATGATAATGCTGCAGTCGATACAAGAGAAAGCATAAGAATTAGACATGCGAACGAACTATAGACAAAGACATGGACTAGGTATGGCAGGGGGAATTAGTAGATGGTGAGGACTATGGCCCGCACACTGCGTACACGAAAAGTTGATCATCTTGCGCATTTTTTTGGGTTAGTAAACCGAGGGATGCCACTATCAACACGGTACGGAAAGATAAAATGTGCTGTCCTCCATTTGCTACTTCGCAGCATCAGCTTGCGCCTGCTAGAAAAACAGAAGAAGACCAATGAACATCAAATACGCAATGCAATCCAGAAAGACGAACTCACAAGGTAACTCATCAGCTGAGCATACTGCGCCTGCGCTGCGGGATTCGCTCCAGCAGCAGGCGGCGGCGGCATTCCCGATGGCCCACCATTCATCATCCCAGGTGGTGGCATGCCATAGGGCCCCGGCGCCCCGCCCTGTGGTGGCGGCGGCCTCTGCTGCTGCACACTCTGCAACATCGCCATGAGATTGGGCGGTAGGCCTGCTAGCCCAGCAGGTGAAGGCGGTAGTCCGCCGGGCTGCGGCGTAGAGGACTGTGGTGGGACTCCGTACGGGTTCAAGTTTGCTGGCGGGGGAGGAACGGCACCGGGGTAGGGAGGAATTGGAGGTCCTGGAGGCGGTTGACCGTAGTATGCCCCGGGGCCAGTAGGTGGCATGGGCGGCACGCCGGGCATTCCTGGCGGGGGAGGCCCGGGGGCTGATGGTCCTGTGGGGGTAGGAGGGCCGGGCTGGGGTTGTTTTAGGGCAGCCAGAAGCTGAGGGAAGGGAGGGGTCGGGGAATAAGCCTTCGTTGTTGAAAGATGGAGAAGATAAACACACCTGTTGCACTTTACGCGCCTGCTCGAGGCGATCATCAGTCGCTGGAGCAGTAGGCGGCGCCTGAGCAGTTGGTGGCACACCATAGCCCCCACCTGGGGGGCCATAATTTGCAGGAGGAGGCTGCGGCGGATGGCCCCCCGAGTCTCCATATCCCCCACCTCCTCCACCCCCACTGCGGTCATATCGATCATGGTAACCGCCTCCGCCTCGCCCTCCACGGTGTCCATAATCATCATCATGCCGTCCCCGTCCAGGCGGTCCTCGGTTGAAGCGGCCATAATCGCCACCACCGCCACCGCCATAACCTCGCTCGTTATCATCCCTGTCGAACCCACCGCGTCCCCGCCCACGCCCGCCAAATCCACGGCCACGGCCACGACCACCCCGCGGTTGGAAGCCTTCGTTGTTGTTCCAGTCGCTTCGCTCACTGCAGTAGATTCCGTGAGGCTGGGAGTGCATAGGATTCGGGAGCGTGTATGCTTACCGAGGTTGGCCTTGCGGGGCCTCGTTGGCATCATATGAGAGGATAATGTCCATTACTCCGTCTTGTAGGCTCTGATGGCGTAGGCGGTCGAATGCTTCCTCGCATGCCTAAAAACAGACTCGTAAGCAAAGTCAGAAAAGGCATAAGATGCCGTCACACTCACTCGTGTATCGTAAAACTCAACATAGCGGGAACTGACAAAACTGTTATTATCCTGGAACATACTGAAAATGCAAAAGGACCTACTCTGGTCGGTCGCCCACAGGTTTCACCGTTTTGACATCGCCAAATTGCTGGAACTTGCGTCTCACTTCGTCGTCGATAAGAGGAGCACCCGATGCAGAGTTACGAAGCGTGACCTGCAATGTTCCTTGCATTTGCTGCCCATGTTGCTCAAATA
The DNA here is from genome assembly GCA_018282005.1 of Asterophora parasitica. Lineage (NCBI taxonomy): Eukaryota > Fungi > Basidiomycota > Agaricomycetes > Agaricales > Lyophyllaceae > Asterophora > Asterophora parasitica. The sequence goes on along the minus strand of JABCKV010000042.1, from coordinate 99,240 downwards.
AGCGTTCTCCTCATCCACAAGAACGTGTCCCGGACGCACCTGGTTCTTATCCCGATCAGCCCCTCCGGCACGGTCATCACGTGGAAGAGAATAATGGACATCAATCTGTATGTGTGCATTTGGTGAACAATGGTCAGAATACGCGAGGGAAGATATAAGGCGAGCTGGGGCTTACGGGACGACCACTAATTTCAGATCCCTGGAGTCGCTCTCTGGCGCGTTCCGCTGCACGGAGGTCAAACTGTAGGTAGAGTAAATAGATACAAGGTCAACATCTAGGAGAACTTGAGAAACGTTCACACGGAACGTACGTATGTCACAAAGACCATGCCTCGCGTTGAGATGAGGTCGAAGAAGGTCTTGATCTCGCCATGCTCCTCAAACTGCGCTCGGACATCATCACTGTTGGTTTCATACTAAAGACGACAGTCAGTATATGGGCACGAGGTAAAGGTTTGTGGGTGCAAAGTTGATGCCGATCAAGATCGCGGTCGAAAAAGTTGTTCAAACTCAAGTGGGCACTTGCCTTAATGTTGCGAATGAACAGTGTGCGGCAGGGCCGTTCGCGTTGGATGCGTTCCTCAATGATCGAGTCGTGGACCTTATCATCCCTCTCCTTGCGAATAGGTCGTGTCCGGGGACCTCCACCTCGGCCACCATAGCCGTCGTCTTCGAAGCTTTGACCTGCACCGTCTAACACGGAACGAACATTCAAGTAAGAAACTCCATCGAATCACAGAGATTAAGGGAAGAGACAAGAGACGTAGCATTGACAGGTCAGGCGCGCGGGCAGACACTCGCCGTTGGGCTCAGAATGATGACTCCCTCAGCATTGTCGGCGTAGGTTATCTCTGACCGCATGGCGCGCACTCAAAAATTCCAACGAAGTCCAATGAAAAGGGTGTCCCTGGCTCTCGTTAACAGATAGCTTAAGCTAACTCGCGCTGGCGCACCACTGTCTGATACTCTGCGCATGCCTTAACTCGCAATTCAAGCTAGCTGACACAGAAAAGCGCGCTGTCCCTCGAAAAATCGTCCGTAAAGTCTCAAGGTTTCAAGCGCACCTTCAAATTTAGGATACTCCTGATTATACGCAGCGGCGTGGGGTGGCGCAAATGGAGCAGCAGCAGCGGGTGGAGCACCGTAGTTGTTCTGGTAGTATGGGTGTTGTGGTGGAGCCTGTGCTTCATAATTACTGTAGGGGCCCGAATGGCCTTGATCATACGGGTCGTGCTGGCTCATGTTTCCGTCGAAGCTGCCATAACTGCCTCCTCCACGTCCACGGCCGAAACCTCTTCCACGTGGAGGGCCCCCTCGGTCAGGGTAACGATGTCGGTCGGGGCCAGGGCCAGAGGAAGATCCGCCTCGCCGGGCGGGTGAACTTTCGGAACCTCCACCATATGGATGATGACGGTTCATTTTTTTGGTTCAAAGGGTTCTAGCGAACTGATGTTGTGCGGGCTTTGCGATACAAGAGTCTTGTGGCCAAGGGGGGAGGGCAAAAGAGGGAGCCGCAAAGATACGCAGGGACGGAGATACAGCAAAACAAAGAAACGGGAGCTCAACACTCAGAACTAAGGGGATGGGCAAAGCAGAATGGATAAGGGCGCGGCGTCAATGGTGGTTGGGAAGAGGGAGCGGGCGAACGGATGACAAGAAAAAAGCCTTTTCGGGAAATGCCGCGTGGTCCCAGACTCAGCAGCCACAAGCGCTGCGGTAAGCTATTACTCCACTCTACTGCGACCATGTCCAAGCAATTTCAGTTCAAACTCGTCCTCCTCGGTTAGTACAAGCAGGCCCACTCATTGCGCTTTGCTGAATAGCTGCTCTCAGGCGAGTCTGCAGTAGGGAAGTCCAGGTATGTCCCATCATGTCTTGGAAGCATTGCGTTGCGCCATCTCACGAGCTGCAGTTTAGTGCTGAGATTCGTCAAGGACCAGTTCGATGATTACCGGGAAAGCACTATCGGAGGTTCGCCAACGTCCTGCTATCACTCCGTTGTCTAATAGCACCACACACACAGCCGCCTTCTTGACACAGACCGTGACTCTGGAAGACCAGACGACAGTGAAGTTTGAGATATGGTGCGTCTTCTGATAACTTCGCAGACCCAGGGGAGAATCTATATCTTGACGCCACAGGGATACCGCAGGGCAAGAGCGATACAAGGTATGTCCAATCCTACACGTCCCGAAAGCGTTGTTGATCCCTGTTCCATTGCACTAGTCACTTGTACGTCACCTCCACGTTCCCACCACAACTGCGCCACTCACTCCCATCTAGGCACCGATGTATTACCGCAATGCCAATTGCGCCGTCGTCGTGTACGACATCACACAAACCGCCTCGCTCGAAAAGGCGCGCACATGGATCCGCGAACTCCAGCGTCAAGCCGACCCCTCAATAGTCATCGCCCTCTGCGGCAACAAGTCTGATCTCTCCGCCCGCCGGCAAGTAACAGAGGAGGAGGCCAAGAAGTATGCAGAGGAGGAGGGTCTCATGTGGGCAGAAACCAGTGCGAAGTCAGGCGAGGGCGTGACAGAAATCTTCACAGCCATTGGTACGTCTTTAGATCTGATACCACACAACGACCGTTGATCATGTTTTGCAGCCAATAAGCTCCCTTTGACAGCACCACCATCTGCACGGGCAGGCGGTGCACGGCCAGCGGGAAGCGCAAGATCAGGCGTTGATCTTAACAGGCAGTCAGCTAATGCCCAAGGCCAGAATGACGCTTGTAATTGTTGATTGCGCTGATGTCACCTCTTCCGACCTGTTCTGTCCTTCCTCCTTCTTACACGCGAGGGCTACCTCACATATGTTTACTTGTAGTGCATAGTTTCATCGCTCATTGCTCGGACCTTTGGGATATACATATTTCTTATACAACATGGAATTTCTTCTTATCATCTTTTGGCACAACGATTGCGCCAACGGTCAGCTCTACAACCCAAATAACGTCTTACACTGACAGAGCATCCATGATGAAATATCCTCAAAGGACTGATATTCTATGAATCTATGGCATGAAATTTCGTCAAGTGTCGTGAATACAGCTACAAATTGTGGAGGGGGGAACAAAAGTCAAGACTAGCAGCGATAGATAACAACTCGTGTTGAGTGCAAGATGCAGATGTGGTGTACAACCATCATACAGGGCCACCAGCAAGGCAAATGGGAGGGTATCCATCAGACGGGGCCAGGATCACTTCGTAGCAGGCTCAAAACCCGGCCGCCTCGAGCCCTTTCCGAATATCCGCATTCGCAAGCTCCGACTGCTGCACCTCCTGGCTGCGGGCCCAATACCAATCCTTATCCCTGGCCTCATCCACCATCATCTGCAAATGCCTCGTCGTGAACGCCATCGTGCTCTCGCTCTCCGCAATATCATAGTTCCTGCTCTGGTACTTGAGAATCGCAGACACGGTCTCGTACGAGCGCTGCCGTTGTATGAAGCATATGTTGTCGCCTTCGTCGGAGTAGTGGTCCTGGATGTGCACGAGGTCCGTGAGGAACATAGAGACGAAGGGCACGCACGGGCCCTCGACGTTCTGCAGCAGCGCCCGGTACCCCGAGAAGCCACCTGTGGGCTCGTTGTGCCTTAGAAGATTGTCCAATGCGGATTTGCGGTTGACGTGCGCCCAAGTGAGGTGCAGTCGTGTGACGACCGTGCTGGAAAGGGCGTTGATGACCGCGCTCATCGAGGCGAAGTTGTTCATGGCTTTGCATTTCTATAAAAAAAATGAGCATCAGTCGATTTGATGCTGGAGAAATACGCGCAATGATTTCGACACTTACCTCGGCAACTTTTATCCAGAACTCGATGGTATCCGCGCGCTTGCCGAGCGCGTCATTGCTGAGGATGCTGACCTTGACCCATGACACGACCTGGTCGTGGGTGCTGCAAAACAAAGCCAGACCATTTGCTTCAGGCAGCTGGGTACCATTGTGGCAGAGGCAATCGTGAGGAGTGACTTTGATGTAGCGTCTTGATTCGAGGAGTGTGAGTTGCTCTGCGATATCGACCGGGTCAAGCTTCAGAAGGTCGTTCTTGTGTGCACGAGATTTCCGGGCTTTCCGTGGTGAGGCGGTGGGTGATAGACTGGGTATTGCAAACGTCTAGCGAGTTATAATTTAATACGTGTGCTTTTACACGAGTAGGAGTGGGATTGAGACCACATACCAAACGCTGGATCGTCTTCTGCAACAGACGCGCCATTGATGCCAGAGGAGGCGATTGAATCAGGCGGAGAAAGTCCGCCAGTCGTGAAGCTATGTGCGGCTCCTGTTCTAATAGCCGGTTGTCCTCGAGCCACATCGTGAACATCATGAGCACCCGCCGCTGGGTCGCGATCAGATGACCCTTCCACTCGTCAAATTCCGCAGTGGCCAGGTCTTTGGGGTGATCCATCCTGTAGGTCTCGACCAGCATGTCAAAAAGCAAGTCGGCTGTCGTGAATGTCCGGAACGTCATCAGGAATATCTTGCGGAAAAGAGTCTCCTCGGCCATTTCTAGAATACTGGTTTAGCACACAAGTTCAGGGCTGAGAGAGCATGACGCACTCCGCGTTTCTACCGCTGAGGCCTCGCAGGTCAGCTTCTCTACCAGAGCCCTGAGCGTCCCATACAGGACATTTCCTTCCGAGTCCACATCCAATTCCTCCGCGAACACGGGCTTCATGTACCACGGCTGGACCGGCCTGGGCAACTCCTCCTCCACAACAGGACCCTTGATTCGCTGCGACTTTGTACGCCGTATCAGGCCCTCGAGAGCACTCCTAGATTTGGAGATGGCACTGCTGGGCTCGGATGTCTCGACTGAATTGCTGGACTCGAACGAGGGTCGCGCTGATGCCGAGAGGTGATTGTCGCGGCGCTTGGAGATACCCGGCGCGATGGGCAGTGGTAGTGTGCCAGCTCGGTGCCGTGTTTGTGGTGGAGGTTCGTCGTGGAAGTAGCTCGGTTTGTTGTAGTAGGAGGAGGTGTACGGGGTTTGGAGAACGGGGGACACATTATTAGTTTGCTGGTTGGTAAAGTGCTGGAAGATGAGGCGGTATGAAGGATCCGAGTCTAAGCCATTTTGCACGAGATCCTGAGCTTTAGTTGAAAGGTAGAGCTGAGGTGTAGGAACCTGCCAAATGATTATAACTCTGAGCAATGGAATGGAAGCAAGGGAAAGGGTTTTCGTACTTCACGCCTCTGTATCCGAGGGCTTCGAGGGCTTCGGGTCACCGGTGTGGCAGGTTCCGGGGGGTCGTATGGCGAGGCTATGGGGTGCGTCGGCGCAGATACGTAGAGCTGTTCGGCGTGGTACTCGAAGGCGCGGAGCTCTCTTGGGGTAGCTCTCAGTTTCTCCGCCATCTCGCTGTCTAGCTGTTCGACAAACGCCTGTGGAATCCATCCAACCTGGTCCGTCTCCTTGCGGATGGCGGCCCACCAGCCGCTCTCCTCCTGCTTCACGATGTCGAGAATTTCGTTCTTGACGAAAGAGAGATGATCGGGGTCATCTGAGCGAAAATCGTACATGCATATGGCCGAAAAGATTGCGGAGGAGTCCAGTTCCTGTGTTGTGCTGGTGCTGGCGGTGGTGGTGGTTGCTATAGAGGAAGAGGGGGACAAGGAGGGGAGGACTTCAGGCTTGTAGGTGAATGGATCGATGTGGACGTGCAGCGACTGGCGAGCATTGGACGATCCAAGAGCAGCCATGGGAGTGCGGAGGGAAAGAATGGTCGACGGGCAGGTGAAAAGATGCAGATGTCTGAATCAGACTCATAAGTATGCACGCATGACACCATTCATTCCGACATCGCCCAGACGGCTGCAGCTCATGGCTATTCGTCCTCAGCCCCGAGGAAGACCATCTCATTTGCTCAAACGAGCAATGCTCACTGTCGGCGAATGGCCGATACTACAGGTTACTCCTATCTATTGATGGACTTGTCAACGATGGCTGTTCCCAACACTTGGAAAGTTGGACAAGAGCGGCAAGCTGAAGCGGCTTGTACTTGAGTAGTGCATTTTTATGCTTCCTCTTGGCTTCATCGTTCAAAATGGACGGCAATTGCTGCGATGTTCCCATGAAGATCTTGAGCACTATTTCTTGGAGGCGAGAGATCGAGGTTTGTATTCTTCATTTGAGCATTGCAGATCGTCGAGAAGCAGGAGTTGGGATTAGGTACCAGGTAGATGTATGTGCCCAAGCACAGCAAGAGTGCTGGGGAGGTGGCAACGGAGGTGTTCTTTTGTCTTGTTTGATCCACACGCCGTTCCGTGACACCACGCGTGACATCAAAATATTTCCGAGTCGTCACCAAACGCTCCGAATGGCGTCCATACTCTCGTCGAGGCGGCTACTTCAGACACAGTGGCGCAATGCCTCGCGCTCTCTAACCACCGCCACCGCCACCGCGTCCACTTCCGCCCCGCCACCCACACCCTCCGACCACGAGCCCAACACACACTATAAAATCACCCTCCGTCGCTCCGCCATCTCCCTCGGGGACAAAATCAAGGGCACCCTCATCTCCCTGGGCATTCACCGCCGCATGCAGACTGTATACCACCGCCACACGCCCGAGGCGGCCGGCAAGATTCTGAGAGTGAAGGAGCTGGTCGAGGTCCATAATGTGCCCGCGTCGCAGGTGCGGACGGCGTCGGAGCAGAGGCTGGAGAGGAAGGCGAAGAGGGGGTATAAGATCACAGGGAGGAGGGAGGTGCTGTTATGACAAGTTCTAGAGAGCATGTGCTTGGGGAGGTGAGTTGATGTTGCTCGCTTCCGGGCAGCCTGTCCTGACTGCGTGTCTCCTTAGAAGATGATACCAATTATTTGTCGTCTTTCGCCACTAATAATCTAAACTGCTATATGATACGCAAAGGCGAACCATCATTTCATCTACGCAAGCTCCCCAAGACTAAGAAGAATGCAATAGTCGGTTGTCGTAACTCGTGGTTGCATGTAAGTAGTCCGGATTCTACTCGACTCCCACTACAGCCGTATGACCCTCCGACCCCGGAATATCCACGCAACGACACACACCCCAAAAGAATAGGCGCTGAGAATTATCATCGCCCACGTATCGGACGTATACATCGTCGGTATCGAAAGGTTTACCAAGCCTGTCGCCACATTCGCCTGTAGGCAACGCCACAAAAACCTCAGTCAGCCCACACCCTTGACACCCCAATCAAAAGCAAAAAGGTGACAACACTGAAACACGCACCACAAGAAAAAGCACGAGCCCATTCCTATTTATGGCCTCGAGGAGGGGCGGCGCGCTCTGCACGAGCTGTAGGCGGGCGGGGTCGTCGATCGGGATATCGACGGGCACGTTCTGCTTCGTGCGCCGGGAGTACACCGAGCGCGACGGGAAGAACCACATGTCGAGTACGAGGTACCCCAGGATGAAGCTCGTGTTGAAGGCCGCGACCCAGAAGATGTATGGCGCATTCACCTAGTTGAAAATAATCCAAACATGCATTGAAGTATGAGAAGGAATTGCACACCAATCTGCGCGAAATCCCCTCGCCGCCAACGCCGAAGAACCGCAGGAGACCGAGCAGGGCCCACCACACCATCGTATATGAGCACAGCTCGGTAGCGGTGCGGTCGTTTTCGCGCGGCGCGGAGAGGGTATTCTTCTCTTTCAGCTCGGGTTTCTCTTTGGAGTTGGCGTTGCTATCGCGTCGCGGGCGGCCGGGAGCTTTGAGGCTCCGCTTGAAGTATTTGGGCGTCGGGGGGAGGATGAGCGTGCCTGTTGAGAGACCGAGGAGGTGGATTGCGAGGTAGCCTGTATTGAGGTGATAGAGGGGTGAGTGGAGAGAAGAAGGAGAGAAGAGAAATACGTACCTAGGAGAGAGACAAGACCTTCTTTATTGGCGCTGAGTAGACCTACTCGCGGGGCGTTCAAGACGAAGTCGTGCATCCCAAAGGCGGAGAGCGTAAGTTGCTGGGCTGCCCGCAGTTTTATCAACTCCATGCTTGCGCATAATGCAAGGGAAACACGGACTTGATGCCACAAGAACTCCAAGGAGGGCCAAGGGGACGCGTTTGATGACTGGATGAAGGGCGACTTGGAGGACCGGCAGGAGTGCCAGTGTGATGAAGAAGTTCCAGTGGGTGCCATACTCTGATTCGTGTTCCTTTACATACAAGCACCTGGTAAGTATTTCAAGAATACTGCAACAGCGGGAGAGTTCTCAGCACGGGATATTCAGTCCCCTTGACGAGGAGGACGCGGACGAGTCCAATGAGGATTATAGGAATCGTTTTCTTGCTTGTGGAGAGTATTTTGGACACGGCTGGCGCGGAGAGGTACGCTGGGTCTTTGAGTATCGGGATAGCGGACACCAGGCCCTGCGAGAACACGAAAGAGCCCACGCCCATGTCCATCTTAACGCGCCAGTAAAAGCAAAGTCAAAAAAAGGTGTATTGGAAGGTATGCAATGACAGGGTATGTACCAGTGAAACTCCGAAGGACTCGCATTTTGCGAGCGCGCGCGGGAAGACGGGGAAGTCGACTGCGAGGATGGCGAGCGTGGTCATGAGGAGCATGTGGGCTCTGTACACGGTTACTGAGGGCAGGGGCTGGATTTGCGGGGTGGTGCTACCCGATGGAGCTGGCTGTCGTGAGGTGGGCGACATGGGAACTGGAGGGGGTAGGGGAGACCCTAGCGGTTGCCGGGGAATGAGAAGGAGGAGGCCTGTTGGGAGTAGCAAGAGACCTGACAGAAGTCCAGGGGAGTCGGCGAAGAGCGTCATTGACAAGAGGAGCGGTAGCACGAGGATGAGCCATGCTAGTGGGAAGTTGATTGAACGCGTGAGGGGAGTCCGCGATTTCAGTGCAGAGTATAGAGCGATTGAGCACTTGAAGTCAAGTCAATTACAGATGCAGAATGAATGAGTTCTGGACGTACCAGCGCGACCAGAGATATGAGGTTGACATGCAGGACAGAAGACCCAGTCAGGTCAGAGACAAAGGCCTGCTTTGCTTTCTTGTAGTCGTCGTTCATCCAGCCAGCGCAGAACAGGATATCAGTAGCAAGTCTAGGCGCGCTCGGATCGGTACTCGGAAGTCGATTGTTCCTTGGAAATATACTATTGGGCCAAGTTCCAACTACCCACATCAACTACCACAATCCCGCCAGCATTTGTATTCGTCAGGAGGCTCCCAGGTGAGCAGAATTTCCGCCTTTTCCTGAACCCGAATCCGCTCAGTAGGTTTGCTGAGCAGTATGACGACAATTGATCCCGGTGTGGGTGTCAGTGATGCGGAATTTGAAGGGCGCGCGGCTGCCTTACACACAACCATCATTCCGCCTGAAATATGGCTCAACGTGTTCTCATTTCTGCAGCCTCCCGACCTGCAATCATCCACTCTCATCTGTTCTCTATTCCGCTGGCTAGCCCAGCCTTTCTTATTCGCCGTCATCGATGTATCCCCATTCTTCCCAGCGTTTAACGCCGAGCGTCATTTCAAACGCCCCCAGCGGTACCTCGCGAGAACGGTTCGGCGACTTGAGTTCTACCGTTCCCCGCGTATTGCGCCCGCTGTGAAGCACTGCTGGATCTCGCCTTATTCGCGCGCTGGATTTCCCCCGCGCAGCCACAGAGATGACTGCGATCCAAACTTGATCGTACAGAAAGTAGTCGAGGCACTCCCATTCTTCCCCAACTTGTACAACCTCACTTGGCACTGTACGGACCTCTCAAGATGGTGGGACGTCATCTGTACTCTCCCGATCAGAACTCTGTGGCTCAACTCTTGCGGGATCGAGGGCACCGACCGGAGGCCACTTCCCATACGGCATCTTGATCTCGACCACTGGGCCTGGGAGGGCGAAGCCGCAAATCACGTATCTATTCACGAGGAGCATCTAGACGGTATTTCTCAGTCAATTCTACCGATCACCTTACACTCGGAGCACATCGAGCACGTATCCGTCCCCAGGGACAACTCATGCTCACACCTTCTATCTACTATGGCCTCAATGGACGCGTTCATCTCCCTCCGCGTCCTTCGTGTCCCTCTTTCTGCCATGTCTATGTTTTGCTTCGTGCCTGCCTTGTCCCAGTGCCCCGTCCTCGAGGAATTCAGGTTTCTCAACCCCCCAAATGACTCGCCGCACAACATCACGATGAAGCATCTTCCCTTACACGCATTGCCCTGCCTCTCCACATACGAAGGCCCATACTCATCTTTACTAGCTTTCGGAATGGGACGCCCCCTTCGGGTAGCCCAGATATGGGGCCTCGACGCTTCCTCTGCACTGTGTGACCCTTTCTGGCTGACTCAAATATTGCGCCATTTATCTGTGTTCAACACTACTCTAGAAAGCCTACACGTATCAGTCACTCATATACCCGATGAACTCCTAGCCGTCATGTCGACATTTCGCCGTCTGCGGTCCTTGGAATTTTGGTCTGCCGATAGTCCGCCTCCTGAGCCTCACCGGCACCCGTTCAGCTCACCTGTGACTGTGCGTCGAATAACCTTACGTCTTTTCACTTCCCCATGGGAACTAACTCGATATTGAATGAACAGCTTTTCTACACAACCCTGCGCGGCATCCGGTTTCCCGCCGAGCTGGAAAACCTGCGCATCACGACAAAGCTCTACCACGCAAGTCTCGACACGCCGTCGCAAAGGGACGACGCCTTGCAGCTCATCGAGTTCATGGCCCACGCGCACCCGCGGCTACGCACCGTCGAGATTGGATACGGCACGTACTGGACTGGGATGTGCGTTGCCCGATGGATACGGCGCGAGTTGGGAGAGTCGGAATCGGGCAATGGAGCTGGCGCACTGGCAGGCACACCAGTGGGAACGCTGGTGTTCAGCGAACATAAGCGGAAGATCGTGTTCTCGGATGCCCGGCGTGTAGTGATGATGGAGTCGCAGAGTGGGTGGGTGGAGGATAAGGTCATGAATACGGGAAGTTCTTTTCTCGGTTGGTTGCGCCGCCTTTGGCCCAGGGGTTGTTGAATGAAGCGGACGGGGTAAGGACTTTGAAATCACTATATGGGATAGGATGTATTTTTGGATATTCGATTTGTAATGTAACCAACCACCTTTGTGCTCGAGCGGAATCACCATCACCGATTGTTAGTCTGCAATAAGACAAGATCCGGGAGCTTCAGGCGCCCATCGCGCAGGTACGAGAGGCCGAGAAATAGTTATCATAAATAGGCCATGTATCCTACAATACACATGCACCGGTGGCGTTAACGATGTAAGTAATAGATACGGGGACACGCAGAAAAGGGTAGTGAGGGTCTCTGCTACATCAATCTGGTCTCGATTTCGGGGCTCGGATTCGGTTATTGGTTTGGGTGATGCACAAAGCACACATGCAAGGGAAAGAACAGATACAGAATGGGGAAGAAAACAGGGAAAGGATATCCGGGTTGGAACCGTCAGAAGCAGCCGGCGCCGAGCAGCGGATGCGGCGGATGGTAATTTGCAAGTCAGCGAGTGGGGAGTGTAAGTATGGGCATGATCGATATAATTAGGGATGCAAAGAGGGCGATCATCGGAGGATGGTCGGGAGAAGTACGACTGTGTGTCGCGGGACGAGTGCCACCATGCGATGGCGAGTAAGCGAAGGCAAGGCAAAGTGGTGATATGCCGAGGTCGAATAAATAGTAGTGTGACGGCGAGGTGGTGTCTTTCTCAATATGGGATACATCGATGATTCTGTCAGGGCGTACATCGTCAGTACGAGAAATGCGAAAACAGGATAGCATAGTACTCACAACAACAAGGGGTTTTATTTTTCAGTGGGGTCGAACCCTTTTAATGCACGATATGTTGGTAAAAGTTCATAAGCAATAACGCGTCTTCCAATTTGATCGCAGGGTACTGAGTCTGGGTGACGGAGACCTTCTCGAGCTCGGCATACGGCTCAGGGGTGATGGTGGACGTCAGTTCGCTAATCGCCATACGTGACGACGAGGACACGGGAGTAGACGTCGGTAATGGTGGCGCGGATTCGGGTGGCGGCGTCACCGCCTCCTGGAACTCATCCTCGCTGCCGATGTCCGAGTGGATCTCGTGCATATCGTAATCGTCGCCGTCGAGCTCCATTGATGATGACGACGAATATGAGCGGAATGACGGGCTCCCGGAACGGGAGGCAGACGCCGAATACGGTTGGTTGTGGAATCCGTAATCATCGTCGTAGTCGGCACTGCCAGATCGCTTGTCGCGCTTCCGGGCAGTCTGGCGCAGATTCCTAAACCAGTTGGTGACTTTCCCGACATCCCTAAAAGAGAAAGTAGGGATTAGAATTGGTATACATATTGCGTGAGAGATCAGATTCTTACATGCCGATCTCCACTGCGAGAGCCGAGCGCTCCTCTATAGTAGGCGTAGCTGTCTTAGTGAATAGATCCTTGAGCGCATCAAGCTGATAAGGTTCCGGACGAGAGCGCCGAGGTCTTGAGTAGGGTGCCATTGAAGTGCCGTATGGTGTAGCACTGTGACGGGAGGAAGACCTCCGAGGCGAACGCCCATCTGCGGAGGGCGAGATACTCAGAGAGCGCTGGGCTCTCGAGACGGGGGCCGAAGAATAGCCAGTATGGGGTAGTGGTAGTCCTAAAGAGGGATGATTGGACGGTGGAGGGAACGCCGAATAAGTGCGGGATTCATTGTGGTGCTCGGTGGTGGAAGACGACGTCGACGGAGGACCCCCTTCGGCCTCGTCCTCTTTCCTCTTTTTCGCAAGACTGCGTTGATTTTGGAACCAGTTCGTGATGCTCTGATAACGCCTGGTGACACAGAGGTATTACATAAATGGGGATAGACATGGCAGATGAAGAAAATGAAGCGTACATTCCGATGCGCTCCGCCAAAAGTTGACGTTGTTCAGTTGTTGGGTGCGGAGTGAAGTTGTAGAGTTTTCGGAGCTCGTCAGTCTGCTCAACAGAGGGACGCATACGCATTCGGCGGGGCATGGAATCTGATTCTGAGGCGAGATGAGAGTGGTCCGGGTTGCCTGCGTAGAACGAGGAATGTGTTTGAGGAAGATCCTGCGGGGCGATGGAGGTGGCACGAGAGGGATGGAGTTCTATAGGGGAGTAATCGTCGTCGAGGTAGTCGTCAAACTCGGACGGGTGTCTGGTCGCGGTATTTGACGTGGAAGCAACGGTGGAAGAAACTACAGGTGGAACATTATATGGAACACCTCTGGTCCTTTTCTTTGACGACGCCCGTTTATTCTGAAACCAGGCATTGACTGTCTTTGTTTCCCTGAGAAGGAAATGAAAGGTCGCTGAGGTCAGGAACTTTGGATCGACAAAGGTAAAGAGCTGATAGGACTCACATTCCAAGCTGCTCAGCCAAGGATGAGCGCAGCTCTAGAGCAGGATGCTCATTTTTGTCGTAGAGCTCGTTGAGCGCGGCGAGCTGGGCAGGAGAATGGCGATGTCTCGCTTTCTTCTGCTTGTCCTTGGGGACATCGGGGGCAGGAAGATCGGCCATGGGGAATAGGGAGGAGGCGATATGTCTGGCTAGGACTCGTACAAGGGAGACCAGATACTAGGGATATTACAAACTTGCAAGGACCATAGCACTTTAACATGCCACTTTCCCACGTCTCTACAAAAAAGTCTTTCATGATCCATCACTTTATCAGATCCGGTGCCTTGTGCAAAGTGGTGCCGATCCTCCAGCCGCTGCAGCGAGCTCGCGACCGCTAGCGACGAATATGTCTGATGTTTTTACAGATGCCTGGAGCAGCTACGAGAGCTCGTAGGCTGCAACCTTCCTCCTCATATCTCCCCACTAAATCAAGTCCAATTACCCCAGCTGTGACGAGGTAATGATGTAGAGTGTTGCAGATTATCAGTCTCACCCTCGTCAGCAGTCATGTGTTTGCTTTCCTTCCCCGGTGGCGGTAGCGCGGGCCAAGTTCATTTAACCCTCGGTGGCCTCGAGAATTATCCATCGTAATCGTACAGTACTAATTTACATCCATAAAATTATCCGCATGGTCGTTAGTGGTCTTCGTTTGAGTCAATGTTGCGAATCCATGCTCCGATTGAGCCTCTGCCGCCACCCAATGTAAGTCCGTGTATTGAACCCGGAAAGGAAGAATGAACCCACAAAAATCCTTCGTGCCGCAAAAACAAAGCACGCTTCGTTCCCTTGCTCCAGAAGCGGATAGCATACGAGAGTGTCGTGATAGTCGCAGCGTGCCCTGCAACCGTATCAGCATCGAGATTCGGGCCATCGTGGCATGAGTATGGGTATGGGGATTGTTCGCACCTCTAATAAAGCAGCCTCCAAAATAAATCCTGTCTAGGTTGTACTTTTCCGCATTCATATATCTATAGGCATGTCAGTCCGACTGTGATCACGATCATCTGAAATCGACACTCACGCAATCTGACCGATATTGTTCGACACAGCATATAAGAGGCTGCGACTGATGTCTTCAGGGGAGAAAGTCTTCTTGCTACCCCCCTTCTTGAAGACCTTGCCAAAAGAACTGGCAATCATCGTGGACTTCAGGCCTAGCCTGCTGTAATCTTGTCCGTAGATATCGCCAACCAGCATGTCGACAGTCGCATTATCCCCGTTGTCCGAGAACGCAAGCATCTCTGCAAAGTACGCATGAGCTCATCGCTTCTGTCAAGTAGACTCTTAAAACTCACCATCGAATGTGGTCGCTGGCGTTAAGAGGCTCAGCAAGCCCCAAAGCGTACCACCACCCAGACTCGTTCCACTAACACGCTCGAACTTGCCATCCTCGTCCACCTTGATGATCGACACACCAGATCCGATATTGACCAGCAAACACGGAAGCTGGGGGGTCGGGTTACTTTCAAACGTCACTCCAAACCTCGGAGGATCTGGACTCGGTCGTTCTAGAACACCATTCGCACCGATCGACGGAAGGGTGGGTTTTGGCGAGGCGCATGTGTGGCTGCTGGTATTCGGGTTGGACACGGAATGGATGAGCTCGTCGGAGAAGTAGTACACCTCGTCCGGGATGAGCGTGATGAATTTCAGACCCTCGATAAGGCATTCCATCTCGTCCTCGCGCTGTACCTCCACCTGTAACGTGTCCTTGAACAGCTCGTAGAACTTGTGTGCGCCACCGCCCGTCGCCATAATTTTCACGCCCTTGCGCATTTCCTCGATCGAGACATTGTTGACCTTCGCAGAGCGCTCGATCAGTGACTGGATGAAGTCGACGCATTCATGTATATTGTCGGTCTCGAACCGCTCGAAGTTTAGCGAGCCGCCGGGAAAGTGTTGTATTGTCCGGCGGATGAGGGAATCACGGAGGAGGCCATCGTTGAGTGCTGAGAGGTTGTTTCCGGCATGGCCGTTGTGAGGTTCGAGTACCAAGGGCGTCAATGCACCGCTTCGCCTGATACTGGTGGTTGGAGGTGGGGAGCCATTGAAATAGCTGTTGGAAGGCGAGAGTGACCGTGGGCTAGGGGTGGAAAGACTGCTCGGGCTTGCGGAGCCATGCGTGGCTGCAATGGATGGTGACGCAGGGGGGTCCGGTGATCGAGTAAAGTACACAACCTTCGCCAGGGATCCACCGACCTAATGAACAAACAGCTGGGGTAAGTGTTGGCCGGCCGCCCGCGAAACCAAGTCACTCACATCGACTGCAATGTGCGACACGGGCTCTATGTGATTTGGAAAGTAAATTCCCCGGCTATCCCTAGTCTAAAGGTCGTGTGAGTCGGTGCTAGCCAAACGATCGTCTTATCACGCACCTCTGGTGACTCTTCCGACAGTATTACTGCGCCGCGTGTGTCGACATGAATCACCTTCGCCGACGGGAGGGATGGTGTAGACATAGTGAATCCGGCCTAGCGTCCTCCCAATTGTGGTGGTCAGAAACAGCCTAGTGTTCAGGTACAGGTGTTAAATAATTCCGAGTAAGCAGCTGTGCACTATATGTAAACGATCTTGTATCGTAAGACATCTCCAAACACGACCGGTAATGATCAAAAAAAAGACCCGAACTCCATTGCAAATCAAGACGGCCGTCGCAGGCGTATTACCGGCGGACCCACTTTCTGGTGGCCTGATCGACAGGAGGGGAAGGTCGACAACTAGGGGGAGTTCTGATAAAAAGCATGGGATCTACTGCTGTCGCGTTGCCCTCCTGTCGAACGACACTCCGAGATTGACCCACGACGACAAAAAAGTGGAATGAATTCTACAATACGGGGCAAACGGAAGTGGAGGTATGGAGATAGATGACGCCCGTCCATCAGCCCCCTACGGCGGCAAGCACAAGATCGCATGCCTCTTGCTTTTCCGCGCGCACACCAAGTTCCAATGTCACACCCTCGCCCTGGGAGAACGTCATTCGACAGCGCACGACAACCTTCCCACCGGCCCCTGTCACCAGGCCGGATAGCTGCAAAGTGTGAACCGACGTCGATGCAGGCGCCTCTGTCCCGCCTAGAGGCTCCATGTTCAGCACTTCTATGATAGAATCACATGCCGCTAAGGTGGGTCGAGAATCAGTCCCCCATTTAAAAAGATCGTATCAGTAAGATTTTGACTCACCTTTGAGGCTCTCCATGGCCGACAGGGCAAAGGTTTCCGTCGCACTCGGCGCCGAGCGTAGCCTATCCCACTCGGCTCCAAACGTAACGTAGTTAGCAATGATATAATCAGGCGCGCTGAGCTCAATCTCCTCGAGCTGATATTCATCATCGTACCCATCCTCTTCAGGCTCGCCCGTTGATGGATCCAACTCCTTGCTGACAAACTTGAGCGTGCAGGCGAAGGAGGCGAGGGGATAGGGAACGCTCTTTGAGAAAGACGCGTATATGATGCTCGGTGAGTTCGAGGCAGATAGCGAAGGCAGAAGGATAATGAAATCCTCTGTCAGGCCGCTGTCTTCTGTCTGAGGCTGCATGATAACGGAAACATTCTCCAGGACGGTGTCGGGCAATGTGTTTGACACATTGTACTATCAAAATCGAAATCAATGAATAAACGATGTTAGTTCGCCTCACCCTGAGGGGTCAAAAAAGTTTGACACTGACTTGGAAAACAACATGCTTGGCGAAAATGTGTTTCACACACGTAACCTGATACTCGGTCTCGCTTTCGGTCAATTGTGACGGTGTGACGCTGCTGTTCTGGACAGGACCGTACGAAGCGAATTCGGGAACTTCGGCGAGTTGCGTTGCATATGCTGATTGTTTCTCTGCGGCTGATGGAGGGGGAGGCAAGTTGGAGACCTTCTGGGACGTAGGAACGCCGATGGTGTCCAGCGTGCTGGGCCCTTGAGAGAGGGTAAGTCGATGTACAATGGGAAGGGCTCAACTTACGAGCTGCGTCCTGCGCAGCCTGGGAACGGCTGATCTTGGGAACCGATGAGGCATCAAATGGTTGGGCGGCGGCGGAGGGATCCTTGACGTATGCAACCAACTTTGATTCCAGAGCAGCCAGCGAAAAGACAGACTCTGTTGAGACAGATATGAGTAGGTGGCGTCAGGGATATTGGAGTGGTTATTACCTTCTTTGACGTATGTATCGGCTAGGGACTTTTCTGTGAAGACCTTGAGGTAGAGTGCGGCACGATCACGGACTTCATCGTCCACATCATCCAAGCACCTAAATTACATTGATGAGCCACAATTTGTCAAGGGCCACCGGAGGGAAACGTACCGTCGCAGGAGCACACTGATACTGTTCCGCAGGGCGGCGTCGATAGAGTTGACACCAAATTTAGCTAAACTTGCAACAGCTGCAGCCCGAACTGTAGCGTTCTCCAACACGACCCGGTTGTAGATGAAGCGGATGTATTTTGCAGGCTGCGGTGACTTGGGGCCTTCCATGCCCAGTAGATGTAGGATCCGAACAGAGAGCTTGGTGAACTCGCAGTCTTCGATGAATTCGCAGAGGTGGGACAGAGCCTGCTCCTTCGCATCGGAAATGAACTTGATCATGTCAAACATCGCCTCCACCACGGCACGTTTGAAGTCATAACCACCCTCGTCTCGTAGCACACCAGAAAGGAAAGTAAGCATGGAGGCGTGTTTTGTGGGGAACTTGAGGCAGAGGGAACGGATGGCGTCGACAATGATGACCTTAAATTCGTCGCTGATCTCTGACATAAAGCCAGTGATCTGCTTGATGAGACGGTCCACGGACGCTTCATTGCCAGTCTATGATCATGCTTGTGAGAGTGCGATCGCAGTTTCAAAAGTAGGACACTGACCTTGAGGAGAGTCGTGATGGCGTAGGTTGCAACACTTCTGTTAGGATCGGCAATCAAGCTTTCCAAGTCAACATTGCAGGTGGCGACGCTTGTAGGATGCGAGAGTGCGAGGGTAGCGAGGGTACGGGTAGCCGCGAATTTCAGAACGGGCTTAGGCGAAGAGAGGAACAGCTGGAGGACTGTCATCGTAATCCATGAGCCACAGTCATCCATTTATTGGTAGCATCGGAATTACCGGAGATGGCTTTGGTCAGCTGTGGTGCGCTGACGTTCTTTAGCTCGCAAATAACCCGCGCAGCCTCGAAGTTGACCATGTCGCTCTTGTGCCTCAGCCAACCATCAAGGAGTTCAAGCATAGGCTTCTGGACGCTATTACAAGAATCAGAATCACCAGCACGCACATAGTTAATGAAGACACGCACTTGGGATCCTCTTCAATGACCTTCGCAGTATAACGGATGAGCATGCACAATGCCATAGGGTTCTTGAGCGTCGTTCCGGAACCTGATTTCCCGCCACCCAGCTGCTGGATCATCTTCGTCACGGCCATTCGGTCTTGCTGGCGGATAAGGTATAAAAGGCCCAGCGCGTGGTATTGGGAGACATAGCTCGACGATGTGATTGTTTGGGGGCCGCTGGGTTGTGAAGACGCGCCAAAGCCAAGGTATCCGCCACCGGAGCTGGAGCCGAAGAATGAGGGGGAGGATTTCGAGTTGACAGCTTCTTGCGCCTCGTTCACCCAGCGCTTGACTACGTCCTTGGCAGCGGGGAAGAGGTGGTAGGCGGAGACGAGGGCAGCGGAGGAGATGGACGGGTTGCGGTCGACAATGGCGGCTTTGAAGAAACGCTCGACGCCTTGTGCCATGGAGGGCTGCCATTGAGTGAGTACGATAAGAATACCGCTCAGCATGGACTGACTTGTGACGTACGTCGATGATGCGGCAAAGGGCGCGGATGGCATTTGGCCGATAGATGACCTCGGAGTTGGGCTGCATGTCCTTCATAATGCTGCTGGTGACCATGATAACATCCTCGGCCGTCGTCGCGAGTTCCTTGATCGCCAAGTAGACCGCTTGCCTCAGCGCGCTCTGCGGACGACGTCAGTGGGTGCCAATGTGCGGAGATTGCAGTACGCGCACATCCTTGTGTTGGAAGAGTTTGGTGGTCCCGAAGAACAGTGTAGTAGCCTCCTGGGTTCCGAAGGTTTCGCCGACATAGAGTAGATATACAATTCGCGTGAGGAGTGCCCTGCACTTGCGCGGGCTAATGGGAGATTCGTTGAAGACGCGGGCCTCCTGGATGATCGTGGTCTTGTTGTTGTAGTACGAGCTGAGACCACTCTCCTCCTCCTTTTTGGAAGGCAAGGCCATGGCGAAGGAGGCCATTGCTTAGATTCGTCGAGGACGTCGTTGAGGATTTTGTGGACGTGGAATGTTTGTTTGCTGTGTTTGGCGCCGGCCTGCAATTCTTACAACCACGTTGCTCTCGAAGTATTACGCAGTCCAATATATTTCGTACACCAGAGCATGAAACGGAGTTATTATATGTATACCAAGCTGAGGCAGGGGGGGGGGAAGAGGAAAAGACGACCTTCGTAAAATGGTTCGTAAATTGTGGGGGGCTGTGGAACTTGTGAGCAATTCGTCTGCACCCGTGTCTCCCTGTGAAACTCTTCTCAACTCAACAGACGCAGCGCCCTCTCCCATCCCACTCGCCCTCTACGGGACCCTACGTAAGGCATCCAGGAAGAGGTGGAGGATAAGAGGAGAACAAATGCGAGGGCAGAGCCCAGAAAGAAGGAACTGTAGGTAGTGATGAGGAGGATGGGTAAATGTATGGATGTATGTAAGGAATTGGTGGTGACAATGGAAATGGAGGGAGAGTCGCAATACGTTGGGGGAAGGGATTTGAAAGGACATCAATCCAACGTAAAGTTGGATATTTACGGGCGCAGGGGTTTAGACATTATCACCGGGAAAGAGGGAGGAGAGGCGGCCGTCCCACCGCACCCCCTTACGGGGAAATGGGGGTTGGCTTGAAAAGAAAAAAGCGTCCGTATGTGAAATGAGTCGGGGGCCAAAAGCAAGCCATGTAGTTGTGGTGGTGGTCGTGTAGCGTGGATCGGCGACACATTTGCCTGCGGCAGGCAATGGGCCTTTCTTGAACCGAATAGCGTGTCGAGGCGGATATGAACGAGTGAGGACACTGTGGGAAACCGGCGGAACCGGGCGTGCCCCAACCAAGCCGATACCCATCCCCAACGCCTTCGCCCCGCGAGCCCCTATTGCGTACGGTTCGTCCGCACAACGGGGAACAACCACATCGATGACCAAGCGATACTCCTCTCTGCACTACCATCCACACCTCTACATCGCTTGGCCGCACCTGGAGCGCACAAACCGAGAAAAGCCACCGGAATTATTTACCAAAGATCGGGGTCACGGCCTCGTCCACCACGCTGCTGAGGAACAGGCCCGGGAGCGGGAGCGGCCTGTTGTTGTTGACGAGTGTGGGAGCGGAGCCTGGACGGGAATCTGAGTCAGACACCGGTGTTGCCTGAGCAAATGATGACACCTACATGCGATCGCTCGCACGGTGGTCCTCCTCCTCTTGGACGACCTTGCGCCTGGCAGAAGGCTTGGAGCCATCATCCTGAGTATTGCGCTGGACACTCCAGTCGAAGACGTAGTCGTACTGGTAGCCCTCACGCACAAAGAGGTCGCGGAACAGCTTGCGGAGGTAGGAGTAGTCCGGCTTGTCATCGAAGCGAAGAGCACGAGTGTAGTTCAGGAAGATGCCGAACTCGTTAGGGAACCCGCGGCAAAGCAGGTCGGTGGGGGTGGTCATCTTTTTCTCCATGATGCGGTCGTACTTTTGCTTCTTAGTAGCAGCCTTCAGACCCTGCCAGGGGAGAGCGCCACGAAGGAAGTACATCAAGACGTAGGCGAGGGACTCGAGGTCATCACGACGAGCTTGTTCAACGCCCAAGTGGGTGTTGATAGAGGTGTACCGCGCAGTGCCGGTCAGGTTCTTGTTCTCCCTGTAAGGGATGTGGAGGTGGGTCTTGGGGTCACGGAACTTCTTGGCCAGACCAAAGTCAATGACATTGACCTGATTTCCGCGCTTGCCAATTCCCATTAGGAAGTTGTCGGGCTTGATATCGCGATGTATGAAATTACGGGAATGGATGTATTCGATGCGAGAGATCTAGACAGGTGTCAGCGGCGGTGTTCCACAGGCATCACAGTGATGATTCACCAGCTGATCAGCGAGGAGAAGGACGGTCTTCAAGCTGAACTTGCGATTGCAGAAGTTGAACAGATCTTCAAGGGAAGGTCCAAGGAGATCGAGGACCATGGCATTGTAGTCGCACTCTGTGCCGAACCATCGGACGAAAGGTACGCCAACGCCGCCGGCCAAAGTCTTATAGACCTTTGACTCGTATTCAAGCTGGGGGTGCTTGGCTTTGACGGATTCAAGCTTGATAGCAACCTCCTCTCCTGAGATGATATTGATCCCAAGGTAGATGTCGCCTAGAAGAGCAGTCAGAACATGGAAAGGGGTATGAATAGTGGCCACACGCACCAAAAGAGCCGGAACCAATCTTCTTGCCCAACCGGTACTTGCCACCAACACGAAGGTCGAGTCTATGGGAGGACGAGTCTGCCATAGTTATGAGAGCGGAAACTGAGGGAAGGAGTGGTGAGTATGAGAGATGGAGAGCGCAAGGAGGTTATAAAGGAGAAGAGAGATCAAGGGTGTTTCTAGGGGTTGGGGGGCAGGAGGGTGTGTGGATCAGACACTGTCAACACACGTAACGTGGCTAACTTCTGGCGGCTGACAGAGTGAAGGCAAGGAATGGGAAATAGTTGATCGATACGGCGATAGGCCGACGCGAGGCCTATATAACGGCTGGGGAAGCTCGGAGACAAAGAAATGACAATGGGGCGCAAGATGTTGCCGCGCGGTGGCTGCGTGGCCTCGCCAGGCTGTGTCGCAGGAGAAAAGACATATAGAACCAGTCCAAGATATAACACTTACTGAGAGAACTACAATAGCACAAGAAAAGATGTGGGAAACGGGGAAAAGGGGGTTGAAGAGGCGGAGGGAGTGGTGGACTGAAGCAACCACAAGAGAGAACCAAATAAGCAGTGTTGGCGGAGTCCCAATTTCATCGATGTGTCCTCTCATCGAAACACCTTTTTTCCCAATCCAGGCCGGTCTTTCTCCGACCTAACGCAATTGTCTCTTCTCAATCCTTGTTCTAATCCTCCTGATTCCTCGACGATTCCCCCATTGAATTCTCCTTTTTATTCTTCCTCGTTGGTGAACATCGCCAACGTAATTTTCCACGGCTCACACAACCATCAGACCCTGCCTCCACATCCTTACAAATGTACTTAGGGGTGTGCTAGGCTTGTGCTAGGTCAAGCGCTCTGACGGTTTCCTGCTCGCTGAGTCCATGTACTGTCTGCATCTCACCCACTCCACAGCATGACAGCTTGGCCACTGAGTACCAAACGCCTTGTACCATGTGCTTGATGCGAGAAGCCTCCCTACGCCGCACTTTAGGTGGCCTATTCTTTGCAGATGGCTGTTCTGCTTGCCCTGCATCGACCTCGGATCATATCATGGGCGGCCATCGCCTGCGGTACTATGTGTGTCGCTCTCGTTTTGCCTAAATTAGTCGCGTTTAGTATTCAGTGCGCGCTATGACTTCTCGGACGCAGTGGGATGCGAGATAGAGATATCTACATATACTTGTATCTGGCACATCTCTCCGAATGGACTGAATACTTGGCCGCAGGCAGCCTGAGCCTTCAGAGCACCATCTGTGATCGTGACAAGTTCAAAAGAGTACAAGGCACATCAAGACCACCCGTGACCCCGGTCCACCCGAGAGGGTCGTCCATTCGACCCTCGCCTAGCCTTATCTCAAAGTGAAAGTATGTATGAGAATGGTGCTAACAGTACGCTGTTAAGGATGGGCGGCGAAGGTTGGGCGAATGCTACTCAAATGTAGGCTTCAATGATCATGAGTTCTCAAAACGTGAACGAGCAAGAATATCGTAGGATCCAAGTTTTACCATACGTAGAGCGATTCCCGCTGTTGCACATTGGTTTTGAGGATTTTTTGACATTGAGCAGGCCAACTGTGGCTTCTGGTTGTGGTTCTTTTATGGAGGACGTTCCAGATGGGGAAGCTCGATTTTATGCATATGGTTGTGAAGGACAAGGTTCACCGTTCACTCCCATCTCTCATCAGTGATTTCTGTGTGCTCGCTGTAGCTCGCACGTCTTTCCCTGATACCCTTTCACTCTTTCCAGGCCAACTAGCTCTACTTGCTCAAGCCGTCCATTCTCTTCACACCGACCAGCTGGCACTGCCAAGAATTTCATAAAGAATGGCTTACCGCCAGAATGACCCGTATTATACCCACCAACAGCCCGCCCACAACCATCAGTATCCCGCCGCCCCGGATTACCCTCCTTCCAATGGCGGCCACTACAATGATTATGACGGAGGAGCGAACTGGGATAGCAAATCCGCCAAATCATTCCAGAGCGGCTCTCAAATCCACCTAAACCCCTACGAGATGGCCCAACATGCTCCCCCAGTGCCCGTAGTTCAATTCAACACCGGGCAGCAGTACCCGCCGCAGCAGAACTTCCAGCAGCATCCTGGGATGTACGACAGACACAACACCGGGTACTCGACAATGCGCGAGAAGATGATGCGAAGACGTTCGGTGCGCCAGGTTCCGCTGTTCCAGGGTAATTTGGTGCTCGACGTCCCAGTACCCTCGAATATCGTACCCGCGGGCAAGGCCGATATCGAGGAGTTCTCCAAGATGCGATACACCGCGGCCACATGCGACCCCGACGACTTTATGACCTCCCGCTACTCCCTGCGACCCTACCTCATGGGACGCCAGACGGAACTCTTTATTGTCATGACTATGTATAATGAAGATGAAGTACTGTTCGTCAAGACTATGAACGCGTGCGTATCGTCTGCCTTGGGTATCACATGCGGCTCTAACCCGGATCTCCAGTGTCATCAAGAACGTCGCCCATCTCTGCAGCCGGAGTAAATCTAAGACCTGGGGTCCTGAGGGTTGGAAGAAGGTCGTTGTTTGTGTCGTTTCTGACGGCAGAAACAAAGTCAATAAGCGAACTCTCCAAGTCCTAAGTCTGGTATGTAATTGTTATCGGCCACAAATTGCCACAGTATCTCACGAACACTCTTATTCAGATGGGCTGCTATCAGGAGGGTATCGCCAAAGATTCCGTAGCTGGCAAGGATGTCACGGCCCACATATTCGAGTGAGCTGTTTTTATCTTTGACCCTCGTTCTAATATTGATTCAATATCTCTGTGATCCAGATACACTTCTAGCGTCATCGTGACGGACTCTGGTGAGGTCGGCCAGGGATCATGCCCCGTCCAGATTCTGTTCTGCCTCAAGGAGCAGAACAAGAAGAAGCTCAACAGCCATCGTTGGTTCTTCAATGCATTTGGCCCCCTCATCAAGCCCAACGGTATGAACAGTACAATTGCTCTAATGAACGACGACGACTTAGAAGCCCATGCTAGTTTGTATTCTCCTGGACGTCGGCACCAAGCCCACTGGAACGTCCATCTACGAACTTTGGAAATGTTCGTTGCCCCTCTAATTCTCTGAATCACTGATGAACCAAGCAACTAGGCTTCGACAAGCACTCTAGCGTCGGAGGCGCCTGCGGAGAGTGAGTTCAATTTATTGTTTTTTTTTTTCTCTCTCGGGGGCGCTTAACCCCAGCCAGGATCTGTGTAGATGTCGGCCGAGGCTGCAGTCTCCTTCTCGCCAACCCTCTGGCCGCATCTCAGAATTTCGAGGTATGCCTCTCCTCAAACTATTTGTCGCGCCTGCTGAACAACTTTTGCGCAGTACAAAATGTCCAATATCCTTGATAAACCCTTGGAGGTCCGTTACTTTTGGCACCGCTTGGGCTCAGCCACTTGATCTTACATCTGCTTTACGTCGTGTAGAGCGTGTTCGGCTACATCAGTGTACTTCCCGGCGCCTTCAGTGCTTATAGGTACAAAGCCTTGCTCAACGGCCCAAACGGGAAAGGCCCTCTTGCCTCATACTTCAAGGGTGAAACCATGCACGGTGGGGATAGTGACGCCGGTCTTTTCGGTACGTCTTTTTTCTTCGTAAAGTCGCTCAGTAATGACGACTGATTATTTCGCCTTTTTTCGCAGCGGTAATTTTATATCCTCTCATGACGTGTGCCAATTTGTTGATTCGTGAAATTCCAGAGGAATATGTACCTTGCCGAGGATCGTATTCTATGCTTTGAGATCGTGACAAAAAAGAAGGAAGGTTGGACGTACGTGCTCCTCGTCCTTGTTCTCTTTGAGGATTTTAGAATTGACTCAACTTCCAGCTTGAAATACGTCAAGAGCGCAAAGGCCTCCACTGATGTACCTGCATCCGTATGTCGCCTCGTTCCTTGTATTATGCTGAGACTATGGATTGGGCATTGTGCTGAAACTGTCCACAGGTCCCTGAATTCATCTCGCAGCGCCGTCGATGGCTGAACGGATCGCTGTTCGCATCCATTCATGCTACTGTATTCTTCTTCAGGATCTGGACCTCGGGGCAGAACTTTTTCCGGAAAATTGTTCTCCAGCTCGAGTTCATTTACAATGCGGTCCAGCTTCTCTTTACATGGACGTCTCTCGCTAATTTCTATCTGGCCTTCTACTTCGTGAGTGATGACTCAATATTAGACGAAGTACGACAGCTTACAATCAACTACTCTTTCTTATAGCTCGTTTCTTCGGCGACTGCACCAGGAGAAAACAGTGCATTCAATTTCCTCAGCGAGGGTGCAGGGAAATATGTATTCGACATCTTCCTGAATCTCTATATCGGTCTTCTCTTCGTTGTTCTCGTTTGCTCTCTGGGAAATCGACCTCAGGTAGAGATATCCATGTTAGATTCTGATTCAATGGCTAACCGCAATGAT
This sequence comes from Asterophora parasitica, assembly GCA_018282005.1. Lineage (NCBI taxonomy): Eukaryota > Fungi > Basidiomycota > Agaricomycetes > Agaricales > Lyophyllaceae > Asterophora > Asterophora parasitica. Next base: position 73,018 of record JABCKV010000042.1, on the reverse strand, counting down.
CATAGGGTTCACGATGGACATACCTCACAGCCATCATCCTCTTCGGTCTATGCAATATCATCACGACATGGTGTGCGGGGTATACCGTGTATCTCGCAGTACCCCACAATGTCGAGGGATGGCAGAATTTCCCGGAGTAAATTTTCAGCTTTCTTTACCACAAGTCGTCAATGCTGACATTTCATCATTCTCAATAGGCTCATTCGTACCAACGCGACTTTCCGGGACATTGTCATCGCTCTGCTGGCCACCTACGGACTCTACTTCATCAGCTCCTTCATGCACTTCGAGCCTTGGCACATGTTCACGAGTTTCCTTCAGTACATGTTCCTGCTTCCGTCCTACGTCAACATCTTGATGATGTACGCCATGTGTAACTTGCACGATGTCACCTGGGGAACCAAAGGAGACAACGGCGCGGCGAAAGACCTCGGTGGGGCGAAAAAGGTTAAGAATGAAGATGGGAAGGATGTCATGGAGGTCGAGCTTCCGACCACACGGGAGGATGTCGAGCAGCTCTGGGTCGCCGCGCGTAATTCGCTCAAGATTAAGCCTCCTGCAGAGAAGGAGCACCGTGACGCGGCCACCAAGCAGGCCGATCACGACCGAAACAGCAGGACCAACGTCGTGTTAGCTTGGGTCGGTTCTAACATGTGAGTTTCATGTAGGTTCTTGTGACGAAGGTTCTAATAACCTTTACAATTTCAGGGTCATGATTGTTGTTTTCACCTCAAACGTATTCCAGGACTGGGCAAAAGAGCATGTCCTGGCTGCTGATGGCACCGCCTTCAATCCCTACCTCACTTTCTTGTTTTGGGCATTGTGTGTATTTTTGTTCTGCATCCATGACGTTCGATGGCGACTGACAATCGTTCTTCAGCGCTGGTCTGTCTGCCATTCGATTTACGGGCTCCTTCCTATACCTTGTTTTCCGTCTTGTTGGATTTTAACTTGAAGACTTGTGCTCACACCTTCGACTTCGTGATGTCCATTACCAGTACTGGATTGTGTTATAGGACTATTGTTATCTTTAATCCTCATTTTGTACTGCTATACCCTCCGAAAGCAATGTTCCCTGGAGACATCGGGATCAGTAAATGTCACCCAGCAAGAAACCGGTAAGCAACTCTTTAGGCATTCTGCATACCAGTGCGGCGTGCCACCATACACCTCCATGCAAGCAGTTTAGTATATTCTGCTTGAAAGCTCGCCACTCTGCACATGAATCAGTGACGCGTCGACGCGTCGAACGCGTCAGTCATTGAGCGATACCAAGTTGCGGCGCGTGTCAAGGTCATTCTGGCTATAGCAATCCATTGATGCAGGGATGATATTACCTGGACAAACTCAAAAATGAGCACCCCAGATTTTGACCTTGTGAACTGATTGGTGTTACCTCGAGGCACTTATGAAAGCCTCTCTGGTATTTCCCAGAATGGAGCCGCCGGGCAAAAACCTTGGATCGAGCCAAATCGGGGTGGTAGGATGAGAAACAGCAGATGCAAACCGGACGCCAGGCCTTTTTGTAGCATTACACTTGCGAAAGATCTGTCTTCACATCTTGTTGTGCGTCGCGCACGAGATGATGAATTGATGTAATTGCCGCATATATGACCGCAAACGTGAGATACAAGCCTGTCACGCGTGCACACGGTGAAGTCTATAAAGTTAGAACGTTAGCCCTTACAACCGCCACAAGTTGTTTCTTCACCCCGGTTGTCCCGTTGACCGTTGACTGTCCTTCTGCCTGGCCTGCCACTCTTTCTGGTCTTTGCGCACCTGCTGCTATTACTAGATCTCCATTACTTGTCGGTTGCAACTCTTTCACCCCCTTTCTACCATGTCTACCCGCGACACGTCAAGCAAGCCCAGTCTTGTAGCCTTTCCCAGTGTATCCTCGTCATTACACTCCCTACCGCATGCCACAAGCATTCAAAATGTTCAGCTACATCCCAACATGTACGCACAGCGAGCTGCAGAGAGCGAAGCTCTGGTGAGTCCGCGATTTCCCTTCATTCTGCCCCCGACATTAACGTTCGCGCCCATAGCTACAGAAAGCTCTTTCAAAAACGGCGTCGTCCTTCTCAACAAACCCTCCGCCGTCGCCCTACAACTATCCCGTGCGTCGCCCGCTCGGCTCAATTCGGCTCAACTGTTAAACTTACCCCCCATTCCAGCCCCCCTCGCAATCCGACAGCAATTCTTCGACGCTATTGATGATGCGAACAGTGAGTCCACGTCATTCACCATCCGACACAAATCTGACATCATATCCAGAAAAAATCATGAAAGCTTCGCGCTTTCATGTGTCTAGATTTTCTACTATCTTTTCAGGGACTTTGAAGATGCTGGCTGCCAGTATCAGTTTTGCTCTATTGCTTTGTTCGCTTTTGCTTTCTGCATGCATCTCATCCACACATAGACGGTTTCAGCGCACTTTTCCTCTACTTAAATACACAGTCAGGACACACTCCTTCCCTAATAGGTATATCAATATTCCTCATACATAGAAAACATTGTACATATTCTTTCTTGTCCAGTGCAGTCTTGAGCTTGGACCGGTGACATTTGCAGAGTATGTGCATATGGTCGTATTATTGCAACCGTGCCGGCAATGTTCACACAAAGTTTCAAGTTTCATGATTTTGCTTCCACCCTCGATCGCGCGCGCACTTCGGCAACACTATTTATAAAAAACCTCCGCGACCCTAGGAACCAGGGTCAACTTTCCGCAGTATCTCATCGTCGTCTCCATGTCGAGATTGCGATAGACCCCCACGCGCGCCACTTTGCTGAATTTGCTTCTATCACGGTCTGCTTGTTCTGAGGTCTGAGGAACACCTGCTCTCTTCGCCCTCCGAAACTTGTCCGAAACTTTCATCATGTTTTGTAACCCTACCTCTGACAAGCTCTTCCACTGGACGGCACCTTGCGTGACGCCTCCGAGATTGTCCTCTACTACGACATAGACGAAGATAGGACGCCTAATACACCACTTCCTTCCACTCGTTCTGCCCTCAAGATACCCATTTCACCCGTTCTTCATGGGTGTTTCTGCCCCTGTCGTTTCCGCTGGACCTCGCCGTTCTGCTCGCAGATGATCACAACACTGACAACACCAGGTCTCCTGTTGCTTGCGCCTCTGGCCTGAAGCGCTCGGATTCGGCTACCACCAGTAGTTCTAATTGCTGAAAACTCGATAAATACGCCGACAGCTTTGATATCGAAGGCATTGGGAGTGGCGAGGAAACTGCCGACCCAAGCAAAGTTGGAGATGGGAAGGAAGTCGACGAGGTCGACGACACAGAGCTTCCGGAGACGCTGAGGAAAGTTACGCTAGTGCGAAAGACGTCTTGTTGCTCGGATTGCGCCTATATCCTTTGTTTTCATCAATTGAAGATCCCCCTCGCATGCCGACAGCTTCGACCAACGTCTTCCTTCCACTTTCATCAGTTTCATCACTCTCACCGCGCTGGCCACTCAGGGCCACTCAGAAATTTTCTCTTGCATATGCATACACTGCCCTCTCTATCCGACGAGCCACGGCTGTGGTCACCTTCCTCGCCATGCCGGTGCCGTCGGTTGTTCTTCTGCGGCCCGGGTGACAAACTCCTGATGCCGCCACCATTGCCTCTTGTCAATGACATACAGAATGTGTTACCTTTGATCGTGCCGAAGACGTGCGGTGCGCGCCGCAAGTTGCAATCACCAAGCGGCCAACGCTATCCGATGTTCTGAATAGCATCGATCCATGGACCATAGATTCATCATTCATGGGCTAGATGGCCTCGACTGTCTCAGCAATCGTTTCATGTAAACATGGGAAACTCTTGAATGTACGTATAAAAGGCCAGACCTTGCCACCAGTCGAGTCCTGTATTGTGTTGATCACATACATTTCGTTCGCCTTCGCTATCGCCATTCTTCATATCCATTACCGTGCGTCCTTTTCCTCATCCTTGCACCCAATCTCACCAACTCCCGCCAAAGATCTGAATTCTTTTATCGACGAATCACGATGATATTCGCTTCCGTTATCCTCCACGCTTTCGCCGCCTGCGCCGTCGCTGCGCCTGTCTCCCATTCTGTGCGTGGCGAGACCGACGTAGAGACTATCATCGCGCGTGCCGCCGACATCGCAGCCGAGCTCCACGAACTGCTCGCACGGGCGCCTCTCAGCACCGAGACAGAACTGGAGGCGCGCAGCTCCCATTAAAGCAAGGAAAGCAAGGAGAAAGGCAAAGAGACAAGCAAGGAGAAAAGCAAGGAGAAAGCAAGCGGTCGCTCGAGATTACCTTCTCCAACCCCACTGGCCCCATCTTCGCTGAAAGCAAGGCAGCTACGATCAAGCACCTGAAAAAGTACCTCGCCAAGGCAGACCCTGAGAGCAACTTCTCCTACTGCTCCGTCGAGTACGTCTTCCCCACTGTCTTTATTCGACGCCGGCATTTATCCATAGTATCTCTTTTTAGGTTCAGCCAGGGCGGCCATGCGACATACCGCTGCTTCAGCTCCCCCTTCAAGAAGATCACTGAACAGGGGCCCGCCAGCGCCATCAATGTCTCTTGAGCACGTTCCCCCCGAATGTTGAATGATTCATGAAACGACCGTTTCGGGGACGGGCTTACTTTCATATTTGCGTGTGATGCAGCTGGTCAAATTCATACAGTAAATGTGATATGATTCCTGCACCTTTCCGTCCTCCAGGAAGTCCAGGCACACGTTTCTTGTCGCTGTCAGCAGCCTTGAAAGGTGCCTCGCACCCGTTCAAAACGGAGTGCGGTGGAAGGATGACATTGTCATCATCACCGTCTCCCACCCGCTGCTAGTTCTTCCGCCTCCATAACCCTTATGCTTTCTTGTGTTTGTTCTCTTTGGCATACAGAGTGTTTGATAGAAACTGACGGTTGTCCTTACTAAGCGCTGGTATGTCTGCCATTCGATTTACGGGCCTTTCCATCTCATTGGATTTTGATTTTAATTAAGACTTGTGCTCACATTTTCGCCTTTGACTTCGCTGGATTATATCCAGTACCGGCACTGGATGTTATCTTTAACCTTGCCATATCCTCGGACCTCCCAAGCTCCGAATCAATTCATGAGTCCGACAGCAGTCGGATCCAGTACTACTGGCATCGGCATGTCTCGCCCATACTGCCCTATCCCAGCCTCACACCACTTACTACTCCAGTGTCTCCAATGTCCCTGAACATTCCCAGTCCCCAGTCTCAGTACGCCACAACAGTTACTGTACTCATCTAAACTGGAGTATTCCTGGGTCCGAGGTCCGGTGATTGCCGACTGGCCCGGCGTGTTGATAAATATTGTTGGAAGATGGCTGTCAATAGAAACCTATAAGTCGGTGTCCTAGACACCATTGCGAAACCGCGTCCCACACAGCTCCACGAGAGTGCAGTGCAACGCACTTCCCCGGAGAGGTTAACCTATAATTCGCGGAGTGCCAAATCAATTGTTTACGCCACCAAGAATCCTATACTAACTCGTGGGAAGTTCACGTCATCTACTCGCTTTGAAGGGGTGCCCCTCAAGAACTGAAAACGTGGGCCGGGAACTCTTGGAGGACACCGGGCTCATGTCTATGAGAAAAGGTGCAGGAACTGTATCGATCACATATGCTACATCACACGCAAATATGAAGGAAAGTAAAACCGGAGTCGCCGAAAGATTCGTCGAAATCATTTCGAAATCCAAGGGGACCGACGTTGATTGCGCCGGCGGGCCCCTGTTGGCCGATCTTCTTGGCGGCGGAGCTGAAGCAGCGGAATGTGGCATGGCCGCCATTGTTGAAGCTGAAAAAAAAGAGATATTATGAACGAATGTGCCGAAGAAAGACAGGATAGAAGACGTACTCGACGGTGCAGAAGGGGAACTTTTTCTGGTCTGCCTTGCTGATGAACTTGGTGAGCTGCTGGGTTGCGGCTTTTTGCGGGCAGCGGAAACGGGGCCAGTGGGGTCTGTCGGCGCCATCGACGTCTCTTGAGCACCATTTCAATCGGCGCCGATTTTATTTTCATAATTCGCATGCGATGTAGCTGTTTCAAATACATAATTAGCTGTCACGATCGATAGTACGATTCCTACACCTCTTCGAAGTCATAGCCATTACTCAAAAATTTCCTGCCCACGTTTCTCATCCTGTTCAAACGTAAAGCGGAGTGCACCGGATGGACTCCATCTGGATGTTCGCATCTCCGTACAGCGCCACACTGAAGCCGGCGACTAATTTTCGTTTTTCCGCCGCGCAGCCGTTTCCTGCATCAACAAGCTCCGTTATATTTTACAAAGATATGGGCAGGTCCGACAAGGTGAAAGTATATGTATTGAAACGAAGATGGAGGACAGCAAATGCAAACGACCAAAAGCACGCAAACGAAATCTGCACAATCCCATTCAACCGACTCCTAGCTGTGCACCTCACGGCGAGGAGTTGTTAAGCCCATGATAAGGATACGTCAGCGTCGAGGTCATCTTAGGTGACACCATCTCAAACTGCGACGTATCCAAGCTCGGGCGGCTCTCGCGGGAGTCCCGCGAGGTGCGCGAGGACGTTCTTGACCGGCGCGGCGACGTCGACCTCAAACTGGCCTTGCCTATCCGCGGCGCCGAGCCTGACTCGTCGATCGAAGAATCCGCGAGCCGCGAACGCATGGACTGCCGGTGCTCATTTATACTGTTCCGCGGGATGAGCTGAGGCGGGATCTGCGGGCTTTTCGGTGGGACTTCCGGCGGGGGTGAAACGACTGAGCCGCGTGTCGAGGAGCCAAAGTTCAGGACGCCGGGCCGTTTGCCACGGGCTGCGCCAGCATTGGGGCGCTCGAGGCTTGCGCGAGGCTCAGCAGCCTGCACTGGGGCGGTAGAGGATATCGAGGACGACTTCCAGCCCTTGAGAATAGACTTGCGGATGGTTGGTTTCTCAGTTTCCTGGGAAGTAAAGGGTGGCGCCGACGCTGGAGGCGGAGGCATGCTTCCGTTTGCCATCACCGTGTTGGTGGGAGGGAGTTGCATCGACTGAAGCGATGGTGAAGAGAAGGGCGGAGGAGATGGTTGCCGGGCAGTATATGATGGGGTCCGTCGAGGCATGGGGTATGGTGATTCCTGATCAAACTGTAGGCGATCCAATGTTGAGGTGCTTCTCGTGGGGCGCATCTGCGTAGCCACGATCGGCTGAGGGTTCATACCTCGTCCACCAAAAGAAGGTGGGACAGACAACTGTGGTTGAGCGGGTATCGGCGGTTGCTGTTGCTGTTGAGGAGGATGGGGATTGGGCAGGGGTGGTGTGGCGGCCTGCTGCGAGGGTTGGGGAGGTGGTGGCATCTCCTGCGAGCGACGAGGCGGTTGAGGTTGTGGCGAGAATCTCCCAAACGTAGGCGTCTTGGGCGGTTCCTGGAAATCATACGATGGGCGTGGTGGAGGTGGCAATGGGGGAAACGACGAGCCAGACGGGGTAGGTGGTGGATTTGATGGGTTTGCTTTATTGTTCTTCGTACTCTTCCTCCACAAATTTTTAATGGTGTTCATGGTTGTACGACTCGTCGTAGGCTTTGTGTATGCCTCAACCCCCGTTATCGAGTCGGCGGAAAATCGACTGGTCGCCGAGGAGTTACTACGCTTCCTGCCATTATCGGAAGGATGCTCTGGGGGTATTGACAGGGAGAGACCCCCCGAGGGTTCATTCTCCCAGTAAGCCGATGTCTGCCGTCCAGGCAGGGGAGGAGGTGTTGACGAGAATCGACCGAATGGGTCTGGCGAAAGAGGAATGATGGGCGAATCGGTCATACCCGCACTACTAGGCGGGGCAGGAGGATATCCTTGTTCTTCGTCTCGAAGCTCGCGTCTTCGCTGTTCTGTCTCGGCTGAGATCGACGTTCGGGCGTTGGGCAAGTATGACTTTGGCGCAGATGTCGTTACGCCGTTCACTGCGAGGCGCGGAGGGGAAGGCGGGGCGTCCCGTGGGCGAGGTGGAGAGGTTGCCTGGATAACTGAGAAGGGCGTTCCTGGCCAAGGAGCTTGAGGCTGGGATTCGGGAGAATCACTATACGGCACAAATGTAAGGCCATCAATTGAAAGATAAAATAAGTGGCCACACGTACGGGATATTTGGGTGATGGGGAAGCCTGGGAGAGGGAGGGAAATAGTCTCCATTGAGTGTTCCCGGCGAAAGCGTCTGGGATTTGCTTGGTGAAAGCGACGCCAAATGGATACTCTGTTCCTCCGCGAGGTCCGTCTGAAGCATGCGCGGTGAGAGCTGAGCAAGCGTCCGTTCAATCTCGTCCAATTGTGCTCTCATCACGAACTGGCTCTTCCGTCGGTCATGAGGATCGTTGTCGTCATACTAAAAGTAAGAAAAAAGGTTATGGCTGCGGGGAACGGTTTGAATGATGAAATGTTGCTCACCTCCTCAGTTGGGTCCAACCCCAGGTCGAGATCATCAAATACCGCACCACCCCTCTTCTCCTCCGCAGGGCTTCTAACCCTCGGATAATTCTCCTCTTCGACCTCTTCCTCTTCCTCCTCTCTGTTCTCTTTCGTGGCTTCCTCCACCGGCACTTCGCCGTTCGCAGCCGGTGACCCATCATCCCCAAGGTAAGCCAAGTGGGCGCTACTAGCACTGCTAGGCATGGGACTTGCTTCAGCAGGCACCATAAGATCCTGATCGCTCTGCAGCGCTCCCGGGACAAGCACTAGGGGTGGCGGCACATGCTTCTTATTGCTGCTTGTCGGTGACGATGGGATGGACACAGACAGGTTCGGACGCGACATCTGGTCAAGCAGAGCCTGCACTTCGTCCTCCTCCTTACCCAAGTACGAGTACTCCGACCGTGTGGGACTGGGCAAGGCGGTAACGTCGGCCGCGTTGAGTGCGAGGGCCACGACGTTCGGGTTAGTCTGCTGTCTGGATGCCCTGCGTGAAAACGACTGAAGCTCCTCCCACGTTTCTGCATCCGTACCAAAGACATCTGCCAGGGGATCCTTATTCACTGCCAATGCCCTTGTCATGGTTGTGACACGGGCTGTCGACTCAAGGTTCTCGTCATCGAACTCGTCGTCTGAGCCTGACCATTCCTCCTCCTCCTGCTCAGGAAGCTGCTCGTACTCAGCTGGATCCGGTATGGGGATTGGCTCCAACACCTCAGGCACTGGATCCGATTTCTCCTCCGCGGGAGACAGCACAAGAGACACAGGGCTCCCCGTATGTTTCCTGATGCCCGTCAACAGATCAATATGCCTGGATGGCTCCTTCGAACTATCTGAGTTCTCATCGCTAGCGGCCGCCAAGCTCCCTTTCCTCTCCCCATTCCTACTCGCGGCACGTTTCGCATGGTTCATGCGCCGACTGCGTAGCCATGGTTCAAACCATGGTGCCCTCCGCTTGTCGATATCGAATTCGACCTTGGCGAGGATGGGTATGATAGATGAAGACATGAGCCCCGGGAGGTCCAGGGAGTTTGCACGCGTTTCGGGATCGAGCACGGAGGGCGCGGCCGACGAGGTATCAGGGGTTTCGGGGTCGTAATTTGACGAAGAGGAGGGGGGAGCAGATTTAGTGTTTGAGCGCGCATCGGAGATAGTTGAGGGGGTCGTAGGGGATGGAGGAAAATGACCGGTGATTGGATTAGGGGTAGAGTCGGTTACGGACGACAGGAAAGGTCGGAGGGGCTGGCCGTTGGACTCTTGAGGCAGGTATGGAGTTGACTGTGCTCCAAGTGTCATTCCGAGTGGGTGCTTCGATACTGACGGCGTCAATGTGTCGTCACGCTGCTCGGTCTTCAAAACTCGTGTCCATAGATGCTTCCATATGTCCTCTGAGAGTCGTGGTCCGGGTTCGTCCATGTCATCGTCCTGAAGCCCAAAACTGGGTGTGGGACTTCGGGATTGCGGGGCCTTTGCTGAGGAAACCAAATAGAGGATCAGGCCTGCAGTGCTTGGAAGGGCGTATTCCTTCGCGATGGCCCCTAGTTGGGATTGTAGACTAGAGTGAACAGGAACCAGTGTGCCTCGACGGAATTGAGTGTGGTATCCGGACGCGTTAGAAGGGGGTGGGGTCATATCGGGATCGTTGTCGGTATCATGAGGAAGGTGGAGCGGCGGGATAACATGGAGGAGATACTTTGAAATAGTAGATGAGTAGGGGGTAAAGTTGGAGCCTGGGGTCGATGGAGTTGGCGACCGACGAAAGGATTCAGATGGCGCCGGAGAGTCCAGATACGAGCGGGACATGAAGGGTGTGGATTGATGGACTGCTGGCATGGGGGTTGATACACCAAGTGCGTTGGCCAGCTTTGCTAGCCTATGGGGCGGCAATGGGGACTTTGGGGGCGCCCATGGGGGTGATATAGTAGCACTCGAGGACACCGTGGATAGATGGGAAGACCTGGGCGTTTCTTGGGTGATGGCATTGGCATGAAGACTGTTTGACATGATGAAGTGAGGCGGCCTGAAATGGCCACGAAACCGCGAATATAAACAAAATTCCTGGCGTCGGTCACTCTTGAGGTATATTAGAGGCCAAACTGTAGCAGCGGCATATAGCTAGGCTGACGAAAACTGTCAATTCAAGCGCGCACTGCCAGGATGAAAAGTTGAACCATACATATCAGACGAAATTAGTTAGCGCCCCAAACGCGAGTACTTAGGCCAGTAGAAAGTAAAGAACAAGTCTAGTCGGTTCCGGGTCGAGATTTCCAGCAAAGGAGACGGCCTACGGACTCCAACTAAACTCCAACGGAGGGAGTTGGAAAACAGAGTTTGCTGTCTTTGACGGTGAGAGCCCCGTTCCAAATCAGGAACACAAATCAATTATCCAAACGTGCCTGTCATTCTTCCCCATCGCCATCGCCATCGCATCCTCATTGTTCCTCAACAGCGTCCACCATATCGTCTCCAACGGCTTATCTTTGCGCTCTATCATGTCTACTAGTCGACGTATTCCAGCTGCTCGACTATCATGTTGAGTTTGTTTTCCTAGCCATCCGTTTTCCTGAGACCCATAGCTCAGTTGATCGTATGGAAATCTCTCCACGACGCGTCTCGGACTCCCCACAATCTATACTGCATTCACCGTCGGCAAAAATGCGTCAGAGGGCGAGCTCTGAGCAAACGAATGTCCGCCGATCGTCCTTGATCGATGTATATCCCGTGCTGAATTTTGCAATTCTATCAACCTTCCCTCCCCTATGTGGTCCATTGGATGCCGGCGCCCGCCACGACTCCCCGGGCCCCTAGTTTGGACAGTTCATAGATATAGAACGGCTCTCTTAAATATTAGTGTGGTGAATTCACGACGACCATTCCTCTCGGAGATCCGTCGCAGGGCGCTGCTGCACTTGCTCTTGTGGTACCCTTGTTATTGAAGCGCTAGTTTTGTCAACTTACTGCCTCTCCTGATGTGGCTCGTGAATCGTATGCATCCGTTAAAGCCATTTAGAATTCATTGTTTTCGTTGGGTCGACAACATGACGACGAGCTTTAATTCCGCGTCCTTCTTGTTGTACGACTACATATGTAGCCTGGTTACATCCGGTCGTTTTTATGTACGCTCGTCGTTACATGCTTGGGAGGCACCTGCGTAGCTCACTCGAGCCCCTTTAAGTTTCCACGTCAATGGCTCTGACCAAGTATGGCAAACATTTGAGCTTACCGCCATTTATCAAATAATTATACCGTTGATACCGCGGTCCGTTGCCCGCTAGGTCCGAACAGTGAGCGGACAGGGGCCGTAACAGTGGAATTTGAGTGAAAAAGCCATTGTGTACAGCGTACAAAGTCAACGGCCAAACAAGCCTTGAGAAGCGGACGAGTGGCGCAGCTCCTTGGTTCTCCTCCTTCTCTTCCCGGCCTCACTGTTGGTTACTTTTCAATCAACAGTGCCATTGTTTCTACCTTTTTTCAAATTCTTCTATTCTTTTCACCTTCACGACGCATTGGCCATTAAACGATACCAGCAAGACACGAATATCACCAAACGACCATCCACGACCCCCACACGCGTCCGTCTCATTTCCATGGATCAGCAGCAGCACATCTCAGACGATCATAGTGCCATGAACCCCAGCAGCTATGGGTTCTACGGAGAACAGGAACCCCCCTTCATCGGCTATAATCCACAACAACAGATAGGAAACTATCAAGTGAATTCAACGCGTGGGTGCCGTGCTTTGGCCTTTGTCGAAACTCGTGCCCATCTGATAATCTTTATTCATTCCACCAGGCAACCAGCTGGGCGACATCCAGCACCAGCAGCAGCATCAGGGCTCCATGTCCTACCAGCACCTATCCCTAATTTCACCCAATCAATATGCACCCCCCGTGTATGGCACGAATTCACCGCCTCATGGCTCCCTGCCTCTTTCTACTTCCCCTCCTCCGCCATCCCCTGATATGTATGACCCCCTTTCCCCACCTGTTTCCGGATCAGACACATCGGCGGACGGAATCTACCACCATTCCAACAGTAGCGGAGCCAATTCTCCTTCCTCTTCTCGCGCCAACAGTCTAGTCCACCGCCACGTCCGCTACAACCCCACCCCCTCCCCCACCAGCTCATCGGGACGAAACAGACGAGGACGTTCTCAGGAATCAGACGAAGATAACGATATGGGCGCTGCTTTTGTAGAAAATCTCGCGAATACACGCAAGGAGGCGACCCGGAGGCAGAGGATCGAAGCCGAGCAGCGGCGCCGCGACGAGCTTCGCGATGGATATGCGAAATTGAAGGATGTCTTGCCGGTGTCCAATCAAAAGAGTTCTAAAGTTTCTCTCCTGGAACGAGGTTCGTCGCCGTTAGGGTCTATCGCGTCGTCGTCACTAACGCATCTGCGCTTCAGCTACCAACCATATCGTTGCTTTGGAAAAGGCTAACAAAGAGATGCTGGATCGACTCAACGAGTTAGAGGCGGAAATGACGCGGCTGCGTGTTGTGAACGAGAAGATCTCCCTCGGATCGACAGAAACGCCCTCCCCAGGGATGTACGACACCAAGCCACTAGAACCACCGGGCGAGGGTGTGAGTGCCACCACCCACTCACTCAAGTCTGTCAGAGGACAAGAACCCCCTTCCGAGGACTCCAGTCCGTCGGCGTCCGAGAGTGGCTATTAGGCTATCGTGCCCTGGTGCCCTCACCTTCTCCGTCATCATCTCTGGGCTCTTCATCTTCCCTCCTACCCTCATCCACCCACAACTCCAACAACTCACCCCAGGCCCCCTTGCGTCTCATTATTCTTCTTTCTTCTACTTCATATTAGCGTACGTTCTCTCTCTCTTGCGTGCGCTTGACAAGAATTGGTATTTGTTATCGATGGCGACTTGGTCGAACACAAGGTGTTCCAGGACGGTCTAGTGCGCTGTGCGCAATCCCAGTTCCCCACCCTACCACCCTCGCCATTCATTCGTGAGAAGAAGACGGATTTGCAGCTCGAGGCTGCGGATTGGTGCGCGGGGACTTTCGGTCGAGCCGAGTGCTGCAGCGTGTTTGATCTCACGGATCACATGTAGGCCCCATCGATCGATATTGTTCTTCCGCCCCAGTACCTGCACTTTGAAGGAAAACGAGATTCCAGGAGGATCCATTATCCCATTCAACGAACTCTTCAACTGGCTATGGAACAAAAGCTCCCTTTACCACGTTTTATTTCTACACAACACGCACACGGCACACGTCGCGTTCTTCGATGATGATGCGGTCGATCTATCCCCTTCCTTCTCCTCGTTGGCCAACTTGATGGACGCACCCTCCAAGGATCACGCCCTTCTCGTTTGCACCCCCCAACCATAATTTCTGATCGACATCGACATCCCGGCTGCCATCGTCACAGATCTCGCGACACGACTAGTGATCATCTATCGATGGAGGATACGAGGTTTCTTGACGAACACGTATATTCAATGACATATCCACCGCAACAGGGAAAAAACCATTACCGAGCAGCACCAATACAGATTCGACGATGCGCGCCGCGATGTATCATGGGTTCCGAAGCGAGAGCACCGCTTGGAGCGGTGTTCTCCCTTTCTCCGACGTTCATTCGAATCAATCGGACGAGAGACTCTAGAACCAAGCCTTTTCTCGACGAGGCGGCAGTTCATTCGGCGGCGCGCAATGGAATCTTGGTTTGAAGGACTGCTTGGTTTTGATTCTCCTACCCTCGCGCGACTTGGCGGGATATCCTTAGCTACTTACCTTTTTTCTCTCGTAGTTTAGTTTTTTACGCAGACTCATCTAGTAAATGCAATATACGGTTTATTCTCTTGTGTGTACAATTTCTACATGTCCCGTCTAACGTCAACGATTCACATGTAGCATCAGAAAGCGGTGGTTTCCTTTCCTTTTCGCTTCGTTATCGAACATCTCCTTTGACCGAGATGAAGGGGCACCGGCAGCTTCGCGATGGGACTGTGGCATGGTGTGGGTGTATCATATATTCGAGCTCCCGTATGTTCAGAGGGTGCTCGATGCTAATCGATGGATGAGTGCCGGCACGTGTATATACACGTTGTGTTCTGGCCAGTGGCGGTAGAGAGCTCGGGTTTCGTCCAAGGCTCAGGCTCTCAGGCAATAGTGTCCTCCCGAGTCGGAGAACACATGTCGATACCCTCGAAAGGCTGACAGGCATTTGATGGACTGCACATTGAGTGGCGGCCTCGCGTTCTTGTGGTCAAATACCGAGACTTGCCGGCTGTGCACGGCTAGCCTTCAGTGGACAGTATGGGATGGGAATCGCCGACCGTTCATTTCGGCGAGCAATGTCAACGCGGCCGCAATCTTTGCGAGACAGGCGGTTAAAATAGCTCGAGACTGATAACATTAGACGAGACTCAGAGAATCATCACACATGGTATGAAAGTTTCAAGTAGAAGGTTAGGGTATGGGAGCCTCGTGGTGTGTGGCTGGCGATAAAGTGCATCATATAGAATTCAGGTGATATCTTCTCCAGAAACAAACCGGCAATCAAGTGACCGTTGGCACGAGAGATTGGAGGAGAAAGTACGCTTGCGAAGACCGTACGACGGAGATCAAAGGATTGCGACTTAGAGCATCCAGGGATACATACGCATACACTTACTTAACGCTAAAGCCACCGGCGTCGGACAGTTATGTATCCCTTGTTAACACCTGGGGATAACAATCGGTGGACAGGCCCGCAGGACACTCAAGACCGCCGCGGTATAGCTGATCAGAAAAGAGTCAAATCATCCTCGGTGACCGCCATCAGCACCCACAGCAGTCCAGTGCGTTGCTAGACGCCTCCAGAGTGCAAACGGAATCAGCGACGCGCCAATCGTAGAAGTCGATCTCTTCGAAGACCAATCAGAGACCGCCTCAAGAACTCGATGGTATATGATCGCACACATGTGCTGAAGGGGCGAAGCCGCGGCAAATCATACCAAATCGACACCAGTTCAGGGCAGTTCAGGGAAATTTTAGAGTTCACTCTGGCTCGTGGAGAGAAATTGACATATCGAGCCAACCTTCTCTGTGGCTGCAATCGGGCAGGACTTACCAGATCGCTGGATGGATGTAGTATGTTATCGTGTACGCCTACGAGCCAATAAGAATTTCGAGGGTATTGATCTGTTTCCAGTGTCAGTGAAATTATACATGGCGGCGGATGTCGAGAGGAACAAACAAGAGGTTTCGCAGAACTAGATGCCGTGCGTAGAGTCCAGACATGGCAATATCGCAGACTCTTCCAGGGTCATTAGACAGGTGACACCAAAGCTCAGGAGGATCCTAGTAGGAGAACATACTGAAGTTCAAGTGGTTGATCACTGAGGTCCAAGAAACGGAATCAAAACCCAAGAAAGGTTGGCCTTTCAGAGGACCTAAATTCTTGGTTGAACAGATCTAAGAAATTCCGGGGGTCCGATCTGGTGATCAACCAAGAGCCGCGAGAGTGGCTCACTGGCAGGAGGAGTTCAAGCTCAGTCAGCTGGGGAGAAATGTCACACTGACTTCAAGATGACGGTCATGATGGTCACGTCACCCTGCCCTTTTCCTTTCGCCCCAGGTATTGGCAAGACTGCAGAGGCAGTGGTCCCGCCGACTTGACGACTACTACGATCCGTATATACCCTTGAGCTGAAGCTAAAAGACTAGTTTTCATCCTTCCTTTTTTTGCGCCACCTTTCCTGCCAAATTCAAGTCATCTTACAATGTGGTGAGTGATTTGGCAGCTATCTTATACCGAAAGGAGACTTGGCATAACCAGAGACGAATCATCATGTAGGTGTGATAACTGCCTGCTAGTCCTGCCCCTAGTATGTGGACCCCGAACTGCAGCTCGCTAGGATGTTCTGATCGCTTATCCAGAGGGCTGGTGCCATTGCATGGGCCGTCCTGATAGCTGTACATCCCTCGAATATTACTGCCGCTGGAGCTAAGACTCACTCATAATTCCGCAGGCATACAGCATCGCGGGTGGTGCATTTCTCCTCTTGAGAGGTCAATATCTCTTTTTTTTCTATCCTGAATGGTAATGTCGTCATACATAATGTTCATCCCCATTGATGGTAACAGTACGACCCCAGGCAAATATATGGTGGAATCGGTCTGGGTGTAGCTGCATGTGCAGTCATTAACATGTTCGCCCTTTCCAACGTTGGTTCAACTCTCTAAAACATCCGATCTTAGTGTTAAATTCCCTTGTCACAGCGATCGTACATTTGGACTCGAGCGACCAAGTTCCTCTGGCCCTTCTTGATCGTCATTTGTGCCATCCGAGCTATTCTCATGATCGTTCAGTTACAGCGCGGGTAAGTCCCACATTCCCTGGATTTTTGTGCCACCCAGTCCTTCCAATCTCCAACCTCGTTTCCGATCCTGCAGCCGCATTCTACTCCAATGATCACAATAATGATGACATCGCTTCTAACAATTTCCCCCGGCCCGCAGGAAAGACAAGATTGCATGGGAATGCAGCAATGGCGGTCAGCTGTGGACCGAGTCGACCGCTTCAGGTGCTAAGGATACGGGAACGCTACCAAGCGGCTTCTGTGTGGCTGGGTTTTCCAGTCTGAATAACGCCTTCATCGTCTCGCTTCTTGCGGACATTGTCTGCCAGGTTCGCCGGGCGTCTATTTCAATCTGGCGGTTCTGATAGATGATCTCTTGACCAGATTTACATGTACTTCTTGACCTGGCGATTCTCAAAGCGGCTGGAGCACTACTCAAATATGCACGGTCCATTCCACGGAGGTTCGTATCTATGTTACCCATTCACGCTAGCCACATTATTCATTGTATTCAGGATATTACAAGGCTTAAGGTCAGCTTAAGGTACTATTCCCGGGCGCCGCCATCCCTTATCCTGAGTTTGGCATCCACACTCTCTCTTCGGACACGGACACACTTAATGACACCCTTCCACGTACGTTACGACACTCATGACTCGCCGTTGGACGATCCAATTGGCTTTTACGATGACTTATTACTTGATGAACTTCCTCCTCCTTATTCATGTGATACCTTTACTCAAGTACTCTTCAGGAGTATACTTATCTCGCACCTTAGGTGGCCGCGTCATCCAGACGCCCGTACGCCTTCGAAATCCCATTTCTTCCCTCACAGAAATGCACCTTCCAGGCCATCAGCTTCCCACTGGTCGAGAAACTGAAAAACTGCGCGTCTACGCGCCTCGTCGGATCGGGACAACCAGAGTTAAGGAATCGAGAACAGCGACATATTAAAAAAACGTTGCAAAGTCTTTCGATGCTCACGGTGTAAACTTCAGTGGCAAGAGGCACAAACATTGTGACCATGAAACATTGCCGGTCAAGCCAAGAACAACTCCGAAGGATTGAATGGAGAGATTTCCCCGAACGACACTGGGCTCGAGTCTAGGGTGCAGACACTCTCCTTCGTTCGAACAAATTGCGAACAAAAGCCCTAGCCCTCGGAAACCGGATCATGATGCCTGCTCCATGGGGCTGGCAGATGGCACGGCACGATTACGGGCACCGGTGCGAAGTCGCAAAAAAAACAAGAATCGGTACAAAGTGTTCCCAAGCAAGCCGGGGCTCGGGCTACGGTCAGTCGAGCTGAAGCAAAAGGTTGGAGATGAAGTGCATATTAATTGTGGGTCCGCGTTTACAATTGATTTTGAAGTGGTAATGAAACTCATCGCAGCGTCAGGTTTGAGGGACGGAGAGAATAGACATGGATATCCTGGACAAGGACCAGGCTAAATCCGCCTTGTGTGGCTTGCATGTGTGGCGGGCAGGTGTGTGAGAAGAGAAGAAAAGGTATTTTCTTGATTTGTGTGAAGAGAAGGGACGAATGAAAACGCCGAATGTCAGTGCTCGCCAGAGAGCCCTGCCTCGAGGCAGATCCCCGGCCGATATGGACTCTGCCACTGATCTTCCGACTATATAGAGCCCTCCGTCCGTTCTGACTCCTTACCCCCTCACCTTCTCCTCCTGTTCCCGCCCTCCTCGTTTCTCCCCGCCGCCCTATTTCATTTCAGTTGCCACAGTTCCTGTTGTTGTCCTTGACGGTGTGTGTGCAACAATTAATACAACGAGCAAAATCAACTACAACTGACCCTTTGTTTCCCATTTTATATAGATTTCGTCAATTTTATTCACTCAGTCGCATTTTACAAACCTCATCCTCGATGTCCTCCACCACCTTTGCCATGGACTTCGAACACTCTAAGAACCCCAGCTATATGGATGCTCTGGAAAGCAACTTCAATTACCTGGACAACAGCATGGACTACCTCCAGCCTTACCCCTCATCGCCCGCCGCCTACGGTGTCTCCATTGGCCGTGCGTTTGCTTATGTACCTCATCGAAAGCCCTACTGACGATATGTAAATAACTAGTGCCCTCGCAGGCCGACTCGCCCCTCAGCTTCGCAAGCCTGAACCTGCCCTCGACGGCCGTTGGCGAGTACACCTATTCGTCGTCCCCTGCCCGCCCCTACACCCCTGCCGATGGCGCAAGCCTCTCGCCTCCAAGCCTCTCCTACACCTTGAGCGCCGGCGAGCTCTCCTCTGACGGCATGCCTTCTGGAAGGCACCGTCGCGGCAGCGGCAGCCACTCTCCGCCTGCCACCAGCATTCCCTACGCGGCCACCGTTCCCAGGTCGCATCGCTTCAACCCGGTCGTGGCACCCAATGTCCGCGCCAGCGTTAGGGCCGCACACAGGAGGAGATCAAGCAGGAGCAACGACGACAGCGACGATGAGGATGAGGACTTCCAGCCCACCAGCCTCAGCACCCCCGGCGGAAACGACACGTGAGTCTTCTATTGCGTGTGGCACTTTTGCGACCCCTGACATCTTTTGTTTGCAGACGTCGCGAGACGATCCGCAAGCAGCGCATTGAATCCGAGCAACGCCGCCGTGACGAGCTGAGAGATGGTTACGCACGCCTCAAGGAGACCCTTCCCGCGTCGAACCAAAAGTCCAGCAAAGTCTCTTTGCTCGATCGTGGTATGTACTAATAATCTTTCAATTCGACCCCCTAGCTAATTACACAACCAATGCAGCCACCAGCCACCTCCGCTTCCTCGACACAGTCAGAGAACAGCTGGAAGGCAGACTCAAGGCTGCTGAGCAGGAAGTCCATCGCCTTCGCAACGTGAACGAGGCTCTCATGCTCGGCACAACAAGGCACGCTGTTCCCAGCACCGCTGCTCCTGCGGCGTTCTAATTGCCCTCCACCATCAAAATATCTTATTCCGCTGGGCCATCACCGCGACAAAACGAATGTACAACAACTCTGCCTGGACAAGTGACAGCTGTTTTGATTTATGACACGGACTATCGCATTATTGTATATATTACGCACACATCACGCTCCCCCTCCCCGCTGGTGACCCTCATCACCTTGGACGACACTCATTGGCTTCTGCGTCAGCGACGCCATTCATTCCCTGGTTCTGCCGACTGTACTTTTGCAGCCGCGCCGCACGTTTCCTTTGGTTTGCCTGGGCTATGAGGTTCCGACCTGGGGTCACCTCTGCTCGGCCTGCTGTTGGAAGCGGAGGAATAACGAAGAAGACCGACGACGACGATGGACTCACGAACGACGGTCGATGCAGACGTCGAACACGACACCGACGCAAGACCGATAGCAGCGCTTGAGGCGCAGACTCCCTCTTAATGAGGCTGAGCGCGTACCTCGCCTGCCAACCGGCGCTTTCTTGCACTCCACCCTTTTTTTATCTCGTCGATTTGTTCCACCTGCCTCCCACGTTCCTGCCACCCCATCACCAAGCTTGAGGCGACGACCACTTAATTGTGGTTCCGTGCTTCGCCTGCGCCGATACACTGGCATCGTCATCCTCTTAATTTCGACTCCTCAATTACTTTTCCGCGCACGACCATCCCCATACATGGATGTTAATCCCTAGCCATCTGGACACGAGCCGTCGACCATCGATGAGGCCACTGAGGGCAACATCATCACGCATTGCAATTTTTTATTGATATCAAGGATTTATTCTGTACCATCTCATTGCCACCATCGTCGCTCCTCCCACCAAATTCGACTGTCGCACCTGGCGCCTGATCAGCGCCATCCCCACGACCACCCCCATCATCCACGCACCCCGCTCTTGACACTTGCTTTCCCATCGCTCCCGCTTCCATTGCTTTCTTCTTTCTTCCCTTTCCCGGCGACGGCTCTCGCGATCTCTAGTCGAGGGCGGCCTCTCATCGTTCCAGGCATTGCATGTCTGCGCGAGCGCATGATGAGAGCCCAACAGACTCCGTCGGCTGAGGAAGATGTGGATTGGCGCGGCGAGGGCGGACTTACGACGAAATGACTCACAGCTTCTGGATTCCGGACAACCCTCATTTCCCTCTTCGCCGCTCCCGCAACAACGCCTCCGATTTCGCCAACGCATTTCCCAACACTTTCCGCCCTCGCCTCTTCGCTCGGCATGGCTAGTCCATTGTCCTGATGCTCAGTGCGCTGAGCTGGCTGCTCGTTGGACCTGCTACCGCGTTTTTTTTGAGCCGTCCGCTTGGCTGCCGCCGACGAATGGATTTGTTGACAAGTAGCTTGATGCTCCCCAGGTGTGCCGCCAGTCGGTCTCCATTGGGCCCTGATCCTCCGCATCCAACCGGCCATACGTCCTTACGTTTCGATATGCCCCTTATGCCCCAACCTGATGCTTCCGACTGCCGCGATTCTGTGGAGCTTTCATCAACGTGTCCGTGTCTTCACGCACAAACGACTTGGCCACCGTCTAGCTACCATTTCAGTCTGCTCTTACCTACGTACTTACCTATCTACGACCCCCTACTGAAATCGTTTCAATGCTCTTCTACAAAGTTCCATTGTAGTGCGATTTCTGCGTTATCTTACGATGCAATGAAACGACCCATTCTATGTTTTCAATGTGATCGATATCACCGTTGAAAGGATGCCCAAAGAACCTCACTGGGCCTCAGGCGCGCCTCAGCTCTTATTATCTTGTAGAAAATCATCGCGTTTCGGTAGCACATGTAAGAGTCACTGAGTGTCATCCTTTAATTACTTACGCATCGAACTTGTATCGAATCGCTTCGCGGCCATCCTGAGGCGGAGGCCGCGGTCCCGGATAATGTATTACTATAAATGATGATCTAATCTTTAGATCAACTTGTCCCATAATCCACAGTTCGGATCCCTTCTGACCCAAGCTTACACAGAAATCCTCCTTGCCGCGTATATGACTCTAAGCGAAGTTGACTTGCTTGCTGCTCGTAGACAGCTCAAGATCAAGAGCGGTGTTGTAAAACGGTGAGCATATATTTTCATCATTATCTGATCGGATATCTCAAATTCTTGGAAAGCCTTTCGAAAGAGCATGCGTTGTACAAGACGGAGGCAGGTCAACAGCAACAGAAGCTCGACAAGTTCGTCGCCGACGGGGCTGAGGGGTGGGACATCAACAATGCGGTACGTCTAATAACTACAATATCAGAACTCCAGTCATGGAGACTGGTCTACACAGACGAGGATGATGGAGGAAGCAAACAAAATGATTGTGGATGCTGCCAATCGTCTTGGGAAGGCCACTGGAGAACTGAAGGACCTCATCGTACGTCAAGCCATATCCATCGGGCCTGGCTCATCCTGAATATCCGCCGTCGATGCTTGTTAGACCGCGTCGAAGAAGGAGCCTCAACTGGCTGAAGACCAGGAATTACTGGACGCAGAGAAGATCCTCGAGGAGGCGAGCACCTAAATGGAACATTACTGTAGGATACCAGACACGGTCAAAGGATATACATACTATAATCATGGGCACTGCAACTCCCTGTATATCCCATCTTCATTCTTCCATGGACTTCGAAGGTTCGACATCGTTTTGAGCGTTCTGGGCAGCTTTCAGACGTGTAAGTGCCGCCAATATACCTTGCCACGCGTCGCGTTCGATTCTTTCTTCTTGAAGGCCGCGATTCTTGCCGTCGTCGCCCTGCGATTGAGGGAGGCCAACTCCTAGTGACGGTGGTATAAACCCATGCGGAGGAGCGTTGATGGCCGAAGGAGCAATTCGAGCATGCCTGATATGCGCGAGAGACGACCGTATCGCTCCTTGAATGGACTTGGGGGATATGTGTGAGGGGAAGGAAAGTATCGATCTGGTGCAGCTGGTACTCACGTCAAGGCGCTCAAAGTACTCGCTCACTTCCAATACAAATTGTTCGGAGCGTTCTTCTCCCTGGGGCAAGTTGTCATCCGGACCGTCCGTCTGTGGCAAGGTGAGAAGCGATATCGACGACGCAGCTAAGGACAACAAGCGGGTGATATCCTGCACTTCATCGTGAGCAAACGTCCGACCAAAAGCACCTTACAGAGGCCGCACTTTTTCAACCTCGCCCAGGGCGTAGATCTGGCGGGCTGTCCGACTCGTTGTCCAGATGGGATCTATGTCCAGTGCCTCTGCCTCTTGTTCCATTGGGGCCGTGAACAAGCTTTTGTTTAACACTGACAAACACTAATTCTAAGGAATATACCACGTTCGTTGAATACCAGCGTCATGCGAGTTTAAACTGGCATGCACGATTGCGTTCACCGCCACCACCGCGTCACACAGCGAACCAAGATGAACACCACTCTTGGGGCTGCTCCTAGCGCCCCCACCCTCCCGACGGCGACCCCGACGGAGATGATGAACCGCCAAAACACCAACCCCGCGGCCATTTCCCCCATACCTGGCGCGACTGGTCTTTGGTTGTACTTTTGATGTCCCTCGTCTCGGAGCTTCTCCACCAAATCTCTCCCGCCGACGTGCACCGCAATCGCAGGCGCCTGCTCCACCTTGGAAGGCGACGACGTTCGGTATCCTTGAGCGTTTGACAACCGGTGCGAGGGCGGTGGGGAGAGAAGTGATTCTGCGCTGCCGCTTGGTTAGGATTGACTATGTCCCGTCCAGGCGCCTCAAAATCGAATTCCTCAAGGATGTGACTCTGCGCGGCCATTCGACAAAGATGGTGGACGCCGTCATGGGCCTCTTCACCGCCGTCAGGCAGCCGCCGGTCCCCGTTGTCATGTCTGTACTCCCGCGTGGCTTGGAGGATTGGCCTGAGCACAAGTCTTTGGCCAGCACGATGTGCGTCCCTGCCCTCAAGTCAGCCACTGTCACCACCTCATCAACGACGACCACAACTCCTGTCCCAAAGTCACTCACCACCGCTAGCTCGCGATCATCAACATCGACGTCGACCACAGCAAGAACCATCCCTGCAGCAGCGGCCCCAGGAAGGACTGGGTCGCGGTCCTCAAGGCGATGCTTAGGGCCTTTGTCTTTGCTTTCATTGTGAAAGGGATAGTGAATGTGCCGGCGCACCCTGAGGCTGTGGAGGAGGAACTGAAACGCCTGGGGCTCCTTCGGGTAATGGTGGAGGAGGTTGTGGAGGACGACGAAGGAGAGTATGAGGACAACCTCGGTGCCGAGAACGACGAAGGAGAGCGCGAGGAAGCGGTGTACGAGTTTGAGTGGGACGAAGATGCGTACGACTTTACGGAGGAGGATGGAAGCGGCGAGGAGGCGCTACAGGACTCGGAACCAATGCCTGCTCCAGCCATCAAATCGGGTGTTGCACTGGTCACGATTATCAAGGAAGAGGAGCCGTCACGCGCCTTAAAGTCCAGCCGCGGCGACTTGGACGACGCGCTCATCGGCGATGACTCAACCATCGACCCAGAGAAAATCGCATTCGGTGCTCAACAGCTTCGGCGTGTCCTGGAAGAGGAACTTCACAAGAAGCCGTTCGCTACGCCAACGAGCGTCGAGGAATCGCCCAAGGCCAGCACCGAGGGCGACGCGTCGATCGATCCTGGGGAGATCCAGCGAGGGCTCGAGCAGCTTCGACGCGTGTGGCAGGAGGAGGTGCGTAAGAAGGCCAACCAGAGATGACGGCGGAGATGATGGTGCAGCCTCAGGAGGAGACGTAGGGGCTGTGGGGGTGGTATTGAGCGTTCCGGTTTTCTTCTTATGGATTCCGTTTACCTGAATGTCTCTACCTCTGTCTCCTCTTTATTCTTCATCCCTTCTCCGGCTTCTATCTTTCTTCCTCCATCCTTATATCCAGTCTGTCCCGTCCTCTCTCTGTATACCCAATATCCACCAATCATCTAATTGAATATACCCGTGTCGATTCAGATCCAAACGACAATGATTTCGACGGCCGATGGCGGTGACCAGTCAAAGAAAACAAAGATTCATTCGCTGCCCCTGCGACGCCTTTGGATTCTTGCCGACTCAGGTCATGCAGTTAGAAGACACGACTCGAACATTTCCAGCTCTCGTGGCCAGAAGTTTATTGAAGCCGGGCTTTGGCAGTATTCCCCAGTGCTTGGGTGCCATTTGATTACAAGAGCAGGTGTGAATTGACGGCCCCAAGATTCAAGCAAGGCGTCCGAGCGGGCGGGAAGAAGAGTGCAAGAAGAGAGCTAGAGGCGGCGTTGGAAATGTATGTCGACAATCTATGGCTAGTAGTATACAGGCAAACCGCAAGAGACCTTTCTCCGGCCGGCGTGCTCTTCATCTAATCTACTCTTTCCAGTCCGATCGATGTGCAAACTCTCCCTGTAAGCCCTAGGCCTCAAAATACCGTTCTTTCCTGCTCTTTCCGACCTACTTAGTTACCTATAAAAATCCGGTTCGGAGGCTAATAGATATAGTATCTCGGTGCATATCCATATGCTGCCCGGTCCTCGTCGCCTTGTGGATTCCGGTAGTATCTCGGAGCGTAACCAGTGGTCACAGGGTAATACGAGTCCTCTTCCACAGCCTGATCGACGTCCTCCGCTTCATCCTCGTCTTCCTCCTGCTCTTCCTTGTCAGAATCCGTGCTGGAGATGCTACAATTGTGGCTGCTGGGTAGAGATTCGTTCGTATCTTCGAACTCAGTCTGAGAGTCGTCGCCCGTATTCTCTGGATCAAACTCCGGATTTGAGCTCAAGTTTGGTTGATCCCAGTCCTCTTGGTTGCCTGAGCCGTACGCCGGGATACTTGAACCGTAGGTGGCGTAATCATGTTGACTACCCGACCCGTGAGCATCACCCAAACCATACTGAGTCGACAAGATATCGTCTTCCTGGCCATCGGCGTCGAAGCCTATGATTGTCGCGTTCAAGTTTGCGCGAAAGTCAGCGGGATCGGAGGCACATACCTCGAGACTGGGGGCTTTCGTAGTCGTAACCCGTTGTGGGCATATATGCAGAGCTTCCATGACTATGTCCATGGCCGCAATAACCATTCTCTTCCTGTGGCTCGTCTTCCGACCCTGGACGCCTGTTGAGACCCCTGCGAACGCTGTCCTAAACGCATAAAACGCATAGGTTCAAGTAAGATCTCTGGCCTCAGTGTACGAAAAATAACATCACCTTGGTCAAGCGCTGAAGTACTTCTTGGGATCCTTCTTCTCCTAATTCAACGATCCACGTAATCATGTGGTCGAACATCAGGTTCTGGATGTTGGAATCCCCGGTGGCATAGTAGGGGTGATGAAATGCCTCGAGTATCTGGAGACACTGAATGTCAATAAAACGTGACCTTCCAACTGGGATAAATGGACCTGGTCGATGACAAGATCTGGATTGCTATCGTCTGCCCACGCCTGAACAATCAAATTCACAGTATGCTCAACGAGCAACTGCGCGATTTTCCCTGCTGGTTCGTTCAAGATAAGATTGAAGTGATCCTAAATCATGACGCTTGAGCTACAATAGATTAAGACAGAAATTTTATATTCACCAACCTTGGAAAGAAAACTATGCGTTGGATCAGATGCGTCGGGGTTATCAAAAACCTGTGGAAGATTAGTGCCCATAACAGCGTGCGCCACATCTCGATCTATACGGACCTCGAACTGATCTTCAGAATCAATGATCATTTTGCTTCCTTCGTCCAGGATCCCTGTGGCTTGTTGCAACATTGGCTGGAGATTGATGAGCTTTAATGTATGCATGCATGCAACCAGACCTACTGCGACGTAAGGCGACATAACGGTATAGACAACTGCGCCGCATCAGTTGGTCAATGGTATAGATAAGAAACCAATCGGGCTCTCACATTCATTCAAGGAGTTGGAAACATCGTCGAGCAGCTGGTTTAAACCGGGTACCATTTCCATTGCCCTCGCGATTCCCATGTACACTTGATCACGCCACTTGAGTAAGGTAAGTAATTGTTGCTGCACCTCGGGTGGGGCAATATTGTCTGGATCAAAATGATAAGCCTGAGCCTGCTCAGCCAACTCATCAGTTTGCTTGACGGCGTCGTCACTGCCACCGAAAGGTAATTTTTTCAGAAGAGCTTTTAGCTTCGCGATATTGCTTGGTTGATCATCAGTTTCTTGGGAGGCCTATTCGGAGGGGTCATAATTCAGGCGTAGTATTTGCTATCATCGTTGCCCACACTTACCAGGCTCATCTTCTGTGAGAGGTCAGTGACACTTGCTTGACTCAATTTGCTGGAACACACGTCAACGCCACATTTTTGACCAGACCACAAGGCTCACTCGGTCGCTTCTCCCATGAGTGAGTGTACGAAATCGGCACCTAGAGGACCCAATTATAGGGTTACAGATGGATAAATGGTGCTGGACCTTACCACCAAAAGTCCCCGTGATGAGCGGCGGAGCTGGACCACTTGGAGTATTAACAATGACTGCAAGGCGAGACGTTAGGCGAAATGCATTGGGTGAACAAGATTCTACCATTATCTCCCACGTGGCAAAAAACTTCTTCGTATCCCAACTTCCTGAGTGCCACCTCACACCAGTTGCTGTGTGCCAGCAGATCTTCCATGGTATGAAGACCGGTGCCGAGGAGGCGGTACGCCTCCCAGAGATCCTTTCCCTTGCGACCGCGTGCGCGACGTCCGCTTTCGATACAGGCGCGGAAGGTCCGTCTGATGAAGGCGGTAGAAGAGTCCCATCCTTGATCTTCTGTGGCCATGTAGCCCTGCAAAATACTTCATCGGAGACCTGAGTGGGTACGACTTTAGATAGACAGACCTTCATGCCTGTGCGTTCGTCGATTTCAAGTTCGCGTTCGTCGACCGGTGGACGAAGCCTAGGGTGGAGTTGACGAGGATCGTCTACGTCCGCGCCATACCCTCTGGATGGGAACATTGGGTAAAAAATGAATGTTTTCGTCTATAATTACTTTTGCGCACTTGGGATTGTCAATGTGCTCCTGTTGGATTTCATCAGCTGTATACTCTGCAGTCTGGCAGGCGAGCTGCAAGACTTACAACAGGAAGGTAAACCCCCAGACGGTCTGCCGTAACTTCAAATTCTGCGGTTGCAAAACCAAAGGTCTGCGAAGAGATTGTGAGGGACACGAAGAACATGCAGCAGCATCTGGAGCCTGAGTATGGCGCCCATACCATGAATCCAAGCACAGAGACGATTAGGACAAGAGTTTCGGCCGTCAGTTTGTTTAAGCCCGCGATGTCTAGAGCCTGGACCATTCATTAGGACATTTCCTGGTTGTGAATCGCGCGAGTACCTGGGAGTAATCTCGAAGCCAGTTTCCCTGTGTGCGTCAAGATTGAAGATGATGCATAAAACTCACTGAAGAGCAATAAAACCAACTCACGAAATAGACTTTCTTCACGTCACTCCTCGAAAATTTTGGTCGATTGGACCGCTGCAAAAATCCCAGAAGTCCACCTGCAACAGTGGCATCTTTGACGAGATTCTGCAAGACGCTTTCGATATCACCATGCCTGAATGCCTTGCCTGTATGTGATCAGTCGGAAGCAAATTCATCGATCATGATGCATGATGGCTCGGATATGCCACTCACTATTCAGGTACGCAAATGCGGGTATGTCGCCAGCGCCGAAAGCGTAAGTCTCGACGGGGAGGAGAACTATTAGAACGGTGAGTAGTAGCAAAGTTGTGTTCGTGTTGAGCCCGAACGCCATCCTGAGTGATGGTAAGAATGGACACTAGAATAATCGATATCGATCATCGGTGGCCGCGGTACCGATCCTTTTGGCAGAAGTGGTCAGGCGCGGTAAATCCATGATCTATCCAATCCAATCCACAACTGGCACTGCATCTAATCTAATCATAATTTTTTCAGGCGCTTCTCCTTGTTCCCAATGGCACGCTTCTGCGTCTTCAGCTCAGCTCCAAACTGTTCCTTTACAGCCTTCTTGTCCGCGCGTCGCGTCTGCCTCTCAGCTTTGACAGCAGCCTTGCGGGCTTTCTTATCTTCTTTTGACTCGTCTCGAGGACGCGTGATTGTTTGGCGGGCTGAAGATACTATATGAGTTCAATCTAGGGAAACATGGAGTTATATACCTGGGGTATCAGTATCAGAGCCAGAGTCGCTGTCCGATTCTTGGAATCGAGCCGATTTGTACTTTGAGTGCGAATTCTGAAGAGGATCAACCACAACGGGGAAGCCAGTTTTGGGATCGACATGGATTTTAGGGACGGGTTTGGGGTCGCGAGCCCGAATGAGGCGCGGATGGTTCTCGAGGTTAGAGTATGTTGCTGTTGGGAACAATTAATTTAGGAGAAAAGATGTGTATGACGGCGAATTTACTCAAGATAGTTTCACAATCCCATAGATCCTTCTTGTCGTCGACATCGAGTGGCATCAAAATGTCATCGTCATTGTCGTCGTCCTCCAGGTTACCAATCCGTACTCGTTCATCCTGACCCATAGCGCGGCGTATCGTCTCCAGTTTTTCAGCGCCCGTTTCTCCGGCAAGCTTGAGCTTCATTTTCCGACCCAGAATTTCGTAGTCATTGAGGAACTCGTCCATCATCGACTCGAAATCTTCGCGAGAGGTTATGAGTTCTGGCGCCTCGTCGTCGGAGTCATTTTCCTCCTCCTCCGAGGGAGTATCATCGTCTTCGTTGTACTGTTTGATGATCATCTGGTGCACCGAAGTCAGCAGCATATTGATCGAGAAAAGCCAATACACACCTGATCAAAACGTTCATCAAGGGTTTGGAGAGCTTCGTTGCGGAACATCGAAGAGCTGCTCATGGAATAGCCTGAGGCATCGCTCGTTCCCTTTCGTCGCTTTTTCCCCCCAATGACTGACATTGCGGGTAGCGTTCCAACGGTGTCGCCTCCTTCAGATCCATCAAACCCGTCGTCGCTCAGAGCCGCCTGCTCGTTCTTCTGCTCCTTTTTAAAATGCGCAAAACGCTGCTCCCATCCTCCATCCTCCTTATTATCATCTTCCTCCACGTCTTCCGATCTCTCGCAGCCATGCTCCTCGAAATCGAAGTCGAACTCATCGTCGCTCCCCCGTTCTCCTTCTGCCACAAGCTCGCAGAAAAAATCATCCTCCAGATCATCGTTCACAAAGGCATCATCATCCAGAGCCTCCAGAGTTTGTCGAAGGTGAGGGTCCATGTCGGGTTGGAATCCCGCGATACTTTCTGGAACGGCCTGCTGCGATTCATAGGTCCTTGGTAGTTCTGATTTAGAGGCCAAGAACTCATGAGGGATATCGCGCAGTTCAACTCCTTTACCCTTTCTTGCCTGGGATTTTGAAGATTTTGAGGTCGACGGGGCCTCGATTAGGACGCTGTCGACACCATCTTCCTCGACGCCGACCGCACGTAGATGCTGCATGTAGTTGTATTCTGTATCATCATAGTAGACGCCATAGAGAGCAGCTTCGCCGACGCTAGCAAGTTTGTCGTTTTCTACTGCCGACGAGGGAAGGATGGACTCGAGATCTGCACGAGATTTTCCCTAGATGGATGGCTTGATCAATTTTTGGTCCAGCGATCGGAGTAAATGACGAACTTTTTTCACGTTCTCGCGCTCAATTGGCTTGAGAACATGCTTGCTCGCATCAGGGTCATGGATAAGGGGGTCCCGTTGAGAGCGATGGACGAGCTGGAAATGTTTTGCGCCGGGCTGTCGAAATATTGACTTGGGCGGCATTGGTTAAAGGCAAGAGGTTGGTGGCTTACCTAAGCGTGTCTTGCACGGTTCAGCACCGTCAGTCGTCAACTCGTTGCTCCTCGACTCATTTCTGCTCAAATACCCCTTCTGCTTGCTTTTCGTCTCACTCTGCACGACTAGGACGTCTTAATTGACTCATCTTTGTCTAAAATTCGTCACAAATGGACGCACGAATCAACCTACAGCGCGAACACGTTCGCCGCGGTTTCTCTATATACGTCTTCCCCGCTCAAATTCACGTTCTACTCCTCTATTAACACCTCTTTTCTTCTCTACTAGCCATCAAAAAGTTGTTCTGGAGATCGATTTCTCGGGAAGTCTTTGGGTAAGTGAAGTTGTGGCCGCCATCTTCAACAGCGTTTCATACTCCAACCAGGGGTACACTGAGATCACCATCGTCCCCACAAGTAGGGAGCTCAAGACCATCTATCTCAACTCACGGCAATGCAGTATGCTTACCCTAACAGTTTCAAGACGTAAACTCACGATATGCCCACCTAGCAATTCATACTGTAACAGTCGCGGGCCATCAAGCTGACTTTACGCACGTTGACCCCCTAACCAATATCACCATGGGTGCACCCGAGGAAGCGCAGGACTGCCATCGACATCCAGAGCTCAAACGGAAACTGTACTCGGCGCTACAGGAGGGCGACGAGGGCGAGCTTGCTATTGCTATTCCCAGAGAGGTGCCACTGAGGCAATCTGGTCTTTTGCCAACGGGAACGGTGCCTAGCGAGGGTGAGTTTAACATTTTCCGACTTCCAACAGAGTTCTGAGGCTCCATCTTTAGCCGCCACACCCGAACCGCAAACTCCTGGCTTCGCTCAGTCTCAGAACGTGCCAGAATTCTCCCCCATAACGATCAACATCGTTTACAGTCTACGAAATCCCGTTGACGGCTTTGAATTCGTGATTCCAACTGACTCGTATCCCTATGTAAGTAAAATGCGGAACTCCGGGCAACCATGACTGACGGCCCCTTAGCGCGTTCCTCACGCCTACACCACCCCCTCGTCACCTGACGCAGCTAGATGTTGGGTGCCGTGCGTCGATAATATGTGGGAAAAGTGCACCTGGGAGTTCGAATTTGTTGTCCCCCGGTACTTGGAGGAACGCGACATTGCTCAAGACGACGAGGAGCAATCAGACACGTCTCCCACTTTAGTTGTTTGCAGTGGCGATCTAGTGGAACAGGTATGTCTATGTTAACGCCCTCATGGCCCACATCTCACATGTTTCAGGTCGCGCACCCATATAACTCCAACAAAACCATCTTTCTTTTCTCCCAAACAGTCCTTACTTCGGTTCAACACATCGCTTTCGCAGCTGGTCCCTTCCACCTTTACACAATACCTGCCGACAACACTGCCGACGACGTCTCTGGCGCAACCCAACCCCTGATGTACGCGTTCTGCCTGCCTGGCCACGAGAGTCTCCTTCCAATATCCACCGCATCGCTTCGACAAGCGATGACCTTCTACTCCACCGAATTTGGTTCTTATCCTTTCGGCTCTTACAAGCTAGTTTTCGTCGACCAGCTACCGACTCAGCGCTTGGACGGTTCAACCTTCTCTATCGTTACAACTGATTTGTTACACGGGGATGACGCCATCGAACAAGCGCTCGAGACGAGACATGTTTTGGCCCACGCACTCGCATGTCAATGGGCGGGGATCAATATCCTGCCCAAGAACTGGTCTGATACATGGCTTGTAAATGGCCTGGCACTTTACATTACGGGTCTCTTCCTGCGCAAGCTTCTAGGAAATAACGAGTACCGATTCAGGCTCAAGAAGGATATGGAACGTGTGCTAGAGTTGGATGTCGGTCTTATGCCTCCCATTTGCCAACCGCAGGTTCTCGAGCCGCCAGATGCCGGCAACCTCCCATTTATCAATCTCAAATCGCCTCTAGTGTTGCATATACTGGACCGGAGACTGGGCAAGTCGGGAACCTCGCTTGGCCTCAGTCGCGTATTGCCGAAACTCTTCTTGTCGGCGATCAGTGGGGAGATGCAGAACAACACCCTTTCAACCCACGCATTTTTGAGGACGTGCAGGAAGGTCAGCGGAGTGGACCCCCGAAGCTTCGCGGAGCAGTGGATATACGGCAGCGGATGCCCATCCTTTGGGTTCTCTGCGACATTCAATCGGAAAAAGATGGCGGTGGAAATTACCATGCGACAAGACGCACCCGCGTACATGGCTATGGAGAACAATGAGGTGTCGAAGGCGTTAATGAAGCCAGTCCCTTTCTTCGAGGTGCGTTTTATATTTGAATCATGCTAGGCGCCGATGTTGAATAGTCGATAGGGCCAAATGACGATACGGATTCACGAAGCGGATGGGACCCCTTATGAACATGTCCTAGACATAAGGTCCCCCTTCAAGCGGTATGAAGTGCCTTTCAACACGAAGTACAAGCGCGTTCGGCGAAATACCAAGCGCTATCTGGCGCGGCAGGCTGCTGCACAAGCTGCTGCTGATGGCGACACGGAAGCTGCTGAGGCGATGGGGATGGTAGACATGGGATTCGGGTTGGAGGTCTGGGAGAAAGAGCAGGAGCGGGAGAACTGGAAGGTGGCGGACTGGACAGAGGAGGATGAGGGCACCATGAGCGGTGCGACGTACGAATGGATCCGGATGGACGCCGATTTTGAGTGGATTGCCAACATCAAATTTGACCAACCAGATTTCATGTGGGTTTCGCAGCTGCAGAGGGACAGAGATGTTGTTGCTCAGCTAGAGGTGCGTCTCGCTTGGTACACAGGCTGCTTGCGTGTTCTGACAGGCCACGACCAGGCGATTCATGCATTAGCAGAAAAGCCAACTGCTATCGTGTCGAGCACCCTCACCAAGACTGTACTGGTATCTAACTATTATTTCCGAATTCGCTGTGAAGCTGCTTTGGCCCTCGTCAACGTAAGTATCGACGCTCAAGTATATTCCGGACAACTCATTGATGATTGTTCAGTGCGCAATTCGCAAGCTTGACTTCTTGGGTTTATTTCATTTATTTAAACTCTTTCTCCGTTATTGCTACGAACCTGAGGACGCCAACCAAGACCTCTTCGCCCATACTTACGTTCCTAAACCGAACGAGTTTTCCGATTTCGCAGAATACCTTGTTCGGAAAGTAAGTGACTACCATTGCCTTGTTGTCTGGGCTCATAAGTTTGTAGAACCTCATCAACGCTATCTCTCGAGTCCGTTTTGAGACCGGAAAATCTCCCATGGTAGTGCGGAACTTTTTGATTGACCAACTACGATATAACGACAATACCGCTAATCCAGTGAGTTTCAGAGATGTTCCATAAAAGTGTCCCTTATTGATCTTGTACTTTAGTACTCTGACGGGTTCTACATATGCACGATTATCTCCGCTGCGGCGTCTGCTACCGTTTCGGTTGCCCCACCCGAACGGGGGGAGCTTCTCCCCTCAGAGGTTCGAACCGAAAATAATGCGGAGGATCTGGAGCATCTCAAGCAAAGCCTGGCTGAAGTGGACCGTTATCGCAGCATGGATCGGCTTATTCCTTCTACTCACAACTGTGTTACCATCGCGGCATTAGAGGTCAGTACTTCTTCTATATGCTTCACTGGATAACTAATCGTCACGTTACTTCGCCAGTTTCATATGGTGCTCGGTATCGCCAGTCTTATTCCAAATCATCCTCGCGTGTTTTTCCCGTTGACTCGGTATGGTATTCACCTTGTACTTTGATGCGCAAACTCAATCTCCCTGTAGGGAAGGAAATTATACCCAAGTTCGCATTGCCGCTTTCGATGGTCTGTTCTTGACCAAGTGGTATACCCCTCAAATTATGCGTTACGTTCTTGCCGTCATGGCCAATGATCCTTCGAGAATGATACGCCGGCACGTTGCGCGGAGTGCGTGTCAAAGCTTGGCCCTGTTGGTACAGATGGGCGAGATGAAGGCGAGCTTGAAGGAGACGGAATCATTACTCATCGAAGAGGATGGCACGCTCCCAGAGAAAGTGAAGCAGTCGAAGAAGAACGAGCTGGATGCCATGATAAAAGTCTTACGGAAGGATCGTGAGATTGGGAAGAATGAGATTCTGCGGGAGTTCCTGATGCCTATCGCTTTGTTCGTATTCATCCCATGATTCATGTTATTGGTTTACTGATATGTTTGTTTAGAGCCCCTGACGTGGACCAGGAAGTTCGGTGGTGCATCCTCAAATTAGCCGATTTGCTCATCCGTCCAGTGGAAGAGACACCCCCTACTGTCAAGATTCACATCCCCAGCACACCAGT
Source organism: Asterophora parasitica (assembly GCA_018282005.1). NCBI lineage: Eukaryota > Fungi > Basidiomycota > Agaricomycetes > Agaricales > Lyophyllaceae > Asterophora > Asterophora parasitica. The sequence goes on along the minus strand of JABCKV010000042.1, from coordinate 38,327 downwards.
TACGGAAGTGGCACCAATTCCGTTTGTTAAAGTCCCTCTTAAGACGGCTCGAACCATCAAATCTGGCGGTCCTCCACCAAAGAGCCCATTCACCCCGTTCAACGTGCCCACGAAGCTCAGGTTACCTGCCGCCAGTCCCTTGCCCGATGTGCGCCCACAGTCTCCAGCGACCCCACGGGTTGAATCCTCGAAGAGAAACGTTGCCTTTGCAACTCCCCCTCCGCCTGTCCCAAAGACTAAAGTGAAGCCACCTAAGCCTTCGAAGCATGCTCCTACCACCAGCACCAAGCCAGCTCATGTCCCCAAAGCGCAGTCAGGTGGCATGAGTCTCAATGATATCCGGGCCTGTCGCAATGCTTTGAAGAAACTTAAGGCGAACAAACATGCCTTCGCTTTTAACCAGCCCGTTGATCCTATAAGGGACCACGCGCCGAAGTAAGTACACCACTAAATCAAATAATTGCATTCTAACTTTTCATCTATTCAGCTATTTCGACGTCATCAAGGACCCAATGGATCTCAGCACGATGGGCGCCAAGCTGGAAGAGGGGATGTACAAAGATCGATTCGCTTTTGAAGCCGACTTCCATCTCATGATCTCAAACGCGAAGCTATACAATGTTGCGGGAAGTTACGTGCATAATGAAGCCATCTCCCTCGAGATTTTCTTCGAAAAGCGTAGGGATCATTACCTTTGTCCTTGCATCAATTCTGAACCCGAATCACAGAGTGGACCATTATCAAGAAGACGTTGGAAGCCGCCGACAAGGCCCACACCCCAGCCGTCGTCGCAGCACCACATACTGCATCTCGAGCACCTCCACGAGCACCTCCACCTCCAACTCGAGCTCCTGCTGCGCGAGTTCTACCGCCAGTGCCGAAAGCCTTCCCAACTCCACCGCCCCCCGCTCCCGTTGCAGCATCTTCCCGCCCAACTATCAAACTCAAAGTTGGTTCCCAGTCCAAACACGCAGATACCCCAGAGCAACCCAAAGCTCGCCCCCCGAAGCCCAAGGTTGCCAAACCATCCGCCGTTGATCAACCTCCTGCCGAAGCTCCGCCGCCGCCCTACGTCGACGACGGTTCTCACGATATTCTCCAAGAGGTTCTGGCAATAGAACGAGCCAAAGACGAAAAGCGAGTTCGACCAACCTCTGAGAAAGAGAAGGATAACCCTGTCAATGGTGCCCCTGGCAAACGGAAGAAGATTGATGCATTGACTGAGGACGATATTCTCGCCCTGGCTACCCCGTCAAAGAAGGAACGACACACTCCACCTGGTCCTTCTTCGTCTGGAGTTGGCAAGGTGAAGCTTGTTGTACCATCGGCGGGCAAGCCCACCGCTTCGTCCCATAAGGCGCGACCAGAGAAACCGGTTGATCGTCATGTCGCCGATGTGCCTCGAATATCACTGAAGGGCAAAGAGAAGGAAATTCCGACACCATCGGCACCAACACCAGTGGCAGCGCCAACGCCAGCACCACCCCCAGTTCCAAAACCAAAGAAGTCATCGCACACGGCCACGCCTATAAATGACAAGAAAGCCAGGGAGCTTATGAAGGTGTTAATGAAGCTTCCAGAGGCTGGGATTTTCTCGCGTCCTGTTGATCCTATTGCGGACGGTTGCCCTACGTGCGTTCGCTCTAATGACACATATCGCTCTCATTTCAATGGTATTTCAGATATCTGCAGGAGATTGCCCGCCCCATGGATTTTGGCACCATATCGACAAAACTTGTCCAGAGCAAGTATGTCACGATGGAGGAATTCGCAAAAGACGTCGAACTCGTCTTCAGCAACTGTCGCCAGTTTAATCCCCCATTGACCTTCCCCATAACGTGTACAGACGTTGTCGAAAAGGTGTTCAAGAAGGAGTGGCCAAAGGCGATGGAGAGGAAGCTTTCTTGGACAGACAAGCGCGGTCTCCAAGGCGTGATGACATCGCTGGTCAAAGATCCGATGTAAGAGAGGTGTTTCCACTGGGTTTTACGCTTCCGCTCAGCATTGCTTCTCTAGCTCGTGGATCTTCCGCGAACCTGTCGACCCCGTCCTCTTGGGTATTCCAACATACCACGATATCATACCCAAGAAAAATGCGCGAGATCTCAGAACAATCCGACAAAAGCTTGATGCTGACAAGTACGACACGGTCGAGGCCTTCGACGCAGACGTTGAGCTCATGCTGAGCAACTCCTTCACATTCAATGGGCGGGATTCGGAAGTCGGGCAGATTACAGTGAGCGCGCGTAACAAGTTTAACGAACTCATGGAGTCATTGAAGGCGGGTTCATCGAAAAAGAGGAAAGATGGCGATAAGGGAACACCGCAACCAACGAAAAAGGCCAAGCTTGGATAGTTTGACACATGTATGTAGGTTAGTTAGATATTTCGGGGGCTACTGCTATACGGGACTGCTACACCCAGTGAATGTAGTATGTAAAATAGGGTATAATAAACGTGCGGGTAATCAATGTGGAAATGCGATATAATGAAAAAAGATGGTAATGCGAGGCGCTCATAAGCATGAAATACTACCAATCTGGCCAAAGTTCGAGAAGACAGTTAGAGTCTTCTTCGGGAGTGTCCTTCTGCTTCATCCAGCGATCAGGGATCTTGTAACATGGTTAAACAGAGCAAGAAGAGCTAAATAACTCGAGGCTCACCATCGGGAAATATCTTTCCATTGCACTAATGAACCTCTGGCGATACTGCCTTGGGGTCACAATCGTGGGCTCACCTCTACCACCCATGAATGCAGACTCCTTCACCCAACTTTCTAATTTCTTGTCCCATGTGTACGTGCGTATATAGTCTGAAAACAGGTCAAACATGTCGCATTGATCCTGGCCTAGTAGCACTCACCGACAATGCCGACGACCAGCTCATTGTTCTGGCTGTCCACCTGCCGTGAAAGTTAAGAAACCTGGAAAGAAGAATATACAAAGCCACTGACCCCGACAACGAGAGAATAGTCCATTACATTGATATCAGCCAGGAACTTGCTGTCATTGTAGAGTGCGCCTCGCAAGATCCGCTTCGAGTGCTCGCGGAGGTAGAAAGGATTGAGATGTGCAGCTGATAATGCAAAAATGAGTATTCTTCATGTAGTCGACGAGACATGACTGACTTTCGACAAGATTCTCGTCAAGGAGGACCTCATTTTCTCTTCCAGTCGACTGAACGTGGCGGTTACGAGTAGATCCTTTCAAATCGTAGATCTGAAGACATATTCCAGTCAGCTGAGTATTGTGGCAACATCCGTCCTCGAACTATACCTTCGTAAAGCGTCGGTCGTAAAACAGATTCTCCATTACCAAGAGGTTCATTTGGGTCGACTTCGATTTCCCAGGTCCCCTGTCTTTTCCCGCCTTCTTGAATGTTAGTTTGAAGCAGCCAAAGTGCTTGGCTAGCAGAGTGGGGCGCTACGAGCACGTAAGTACGGTGGCTATCAGATTACGAATGAAACCCACATTTGCAGAGACAGCGGAAGACATGTAATCAAAATATGCCGGCGCAAAAGTTTCCATAGTCTGGAGCTCAGGCTTCGAAAGTTCCTTTGCTATAAAACGATCATCTACCGATACGTTAACAGCAGCACTAAGATCTATAGCTCAGTGCTCACCTCGTGTTTTGAGGAAAGCGGAACCAGATTTGCCGCCGCTAGCGTTCCATTTGACACATCTAGATAAAGACTCGATCATGCTTTTCTCGCAGTCATACGTGCGGCGTAAAGCATCGAATTGTTCGGGATAAAGAACCGTGCAGCTGATCGTGAGGTCACCGCTCTCAAACGCTGAGTGCCCCGTCAACAAAGTACATGCAAAAACCAGAACAATAGAAACTCACTAATGGCCCATGGGAGTTTTGAAGAGGGAACCCTGAGATCTTCGGTCGGGTCAACAAGTTCCGCAGTGGGGTCCACGTTCACAACACCCCAGGTGGAGGTTGATTCCGCGATCGACCGATCGTCAGGCATGAAGGCTTCACCACTTTCGTTAAGTTTTGCCTCCCTTGCAGTCCTTTTCTCAGCACGAGACCTGGCAAGCATCTCACGGTACTGAGGTGAACTGTCGCAAGTAAAGTTAAAAGTCAGCCGTTATCGTGCATGGAACAGCACGAAGATACACACTTCAAGGCAAGGGCAATGATCGAAGTAGGCTCATCAGTGCGTACCACCATCGACGAGTCGCGGAAAATATGTTCCGGATCATCCTTGTGGTCGTCATCTAGATCATGGCGAGACGTTGGAGGTTGTTGCAACCAGAATCCCGACAGCGCTTTCAAGATTGAATTGCGCTCAAGACCACTACCAAGTTCGATGTCGGATGTTGGTGGCGTTAAAGAAGCATCCTTTTTGACCGAGGACAAGAAAGGCGATGGCGGCAAAGATGGTAGCTCGCGAGGAGCATCAACCGCCGGTTCCTCTCGTATAATGGGTTCGTCAATTGCGTCAGGGAGGGGTACTATAGGAGGAGCAGCCTTGGCCGTGGCCTCTGGGGACGTTGGGTCGGATTCAGGAGACATCTGAAGAAGTTCCGGTACAATTCTTTCCTCCTCTATACCCTCGTCTTCATCGTCAGCCTCACTCGAAGAATCAGAGCTTTCAGATTCGTCCTTGATGGCATCCTTCACGCTATCAAGAATCTCCACTTTCGCACGTGCTGACGCCACAGGCCGTGCCCTCTTTCCACGAATCACGGAGTAGCGGCTCTTAGAGCGCTCAGCATCTCGACCAAGGCGCTCATAGTGCTTCGCGATGTTCGAGACTTTACCTCCTGGGCCAGTAGGAGGTCTACGCAAAGTGGACTTCGACACAGGGTTGGACGATGGGCGAACAGGTGTCTTATCCTTCGGACGCGACGAGATCCGTGACCTGCCAGGTTTACTGAAAGACGCTTGCCTCAGGTTTGAGGGCGATGAAGGACGGCTAGATTTGACATCCTTGCCCCGACCACTGGCTGAGCGCTTTTCTGGCGACGGTCTCCGCGAAGATTCCTGCGATTGGAAGGCGGAGCCTCTTTCGACAGGACCAGGGATGCGGCTTCCACTGGGAGATGCCAAAGCTCTTCTCGAATGGGTGAGATACCTTGGCGCAATGTTGGCAGCGTAGCCTTGCTCGAAGTCGGACACGGATGGCTTTTTAGAAGGTAGACGGTGGCGACTTTTGTTCCGCACAGGTTGACGACGCGGGACAGGGAACGTGTATTCCTGTTCAGATTCGGAGAAAGGAGCGCGGGGTGCCAAAGCTGTCTTAGTTAGGTCGTGCACCCCTTGTGGAGGAAGGAAATCCTGGTATTTCTTGACCAGCTCAGCGACACTAGGATGGTGTACAGCACGCCTCGGGAGCCTTGATAATCGCTGGACGAGAAGTCCTTCTCTGGCTGGCTTGAAATCAGACTCATCCTACGGGGTGGTTAGTTTAACGACAAAATGGGAGAAGTTTGCAGTTTGAATGACTTACTGGAGGTAGCGAGGTCGGCAGACCGTCGTCTTTCGCCGCACCAATGGTCGAGTCACTTTCTTGATCGGATTTGTGAACCTCGTCATTCAAAACAATCGCGGGTGTAGCTGGGAGGCCTGCGACAGTGGGCTCTTCCGAGCGAGCAGGAAGACACTCAGTTGAATTTGCCATCCGAGTGACTTCCGGACTGGAGATATCCTGTCTGTCTTCAATGCTTGGTTCGGATTCAGAAGCCTCCGAAGCCGATGAGTTGAACGACTCTCCAGTGACCCTCCTCGTATTCAGAGGTCCCTCTTCCGCCTCCGAGACGCTCGATGACGGAAGATGAGGCGTATCAAACGCGCTAGAGGATAATTCATATCTGCGAGGCCACATCGCTCGAACAGAATTGAATGCGGAAGGTCTCTTGCTGGCACGGTCCAGCGTGGGTGGGACACGGGGTTTGGGAAGCCGGTCGAAGTCCTGCTGCCAGGCGACAATTTTATCTTGACGATAAGCGTGTATCTGATTCAGTGCAAGGGTATCCGTAGCAGAAGATTCCTTGTAGGTCTGGTTGATGAGCCTGCCGATGTCTTCCCTCTCTGCCTCTGCCCGCGCGATCAAGGTGTTGATGTCGGACAAAAGTCGAGCGTCGGTCTCTTCGTCTCCTGTGGCAGCCTCGATGCTGATCAGCTTGAGGTCGTCAATCAAGCCCGAGTACCACATGAAATTTCGGTTATGGAGGCGGTCGAAATCTGCGTTCTTGAGCTCCAGTTGCGTCTCGGGGCGCACTCGGATGCGGAACGGTGGATAGACGATTTCATGCATTGCGACAGGATCGGTCTGGAAGCGGACGGTCATCCCCTTTGAAGCGAAGTAGCGGATGTGGTGCTTGTAGATGTTGTGCTGACATCCCGCGCCTTGCACGAGCTTGACGTCTGCAGGATAGAAATGTAGCTCGAGGAACTTTGCAAAGGAGTATCTCTGCATCTCCTCCGAGACTGGGATGAATGGCGTCGCGGAGCCGCATACGCGGCACGCGCTCCAAGTCGTGATCAAGTCGGGAGCAGGATGGTAATTCTGGCGTCCGATGATCTGCCCGTCCCATTGCTCGACAGCAACAAAAAGGCGGGTTTCGTTGTGTATGAAGACTTTGCAGTGGCGCGCAAGGGGCTTATCACATCCCTTTCCAGTGCAGATGGCTTTCGGATCCAGGAACTGCACCAACGTATCACCAACCGAGCGCTCGATGAACTGCCCTAGGGTGCAATCGTTCTCGCCATAGAATGTAATATAGTTCAGCCGTGGAGCGAAGCAGGCCTGATGAAGGCCAAACTCCGCCGTAGGGATAGTGTACTCCCATAAGCTGATGCACTGGTACTTCTCCACGATGAAGTCGTCCTGGTTCTTCCGCAAATACCATTCCCAGATACGGCGCTGCTCCTCGTGCTTCCACTTCGTCAGACTGAACCGACTCTCCAGGTGGATATCAGCAAGGGTCTTGTGCTGCTCCGGTCGAATGCCTGGTGCGGTTAGGCTGGCAGCAGGAACTACTCCGTCGGGAGACATTTGGGACAGAGCGGTGAATGGAGGGTGAAGGAAATATGACGACTCTGTCTCTCTGGTGGTTGCGTGTATTGGGTCTGGGGTACGTGGTGTACTGGGTGTCAAAATGGAGGGCAAGGCCTCAATCATGGCATTGATATCACCCTGATCGTCGCTGTGTGAGGCATCAAGTAAGGGCGGTGAGGTGTCGAGGGTTGGTGTAGCCGCGGTGATCGCGGCTTCCTGCTGATGAAGGAAATGAGAGCGCTCCTCCCGCCGTATAACTTCGTCCTCCCAGGCTTGCTTATCTCGTGTAAGGTCTCCGTCCAATTCTTTCATTCTCATGATCGGATAGGGGGGCGGGAAGCGCAGCGTCGCGGAAACAGAGATGAAGGTTTTGGCGTAACGTTCAAGGGACTGGTCGATACGCGTTGAGAGGAGAGCCTGCTCGTCATCCTCGTTCTGGGGGCCTTCCGTATCCGAGTCGACTTCCATAATAGTCGCGGTCGAGGGAGATTCGAAAACCTCGACCGTTGGCGTCGCCAGGCGAGAGGTCGATATGAAGGACGGGAGTGCAAATGCCGAGATGTTCACAAGGCCGTGTCGCTCGGTCAGCGCGAGTGGCATTGCTTCGGGGTTAAATGGAGGAAGGGTGATGACAGAATCCTTCCACAGGTGAGTCTCTAGCTTCAAATTCCTCACGATGAACGTAAGGAACCGAGTGACCTTCTTGATTCGCCGAAGGGTATCAAGATCACTCCCACGGAGGATGATAGTACACCCCATATCCCGATTACATCCCTCAAATCGCATATACGTTTTCCTTCGTCCAGGAATCAAGGGATGGTCATACGTCTGGATGCGGAAGCGCCCACAATGGCCCAAACGCGGCTCGAGCGCCAGTTTGTCCATGGATGAGAAAACATCCCCCTGGGTCATGCGCGCAACCGTCTGGATCGCGGACGGCTTGACCGTGCGCGCAACGGCAATGTTATGTTTCGCCAAAGCATCTAAGGCAAGCCTAGATACTGACTGCTCGACAAGCACGACGTGTGGGCGGAGGGCTGCGATGCGGGAGGCCAGATTCCCGAGGTACTCTTTCTCCTGGCGGACGATCTGGCCAAAATTCATGTACTGGCCTTCGACTCGGTAGAACTCCAGAGGGAAGGTTACAAGCATGACGCGGGGGTGGCGTACGGAGCGGGACATTTGCTTGTGCGCGACGTTCTTTGTGATCACCGCGCCGTCGACGTATTCGGAGTCCTTGGGGCTCCCACCAGGGATCTTCTTGATTTTGACGTATTTGCGGACGTCCATATCCTCGCCTTGTCGGTGAGGCAGGGTGGTGAAAGTCAGTTCACGAGCGATACGGAGCGCAAGCTTGAGTAGAGTTTCCTCCCACTCTTTGACGTTCGGTATCTGCTCGCTGGTAAGCATTTGTCGAAGCATGACCTTTAGATGAAGCATTGAGGTTAGATTGAGCTCCTGGGCGTAGCTGGATGAATTATCGGCTTAGAGGGGTTATGTTGAAGTGAAGCAAGAAACAGGCATACGCAGTACTCTCGCGGCGCGTCCGCCAACCCGGTTCGATGCTGACCACGCTGTCCAGGCGACTATGTACGCGACTTCGAATGAAAGGAGTAGCAGGCTCAAATTCGCCGTGTGAATTCAATCGGGACCGTAGCCTGCTGTTGGGACGAGGGCTATCCAAATGATCAGGCGATCCAATGGGAAACTGTATAGAGCTCGTATGTCCCTCTATGTTTATAGGCATCGTCGCAGGAAAGTTGACGGGCGTCTTCGTTCCAGTACCCGTCGGGGACTCGCCGGGATGGAAGCCATTGGAAAGGCCAGAAGGATCCTTTTCTTCATCAGAGAGGGCCCTGCGAAAGGGCGCTGGATTGTCTTGTATGGGTTCCCACATCCCGTCGCCTCTCTCCCTGAGGTGCGGGGTCACTGGTCTGGATCCGTAGCCACTCTCGTCAGTGCCCGATATTGGGCGCTTAGTTTCCGCTATCGAATAGAGATTGAAGGGTTCGTCTGTCCGTCCAAAGAGTTGCGAGGCAGCGAAGGGTGATTGTGGGTGACTCCCGGGATCGATTCCGAGCTGGTGGGCGGGGAAGGACGTGACGGAGGACACAACGGAGCGGCGATCCTCATCGTCGTCTTCATCAACTATGGCAAGCTTTTCGAGGCAAAGGTTGCACACGCGCACCATGCCGTCGTGCCCGAACCTGGAGCCCTTGATGATGTTGGATGCACATCGGGAGCAGAATATTTGCCCTGTGCAGTCGTTCAGCTGCGTTCACGGCGGAAATATAGAGCCTCGTACCGCATATTCGACAGTGATGTTTCCGTCGCCACGTTGTGAAGACACTCTTGCAATCGTAACACTCCTTACAGTTCTCGTCGTCCATCCAATAGTCCCGAGAAAGCCCTAGCCACATTGTGAGTATTATTCAGTATATCTGACACAAGGCAGACGTACCTTCGCCCCGTATCCGCCTCATTACTTTCGAAACTGAGCCCGACCGGTGCAGGCTTGTCGACGTCTTGATGCTGCGCGCGTCATCCGGGATCGGGAACCCCGGGATTGATGTCCCAAACTGCCCATTGTCTCCCGCCTCCGCTGCAGGAGAGTAGAGTGAGCCACTCCGTGAAGGTGATCGATCGTATTCGTCGCTGTATGTTGGGACCTCCGATTGGGCTGGTGTGAGCGATACGAGTGGTGGAGCCGCCTGGGCCGGCGCCGTTGCCAGTGAGAATGGGCGCTCGACTGCCCCTGACCTTGTAGAGAAGCCGGACCCCTGCGTCAAGGAGGTGGCGTAGGATGGCCTCCGCAGCTCAGAGGATCCAGACGCTGCCCCTGGATTTGGTGTAGGCATTGAACTGGCCATTGATGATGGAGGTCCTGTAGACGACAAAGGCGCTGATAAAGTGTTCTTCATGCGAGAAAGTATTGAGGTGACTAGAGTGTATGAAGATTGGTCATTCTCATCCTCCTCCGAGAATGGATTGAAGGAGGTGAGGCTCGTAACATCGTCGTTGAGTTTCGTGCTGCTCCTGGACCGCGAGGAGAAACCACTGGGGGGACCGTGGCCAGGAGAGGTGAGCGGAGAATCTGTGGTAGTCATTATGAGATGAGGAATAGGCGCGTTTGAATTCTTGGATTCAGGTTCATGGGATTCGCATGACAAGTCTCGCGTTCGTAATTGCCAATTCTGGTGGCGCGTCAAGCCACGTGGGTACAGTTGCCGTGGTCGCACGGAAACCACGCCCACAGTCCTCCTTCAATCCATTCCCCAGGTCCTTATTGCAATGCTACAGACCTGATTTGGCGATTGGTCTCGGGCTACCGCAGAATGGTACCAATGCCCCCCCGCACGTACAACCCGGAGGATTGTCTGTCAAGGACTTATGATTGCAAACCAAGCTATCACAACCCCTTCACTTTGGACTCTCCCCTGGAGATAAGAGGCACGAGTATACAGCCCACCAGTGGCAGCGTAATATTTTTGAAGCATCATGCATCGTTCAACGTCAACCCCGCACCTCAAGTACTTGTTTCAGTTTCATGGTCGTCACTTTTGTCCTAAGTCTTACTACTGCAAGGACCGTACGAATACCACAAGAAGTGAATTGCTTCAACTTACACAAACACAGGACATGGTCGGCGCGTAGGCGCGTCACTCTGCTTGGCTTTATTTGGGCCCAACGCGTGGCACGTGGAGTGGCGAAGCGAATTCCTGTAAGTAGCTTTAACCCTCACCGAGCCTCGTCCTCGCCACCTAGACCTCTGATCTACACAGGCACGGTCTTCCCACCACCGGTGCCTATCTACCTGCTTCGTTTTCAGGAGTTGGACTCTGATCATTCCTGTGATCTACAGCTACATACTACCACCTCCACATTAAGCTCGCAGAATGGATGACGATGATGCCGACTATATGCAAGGAAGCGACGACGAAGTGCGTTGTCGTCAAACTGATAAGGCGTGTGTGAACAATATACACAGGACTATGGCTTCGACTACTCCGATAACGACGACGCGAACGAGTCGGGGAGCGTGGATGTCGAGAACATGTATTACCAGGCGAAGTGTGCGTATCTTCTGCGTTTGCGCGCTTATCGGCATTTGAACCTGCCTCAGCCAAGAAGGATGATAACCCAGAGGATGCGCTGAAGGAATTCCGCGCGATCGTGGACCAGGAGGAAGAGAAGAGTGACTGGTGCGTTTCTTGACATAGCCTGCCGCGTGGTTCAGGTTTCACTTTATTTTTGGGCATCTGAAGGGGATTCAAAGCGCTCAAGCAGTCGACGAAGCTTCTCTATCTCACACTGCGGAGACCAAACGATGCGCTGCAAACATACACCCAACTCCTCACGTACACCAAATCGGCCGTCACCCGCAACTATTCGGAGAAGTCGATCAACGGTATCCTCGACTACGTTGGTGGCGTAAAGGGCGGTGCCGTGGAGGTAGACGTGTTGGAGAAGTTCTACCAAGTGACGAAAAAGGCTTTGGAGGACGCAAAGAACGAGGTGTGACACGATGTTTACGACTGGTGAAATGTGGCTGGCTCACCATACTCCTAGCGCTTGTCCGCCAAAACGAACTTGAAACTCGCCAAATTATGGCTGGATCGAAAGGAGTATACACGGCTGTCCAAGGTACGCAACGTCGCTGTGCGGCGTCGCGTCGGTGGGAATGCTCATCGGTATGTATAGTTGATCCGGGATTTGCATGCCGCTACGACCAGCAATGAGGGGGACGATCAATCGCAGCGCGGAACGCAACTTTTGGAAATTTATGCACTGGAGATTCAGATGTACAACGAGACACGGAATGTCAAGAAACTCAAGGTCAGCACCAGTTTCACTTGAGCGTTGTACATATCTTCACTCTCGATCGACAGGAAATCTACAACGCCTGTAATGATGTTCGTTCTGCGATTCCACATCCTCGCATCATGGGTGTGATCAAGGAATGTGGTGGCAAAATGTGGATGGGAGAACGTGAGTTCTAATTCCTTTCCGAAAAAGTGGTTGCTGAAACGAGGCATGGTGCAGGTCAATGGAATCGAGCGAGCGAGGACTTCTTCGAGTCGTTCCGGAATTATGACGAAGCTGGGTCGCCGCAGCGAATTCAAGTTCTGAAGTACCTTGTGCTGGCGAACATGTTGACAGGAAGCGAGGTCAACCCGTTCGACAGTCAGGAAACGAAGCCGTAAAGTATATCCTCATTAGAGCTGATTCTCTATATCTCACAATGTCATCACCTGCAGATACAAGGCAGATCCTCAGATCAAGGCGATGACAGACCTCGTGGATGCATACCAGCGGCGAGAGGTACACTCCGCCGAGAAAATTCTGAAGGGTATGTACACTTTGTTTGTCTCGTGTCCTATGATCAACTTCGATACAGACAACCAGTCGACGATTATGGGCGACCCATTCATCCGCGCCTACATCGGCGAACTTCTCAAGAGTCTCCGTACACAATACCTGGTTGACCTAATTAAACCTTACACACGTCTCGAGCTTTCTTTCCTTGCAAAAGTACGAATTTTCGCAACAACTGCACAATATGTGATACTGATTTCCAACAGCAACTAAATGTCGAGATAGAGGAGGTCGAAGAATTGCTCATTGGGCTGATCCTTGAAGGCAAAGTCGAAGGTCGTATCGATCAAGTTGGCATGAGGCTCGAACTTGACCGAAAGTCAGTCCCTTATTTCCTTGCATTCATGGCCCTTTCAATAATTAAACGCGTGGTTACAGGCAAAGTTTGGAGAAGAAGAGATACGCGGCATTGAGAACATGGACGGAGGCGCTTGAAGCTGTGCATGGAGCCGTGGTGGGTAAGACTTCAACCGGAAGGCTGGTAGATCCTGGTATGGGTGAGGGCTTCGTCATCCCCGGTTGAGATTGAGACTGTTGCTGTATTTTGTATATGTTCGTTCACTTGCACTGCGATTTGTTTTCCTCAGATGCTGAGCGAGTGAAATAGTATTATGAGTAGCTATTGATTTCCATGAGCGGGACTGCATTCACTCGAATCGAAAACAAACAACGCACAAATTATGTAGATCATTAGAGAGGTCGGGGGAAGGGTTTCCATTCGTAATTCCATCCCGAACGTGGGGGTGTGTCTGTCGGCACACGCAGCTCTCGCGGGAAGAGCCCACGTATTCTGGCTTCCAGCGTCCGCACCTCCGTGCTCTTCAACTTCTTCGCGAGTTCGCGCTCCGCATCAGTCCTTGCCCTCGGGTCCTCTGGTTTGTTCGCCTCCATGTACAGCCGACTGTCCACCCTCTCGAGCTCCTCCATCGCCTGTCTCATGCACTCAAACTTCCTTGCCAGCTCCGCCTCCCGCTGCTTCCGAGCGTGTCTCCGGTGAAGTAGCCACGCGCGCTCTATTGTCTGGTGCGCCTGGACCGACGGAATCGCGTGTTGCAGCGCTTTGGCTACGTCCGGACGCCAAGTACCGGTGGGTGATGCACGGTTGCGAATGTTGCCAGGGTATAAAGCCTTGCGGATGATCTCCTTCTTGGGGTCGCCTACAGCCTCCTGGCGGACGGCATATGTGCGTACGGACGTCTGTTTGACGTGGACAGCGGGCGTGGTTCTGCACCGGGCGAGTAATGCGGTCGACATTGGTGAAGCCTGGGAGACGGGAGTTGGTACTTAACTTCAAAAGTTTTCTAACCGATTTCCCACGGGGACATAACATTTTCTGCTCAGGGTTAACATTAAAAAATGACCTCATGCAAGTTCCCTCTTGCCATTTCCCCTCACCCATTTCCTCAGTCCTTTCCCCTCCATCTATCAGCGCCATTGTCACAGCGAGGCATTTTCTGATACAGCTCACAGATCACTCAAATTATATACCGATCAGCGTACCATAGGGAACACATGAGCTCAGCGCCTTCTGAGCGCTGAGCAGTGAAAAAGTAGCGGCGCAGGCGCGGAAAGGTCTCTGGTGGGGAATGCTGAAACTACTCCTGCAACGTACCGGAGATCTTCTGTTGTCTTTGCCGGCAAACCTCTTGATATCGCAGGCACTCCCTGTGCTTTTGGAGCTGTGACAAACCTGTTGTGCCTATTACAGATAAGCGCGCGTCGCATTCGCCAACCTGCCGGGGTCTGGACCCGTATATCCTGGGGCGTTATTTCCTACCCTGCGCACCCATCTTCAGCTACCAATGAATCAGATCTTCGTGTACTCCTGAAGTTCGTGTCGCCCTCAGCTCTATCGAACTGTTTACCTCCTCTAGGACGATGTGAACCCATTAACCCCATGCGATAATGTTCGGCAAGTCTTCGACGTCAGTTCGATGCTGCTGCACACCACCACAAACTCATCCCCGCTATCGATCCAACGGCTTTCTTGGCCACGTTGATCTTTCGCAGGCCCCGGACACGGCTGTCTAGACGAGACAGTGATATATGGCCTGTCCTTTTGGTCATCGCGGCGTCTTTTCAAACGCGATGAGATGGGCGACTACAGCACACCAACTTGCGGCATGTAAGGATCGTTGCCATCTGCTTCTGGGCCGTCTTCGATCACTCGACTATGGCTTCCAACGCCGTATCACACACCCTAGTACTCGTGTACCGCTAGACCTCGGACTTCCCTTCGACCTTGGAACTTGAGCTGGCTCGAGTCGCAAACGCTCTGCACACATCGTGCCACTAGGGCGTCAATCAGCATTTCATCTCCTCCTGCGTAATTCTCTATATCGGATCCCAGCGAGCAGGAGTTGAAGGAATACATTTGCGTGTTGCGTGGCGGAGGGCCTCGTGTACTTCGATGCATTTCTTGGAATCCAAAGATTAAAATTCCAGCATGTGATACATTCTCGTAGGTGATGTTGGAGAACCCTGCACTAGCCCTGGGGGGTTGCGTTTCTCGTCTCCTGCGCCAGTTTTCCCCCTGAGCCTATCGAACGGGTTGATACCTCCTGGAAGGGAAAGTAAGAGCTCATCCGCTTGCAAAAGAATTGCATACTACCTCTGCTCGCACCGTATGACATTTTCTCAAGGCTTCAGTCCTAGTGGCATCAGCGGTTTGTTGTGATTTCCCTCAGTGTGGCTGATGAGGCACTCCAAGTTCGCGGAGTTTAAATCCGTATTCCCATTAAGGACGTCATTCCCACGGCTCCGAGGATTCAGGAAATCCAACAGCGAGCTCACTTCATTGGCCACAAAATGTCAAGTCTACTCTCGCTTTGTCGTCAATGCTTTCCTTCAGTAACACGAGCTGTATGTGCTTCAACTTTAGGTCTGGAGGGCTTCTAACCATGTGTAGACTCCTATATTCCCGCGGCAGTTTTCTACTACGCAAATCCTCCTTGCGTCTAAACGCCAGAAACAGTCGAAGATTCGGGTTCCTTCCAAGAAGGCTGCTGCTGCGAAGGCAAGACGAAAGGCCGCGCTGGTCGCCAAATCTGTCGACCGTTCCGAGTTCCTGACCTTGTCGGATGCCATTTCTGTTCTCCGTGTACGCAATTTTCTGTTCTACACGGCGTAAATACCAATGCAGCACACAGGCCGTTGAAGTCGCGACGCCGAACTCTACATTGGACCTGTACATCAAGACCGAAATCAAGAATGGTGTCGCGGTTCCCAAAGGACGAGTCAACCTGCCCCGGGAGGCGAAGGCTATGAGCGAAGACAAAATTCTCGTTTTCGCGGAAGGTCGGCAAGCGGAGGAGGCGAAGAAGGCTGGAGCTCATTTTGTGGGAGGGCCTGAGCTGATTGACGGTGTACGTGTCATCCTTTTCCAATGAAGATTCCCTAGAGCTGAAGCGCGTTCTAGGTCATCAACAACCGCTTCAAGGCGACGACTATTCTCTGCACGCCTGACCTCATCAGAGCCATTACGCCCAAGTTGGGACGAGTCCTCGGTCCTCTAGGTCTCATGCCTTCGGAACGACGTGGAACGGTGACCGATGACATAGCGGGATACATTCAACGGATACGTGGGACCAGCGAGTGGAGGGCTGATAAAACCGGCAATATTCATATGCCCATTGCACTGGTGAGTCCACCTTGTTGCACTCGGTACCCCTCGCCTCTTTACCCCCGGTTTTAGATGAACTTCCCTGTCGAGGACATGCTCAAAAACATCCGTCACTTCATGGCTTCTGTTAAGAGGGTTACTGGCAACACCAAGGAGGCCGGAGACGCCCAGAAGGCGAAAAATTCAGGCGCAAAACCCGGTGCGTTTTGCGCTTCCGATATGTTATTCTCTGTACTGACCGTCCCCAGTCACGAATATTGCCAAGGTGATGCTCAGCTCGAGACAAGGTCCAGGGATTCGGATAATAGATTATTAGTTATACATAAAGTAATACGTAGGTAGGTATAGGTAACTGCAATGGAGTTGAGAGCTTGACTAGTGCTACAGAAATGAGTGAGTGGAGCGATGAAAACCGAATAACGTTGGAACCTCGCTCATTCAATGTTCACCAACCGCCCCATCACCTGATCCCTCCGCGACTTCTTCCTGACCTCCTTCAGGTTTTTTGAGAGGCTTTCGTAGCTGACAGTCTCCTTCTTGCCAGATGTATCTTTACCTCTTTTGCCGATATCTGAACCTCTAGTTGGCGTTGTTCCACCTTCACGCTTAGCTCTAGTGGGTTGGTAGCGCTCTTGCGGGGGGTTTTTGGGTGGATGAGGGAACATGTCCCCCCAGCCCGATTTTCTCGCGTCGTAATAGGGCTGTTTGCCTTGTGACTTGGGAATGGTCAGGCGCATAATTTTCCCTGTCAAAAGAGGTTAGGCTAAGTCAGACAATACGCATTAAAAATAGCGTACCTTCTGGTGTACAACTGTCGAGGATAATGTGACCGCTTCTCTTCAGAGGTGGGAAGACGAGGCGCGGCCAGCGGTATGATTCCAGCCTCAAGGCTTCCTCTAGTTCCCCTTGGGACGTAGGCTCGCGATCTGTTTCGGCGATCAGGTCTGCAGAAACCGGGTAGGATGCACTCTCCGTGGCAGCATCGGCTAGTACTTCATGATCACTGTGAAGTTTCAGCTCTTTTATCAAAGCCTGTGACGAAGCCTCTTTGTCCAAGTTTCGTCTGCCGACTTCGCCGACTCTTCCAAAATTCGTGGTTGCACGGGGCGGTCTTGCTCCTCGGCGAATTACGACGTATGAGTATTCAATGTCCTCGTGCCCAACGCCCGAGTGCTTTGTCTTGCGGACGAAATCAGGACGCTGGATACGTTGCGAAAATCCGCACACAAGTCGATTTGATCCCGGGTGGTGCAGCGGGCACGCACTATCATGAGGGCACTGTTTGAAATAGATGAAAAATTCGTTGGAAAAGGCACGTCGTGATAGACTGACCGGTGCAACGACATGCGACCCTCGGAGTGGCCATCCGTCCGCCTCGACGTCCTCAAATTCCTTGCGGCCCATGTTGAGCAGATACTCCCTAGCCTCTGCAATTGCTTCAAATCCAGCCGTCGTGCTGTGATCGACGAGTACCTTTCATTCTGGTCAGAAACCGAAGTATACATGATCGGACAACGTACCAAGAGATGCGCCCCACTTTCCCACATCTCTTTGACCATTGCTTTACGCATCTGTGGAGTCTGCAGAGACGTGAGCATGAAGGCAGACAACGCAACGGCGTCGTGGCCTTCAGACCGACGTATTTGGTCATCTTCCTTGAACGACTTTTGCCAGGACAAGCTCAAACTACCAAGCTCGACGTCTGAAGGGTAGTGTTCAGCAGGGATAAATAATGGTTACAGCAAGCGGCTACTCACCCTTGAGTAGCCGTTTCCCGATGGCGACCAAACCCTCACGCTTATCCAATCCGAGGTAGGTCACAATGGACGAGTTAGAGATTGGCTTGTCCTGGATGCTAACTTCGTTTTGCGCGACCCTGGGGTTCTGAAAGGCATGAAGAGCGGCCCTGTTGAGGAGCGGTCAGTTGTGAAAATGAGAGTTGTGGGAAATCGATCGAACCAAAGCCCACTGCCTGTACCGGCACCCCAGTCGATAATCCGCTCCACTCTCCATGATGGTTCCAGCCTTCGCTTGACGTGATCAAAGACGGACAATATTGCAGAATAATGAGCGGGGAGGGCAATGGTAGCAAACGCCGTGCCGTCGCGCTCAGCATGGCTGTACGCTTGCTTCCGCGAACGGTAGTTCTTGGGGTCGTAATGCGTTTCCCATTCATTTCCAGACCCTTGGTCTCCCTCTTCGTCAAAGAAAAGCCGTTTAGCATCGCTGTGCAGCTGAACCTTGTTCGACTCTGCATTCGGGATTAAATTCAAATCCCACAGCATACGCAAGAGAGCTCACCAGCTATCATCGCGTTGATAGAGTTCTGAAGTTGATTGGGAAGAATGACGGCGCCAATACGTTGACTTCCATAGTGGGCCGCGGGTGACTTCCGCTCGAAGGAATGGCCAGAGAGCGCGTCGTCAACCTCTAAGTAAGCTTCTGGCTCTTCGTCGAACGAGACCACTTCTAGCTCCTTGAAGTGTTTGCCTATGCTGCCCTGCAGAAGCGACATGTCACCATCTCTCAGAAAGTCCTGTAAGGTAGGATCAAGATTTAAAGGGGGATTCGGCTGGCCTGTGAATGACCTAGAGGAGGTAAATAGACCAGACACATGGCGTCCACCGAGCAGAGAGGCACGCAAGCCAGGGCGTCGGACTAGAAACATACGAAGGTGGAAGGCAAATGAACGACGCCCAATTTTTGAGCACTTTTTCTTATGTAATCACGTCTAAGTGAACGCGCCAATACTAAGTATGGTCCAGCCTCGTGGTCCTCTCTCCCATCGCGTTCCCACAAGTCCCTCGATATGGCCGACACGCGCCCAAAACGCTCAGATCATGCAAGCAGCGGAGAAAACACTCAAGTGGAATCCGAAAGGCCGACAAAGAGGGCGAAGGTCTCGGACGCACATATGCCTGAGGAGGAGAAAGAGGACGAAGATATAGTCCAGCCAGTGGAGGAAGTTCGCTCTTCGGACCTTTATCTTGATACAGCAAGGTTATTTTTTGTCGTAGCGTTCACGTATCCGCTCATAATTTTCCAGATCAATCGCGCTGTTCTTGACTTTGATTTCGAGAAAGTCTGCTCAGTCTCGCTTTCGAACGTCAACATATACGGATGTCTTGTCTGTGGAAAGTACTTTCAAGGGAGAGGTCGCAAGTCGTACGCCTATTCTCATTCGATACACGAAGATCATCATGTTTTCATTAACCTCGAAACTACGAAGGTGGCTAGCGCATCTCCTGCAGCACGGTATACCGTCTGACTGTTTACCAGGTTTACGTGCTCCCCGATGGATACCCAGTGTCCGACCCTTCTCTGGAGGACATCTCATACGTTTTGGCGCCGACGTTTACTCAGAGCTCTGTCTGCACTCTTTCCTCGCCCGCCCATCTTACCAAGCCTTCATACGACCTGACCAACAAGCCTTATCTCCCCGGATACGTTGGCCTCAACGATATTAAACGGAATGACCATATGAATGTCATCATACATTCACTTCTGCACATCCCTCCTTTACGAGACTTCCTCCTGCTGTCCAACTTTCGCGGCAAAGAGTCGGAACTTCTCAAGCGATTTGCTGGTCTGGCCAAAAAAGTCTGGAATCCTCGATTGTTCAAAAGTCAAGTCAGTCCACACGAGTTTTTGCAAGAGGTGAATCGGGCGAGTGCGGGCAAGTTCCGCTTAGAAGAACAAGGAGATCCAGTTGAATTCCTTGGATGGCTGCTAAACCGCCTGCACAAAGATCTAGGGGGGTCAAAGAGAAAAAACTCCAGTGCGTAATAATTGTCCAAATGTGATTCCTATGCTGAGCATTCAACAGGCATTATATTCTCCACATTCCAGGGCGAACTACGTGTCGAAAATCAGCATGTCCTTGTCAGGCCTGATGCGGGCGAGAATGAGAAACCCAGATTTGATATCGATCGAGGTAAGTTGCGACAAGCACTCGGGTTTGCAGGATTTATGACTCTCTCTTCCTCCATAGATATCAAGGCGTCTGAATCGCCTTTTCTATTCCTTGCCGTCGACCTTCCCCCTCCACCTTTATTCCAAGACGCCGTGGAAAAGAATATCATTCCACAAGTCAGCATTCACTCTGTATTGGCTAAATATGATGGGCAGACGACGCAGGTGGGTGTATTCGTATGTTCGCGATGAAATCACCTCACTTTCCGCCTTGAAGGAATCGCTTGGACAGCTTCGGCGTTTTAAATGCAAGCGACTACCACAGTATATCATCCTCCACTTCAAGCGTTTCACCAAGAATGCCTTTGTAGAGGAGAAAAATCCAACTATCGTCAATTTTCCTCTTCGGGGACTGGATTTCAGAGCCTGTGAGTATTCATCGCCTTTGACATTTAATTTGAGCGCCAACGAAGTCGCCCTTCTAGATGTTGATGCTCCTCCTACTGGTTTATCAACGCTGTACGATTTGATCGCGAATGTTACCCATGAGTCAGTCGCTGGGACCACTCGCGATAAGGAGAACACCGTTTGGAAGGCACATCTCCGGGCCGCCGGTGGTGGTGGCGACAACGAGAAGTGGTTTATGATTCAGGATTTGATTGTGGAGGAAACGAGGAAAGAAATGATTTTTCTGGGAGAGACAGTTCTGCAGGTACGCGCTGTCTGACCCATTCCCCTTGCAATGTTTGGCCGACTCCCGTTTACAGATTTGGGAACGTCGGGCATATGATCCGAATGGTAATGCAGAAACTCATACTAATAGAGCGATGGAGGTTGATAAATAGTTCTAAGTGTACGATTAGTGGCCGAAAGTTTAGAGTTCTTTTGCTGTGCATGCTGTCCTTCATGAACCAGTTGAAGTAAGGGCCATAATGACAAAATAAGCAGGAGAAATCTTGGCATT
This sequence comes from Asterophora parasitica, assembly GCA_018282005.1. Classification (NCBI taxonomy): domain Eukaryota; kingdom Fungi; phylum Basidiomycota; class Agaricomycetes; order Agaricales; family Lyophyllaceae; genus Asterophora; species Asterophora parasitica. The sequence goes on along the minus strand of JABCKV010000042.1, from coordinate 17,441 downwards.
TTGTTACTTGTCAGCTGAGCCAACCTTCGATGGGGTTTCCCCCTCGTTTCCGGGACGATTCCTTCAGCAACAAAGTCAATGTCGACTAGTGTAGGCCCAAGGAAAAAAACTCACGGTTGTTGTGCGTTGTCAAGGATCAAGGGCTTGAAAATGTAAAGCCCAGAGACAATTCCTGATATCTGAGTTAGGGATGCTTCCTATAGAACACGAAGAAAACGAGCACCTGTAGCAGTCGCGACGACGTAGGGAAAGACACGTCGAAACATTATTGAAAACGATGTCCGATGCTCAGAATGGCGGATGTAGTCGTATTTTTGTGATCGTGAGAAAGCCTATAGGTTTGCAACTCCGCGGCGGAAGTTTGAAGCGCCAGTGTGGGTCAGAAGGAAAACCTATTGGCGGAGTGATAAAGTTACTTCTATACACATGCATACTGGCCTTTTCACGAGACGCATCGGCAGCATGTAGATGGGAATCAACTTAAAGTTCACAGTCGTCGGAGTTGGTCACGAGCGTTCTGACCTCAGGTCAAGTGGCAAGGTCTGACGCCACGAATATTGGTCGCTTTGAAATGCGAGCCCCATCAAATTTCCATGGAAGAAACGATTAGAATCTACATATAAGCAATGAATATTCTCGTCGCTGATTTCAAACTGATTGCAATGATTTCCAAGTTTAATTAAACGATTCGGAACTGGACAGAGTACTGGAAGATAACTAAATGGCTCTGCATATGTGTCATGGCGCGAGACCTGGGTAAGAGTAGTATTGCCTCAATAAAAAAACTAGAGTTCGAGAGGCAAATTGTTCAATAGGTATACAGTGTTGTTTGAGTGTTATTTATTGCGTCATGCCAGTGGGCCCCGAAGGCTCTTGAAACATAGGTCAGCCTTTCGCAAAAATGTAAATAAAAATATCGTACGTCCAAGGCTTGCCTGGCCGCAGCTTGTTTAGCTGCCGCCTTCTGGTATGCAACACCGACTCCTCTGACATCGCCAGCAACTGAAACTCGACGTTCAGCCAACCGCAAATGCCGACCAAAGAGAAGGACATACTCTTGCACTGCACTGTCCACACCGCTTCGCTAGAGGGACCTGTTGACGATTCCGCGTAACTCAAAAGGTGGGACTGCCCATTCTTAGCCAATACTAGTTGAATCAATTGGTGACGGCGCAGAAGCAAGCTAGTATGAGAACCCACTGTTGTGTAGCGTCGTAGCAGGGTTTGTGGCTGAAGCAATCTGTGAGGAGAGCATCATCAGGGATGGAAGTAAAAGACGCACTTGATGACATTCCAAAATGAGCTCGTCGGGAGGGGATGAGAGAGGTTGACTATTGCAGGTGGAGACATGGTCCTTTTGTAGTGCTCTCGTGCGATTATCCCGTCCTTTGGAATCTGCGGGTCGACTAATGGGTTTTAGCACCATTCGACGAGCAAAGAACGTTTCAGAGAAACCGCCATGAATTACCGCCGTGGCAGATTATCTGACAAGGTTGAATCCCCGTCACCATCACCAAGCTAGGGATCTGTTCAAGATAAAAGCGGAAGGCGAGTGACACCAGGGTGCAGTATTTCTAGCGCATGTCAGTGGCGTCATCGAAAGAAAGCATCAGGGGTAGAGTTTTGTCGACATAGCAAGATCCACGAGTCGGAGGTGGCAGAAGCAAAGCCAGGACAACGGCAGGCACACTCTGCCGAACTGGATGGCAGGAACCTCGGGGAGCTTATCCTCGGGAACTGTCCCATAAAACTGGTTCCAGCGGAGCTTCTGTAAACAGTGTAAGCGCAGCAATTCTGTCGAGAGCGCCCGTCGCTGGTGACGTGATAGATACCGATGTAGATGACAATGCTACTGAGACGGCGTCCAAGTCTAAGATGCGCGATTGAGCCTCAGGTCCTGGAGAGCCCAGCAAGCAAAGAAATCAATTACTACACGGAGTTGGAGGCCAACGTTTTTTACGACAAGCGAAAAAAAGTCCGTAGCCAACATTATGGCCATCTTGTGCGTGCCATACGCGACGTAGTCGATGTCACGAGGAGACCATTGCTGCAAGATGATGATAAACTGCGCTCGGGCCGGCCATGCCGATTTTGAAGACGCAAGATGATCAATGGGAGACATCTATACAGGACTTCTCCGTGAGTTGCGCGTCGTATTCATTGGAAAGTAAAGCCAGACGTACTCATTGCTAACACATAACGAAGAGAATAGTAATAGTGCAAGGATAAGTAATCACGCCGCCGCTTCTCTTGAAACCAGTCAAAAGTCCATCAGTCTTGAGAGGAGTTTTCTCTTGCCGATTCGTTTGCCAGTGATTCCAGAGCAGCGTTTGCTGCTCTGTCTCTGGCAAGGTGTTTGCGGGTGCCAGTACCCATTCCGCGCTGTACACCGTTAACTAGCACCATAGTAGATGAATGATCGCGGTCTAATAACAAAAGATGGATTTACTTTTACAGACGGAGGTCCAAGTCGGAGAGTTTCTCGGGCCGGACGTTGAATCCTGCCAGCTGAGTGACGAAAGCTGGCCTCTGTTTTGAAGATCTAACTAGATGTGAGAAGGTGTTCGACCCGGCCCCCCAGGACACAACTTACAATTATTCAAACCAGAACTACCTCCTGGAGACCGAACGTGTTAGCTCCCACATGTAACGATGACCAGTGGAATTATTACCTGTTGAAGACATCTTTCGATTGAGCTGAAGCTCATAGCCTCTAACGCGCCAGAGCTTTATACGATCACGTTGAAGCGTGTATTGCAGCTGGAACGTGACAAACTACCTCGTTGGCGTTCATTCATTAGGAAACCATGAAAATGATGAAATGTCATTTTGCAAGCCGAGAAGGCTCGGAACACTGTGCCCTGTTAAAGGTTACGCTCGACTCGCAATCAGACCAGAGCACGAAACGAATGAGAGAAATCGGCGCTGTGCACCACAACACGCGGTAGAAGGGTGTAATCGACGGGGACCTTGGTCACCTTGTCACGATAGACCGGAGAACTGCCAAGACGAGTTGCGACCAGGATCGCTTCCAGTGCTTTCAAGAAGTTGGCCAAAGTTCAAACATACAGAAACGACTGGGAGCTCCATGAGGATCTTTGTCGAACTGCGGTATGAGCTGGCACGCCCAAGCACGAGGATGCCACGACGCGGCGGTGAACTGAAGTCGCGTTTCGTGGGTGCTATGGAACAGATGAAAGGTTAACGAACAAGGCACATACAGGTAAATATGATTAAATTCAACCAAAAAAGCAAATGATTATATAATCAATCCCTTTCGAAGAAAGGTTATGGTGTGGCGCTGCCTCGACAAGACTTCATTTCATCACAATTCATTCACGATATGTCGTAGAACTCACAAATTTTAAGTACCCTTTAATTATCAAGTGCCTCAAGCAATCAGGGACTCCCTTGATCTTCCCCACTCACCACTGCTGACTGTCGGACCCATGTCACTTCTCCCACTATGTCAGTCCATTGAGCCAAGCTTCTGAATGAAGCGTTGAGAGCTTAAAGGTAACCGTTGCCTCCAAATTTTCGTTCTGTTGGGATGCAGATCTCTCGTGGACGGCAGTCGTATGATACGTTTGGCCGCGATCGGAAGTTGTTGGGCCGCCCCAACGGTGACCGTGTTAAACACCAATGATGAATATAATCTAGAAATCGAGAAAATCAGAAAAATGCATGTACACCTTCAGCTAAACATTCGTACCTCTGATAGCTTGATCAGACTTTGACGGCTTCGGCTGCTCGATTGAGAGGTCTAAAGGTTGACAGGACATCCTACACTTATTATGAGGCCCTACAGGCCGTTAACCTGCTCCACATATGTTACTTCCTCCTGACTGAGAATAAGCAAGCAGAAGAATTATTGTAGGGCCATATACGAGGCCGGATAGCATAATCTGGCACGAGGTGGCTCATATCGTGACTAGGGGGATTCTGGTCCGCCCAAAATCGACAAGGTCATCTCGATTATGTAGAATTGGAAGTTTAGTAACGCAGCAACTGTGTTCCTGAAGAATGACACGAATCTCTCGGAAGGGATAGAAAGCACTCTAAGACTCCAACTCCAGGAATTATTGCGGGAAGCAAAAGAAAGGCCCACCTAGATGAATAAAGTAAGGCCCAACAGGTAATAGTATGGAAGATCTCGGAATACCATCGAATTCAGGGATAAGGTAACTTAGCATCACCGTGTCCATTAGCACAGTAAATAAATCATTCTTCTACACTGCCAACGACCATGGATTACGCGACGAAGCCTCAATAAGCTGGCTGCGCGAGAAAAACGAGTCGACGCGCAGATGATCTCGAGAACTGTGCCGCGTCAAGTTGGCTCGTTCACATTCTCCGTTTCAATGGGAATCACTGCGTCTGGAAGTACTACGACCATCTCCGTCCGCAGTCATGTTGATACCGCAGAAAACGATGTCCTACGCAGTTCCAGCATCCAGCTCCGATCGTCAGGGGGTTAGCGGAAGCAAATACCCGCCTCCGTCGCTTGGCCATGCGTCATACTTAACTAATTATCTGGATATCCCACTTAATATTTATCGGCGACGAAACCGGAGATGAAAACTCAATGAGTTATCAACCGAGTAAACCCTTTGGGGAATAACATTCAACTTGAAGGCTTAGCGCTTACCGACAGAGATCCCCGAAGCCGTGAGGCCTAGCAATCAAGCCGCATCGAGAGATAAGAAATGTTGCCCAGGGTCAGAGGACCTTGTGCCATTGGACCTTTGGGGTGCATCCTAGTGCGCTATTTCAAAAGGGATTCAATGGAGGTAGTGTAGATCCCAGGCACACCTCAGAATCCTCTGACGAGTAGGATCTAACGACGCCAAAACGACGCGTGACAGTTCACGCGTTCAAGCGTGAATTGTAGTGATCACGTTTCGGATATAGCGCACAACTTGCACAAGCCAAAAGGACGATTGGCGTTTAGATCAAGTCAAAGCAGTGCCAACCATGGTCCCTGGCGGGATCCTCAAGAGTCAAAATGCCTGGGGAAACAGGTACAGGACGATTGCGCGACGATAACCATCGCAGACGGCGGAACCGTTACTTGGGGAAATCGCACGCTCTCAAGTTGGATGTCGGTTCAACGGTGCATTTCGCTGACAGGGACGATGCCAAGAAAAGATGAGGAAGTCAGCGACTCGGTGGATCAAGCATTTCGAGTTAAAACAGTACCCACGTAGCGCCAAAGGTTGCGGCCCATTAAGAGCGGTCCGAGACCAAGAGGGAAGAGGGAGCCGCAACGTCAGGGATTTCATTTGCGCCACGCCATCAGTGTGTCGATAGATCTGGTTACTGCGATAGATCTGTCGGTATCTCGCTCGGGGACGGTGCCTGGCCTTCGGCGACTTCAAGACTGCGTCAAGATTGCGATTGTTGGAGCGATACCAACCACATAGAGCCGTCACAAGGAGCCCATCACCGGAAGGCACGACAGTGACACGGAAGGTCGCTGTGTCACTATCAGTACTGTAGTGCTCATAGGTGTCGACTAAGGCTTTAAGCAACCCCCCGACGCATGAGCCAATGCCAATAAACTGGCTCCGAGAACCAGCGAGGATAGACCAGGTGCAAGGGTTTGCAAAACAATAGTATTGCTTTGTAGAAAAGTGGGTAGATAATGCCTAGCTGGCCGTCCGTGAGCTCCACTATCAAGGCGCTTACATAGGCAGGATTTTAGTCTGGTCATGAACGTGCTTTGTACACCAGGGGTAAGCCTGGCGCGGAGAGGAGGAGATTTGGGATGCTCATCAGCTGAGACCACCAAGTGTAGCTTGATGTGAAATTTCCTGGGTGCAAAGCTGGGGAACAGGGGGTATGCAGATGGCATCAGTTGTACCGCTTGCAAAAGGCAGGTCCGTCCGCTCACAGCGATGGATAACTTGAAGTAAGGAAAGAGTATGTACGTAGAACTTGTGCGATATGTAGATGGGCAGGGCAAGCCATTGCGGAGGAGAGGGAGGATGTAGTATGGTGCGGCACCGTGCGGCAATTTGCGGGAGGAGCTGGTCTGAGGTCAGCAGCAAATGGTCAGATCATTCCATCAGTAGCCTGTCCACTCAACGTCCAAGCCCTCCTTTCCCACTCCTCAACGTCCCCCATCGTCGTCTCTAACGACCTACACACACCAGACGAAGGTGCTAACGACGTCCAGCTCGACCATTCATCGTCTCTGGTTGCTACGTGGTCCCTATCACTGACAACCCCGTGTTGCCGTTTTTCTCGTATTCAATCTCAAGAGCCAATAATCGTACGTGGACTTTCCGCTGTCCAATATATCGTATACTAACATCTATTTCCACTGACAGCCTCTCCAGACGTTTTCCTCCAATTGTGAAGTTTAGTCATGTCTCAAAATCAAGGTGACATTCAGGAGCGGATTGCGGCCGCCCGCAGAGAGGCGGAGAGTTTGAAGGAAAAGATTCGCGCAAAGAAAGAGTCGTCAGCGGACACGAGCTGTAAGCATTTCGTTGGTTTGCGTGTTCATCAGCGCCGGCATTTCTGACAATGAGCACCCTCCAGTGCGTGCTATGGCCGCAGAAGTCGACGCCCTGCCCCGGATCGTTATGCGACCGCGTCGTGCCCTCCGCGGCCATCTTGCCAAGATTTACGCCATGCACTGGGCAACGGACAGGCGGCATCTAGTATCTGCTTCACAGGACGGTAAACTCATCGTCTGGGACGCCTATACAACGAACAAAGTCCACGCTATTCCTCTCCGCTCAAGCTGGGTCATGACCTGCGCTTACTCGCCATCCGGCAACTTTGTCGCATGCGGTGGTCTCGACAATATTTGCTCCATCTACAACCTGAACAACAAGGATGGAACAAACGCCAGGGGTGCCCGTGAACTGAGCGCACATTCCGGTTATCTTTCCTGCTGCCGATTCATCAACGACCGACAAATCGTGACAAGCTCCGGCGACATGACTTGTATGCTCTGGGATATTGAAGCTGGTGTCCGAGTGGTAGAATTTAGCGACCACACTGGCGACGTGATGAGGTGGGTTGACTTTTATTCTTATCGGCTAACAATTTTTTTTTATTGACAACGTTTCATTATCAGCTTGTCTCTTGGCCCCAACCAGAACGTCTTTGTCTCTGGTGCTTGTGACGCGACGGCGAAGCTGTGGGATATTCGCAGCGGTCGTGCAACACAAACCTTCACTGGACACGAATCAGACATCAATGCTGTGCAGTACGTCACATGATCTTACATCGAAATCCCTTTCTCATCCTCTGCAGGTTCTTCCCCAATGGCGACGCGTTCGCGACCGGTTCAGATGACGCCTCTTGCCGTCTGTTTGATATCCGAGCTGACCGCGAATTGAATGCGTTTACACACGATAACATTCTCTGTGGTATCACATCCGTTGCTTTCTCCATCTCTGGCCGCATTCTGTTCGGCGGTTATGATGATTGGACTTGCAACGTCTGGGACACGCTCAAGGGCGAGCGTGTTGGTGTCCTTACGGGCCACGAAAACCGAGTCAGCTGCCTCGGTGTCAGCACAGACGGCATGGCTCTGTGCACGGGCTCTTGGGACAGCACACTCCGGGTATGCCTCTCTAATTTCCTTGTCAACGCAGCTGTCTGACCCGCGCTCTCCAGGTCTGGGCCTAGTCTTCTTCCTTATATCGGAATTCAGCATCGTCTCTTCATATATATACCTTATCCTCTTAAACCAACTCTTTGACTTGTCCCTCGGACAAAAATCACTTTTTGCTCATCTCTGTTATGCCGTTTCTCGTCGCACGTGCTATTTCTCTTACCCGCGAACCACTCGAGTCACAATGAACTGGTCGCCTAGTGTCGTTCCTTACTCTTCCTTTGCACTGTTAGGCCTGTCCCATAGCTACAGTGTCCAACCCTCGGTATCCCGCTACTTATACTCCTCATTCTGTGTTCTTTTATCTCCTCAGGTCGTCGTATATACTGGCAATTTTATTTTCTGACTCTGGAAATTTCTGTGAGGAGACCAGCACGTGTCCACGATTTGCTCGCAGCGCGCGGCAAACCTTCAACGTTGCTTCTGCACCTGACCACTACAACTCCCTATACCCGCCAGCTAAGTAGCTACCCGTCCTTTCAACATGTCGGACGCCGATCGAGCTGCAAAGGCGGCAAGAGCCAAGGCGATGGTATGTGTGCAGCTTATGCAGACTACCAGGTCCGCTCACACACCCCCGGACTTTCATAGCTGAAGAAACGCCAGCGGGAGAAGGCTGGGGGGGCAACCGTCAACTCTGGTGCCGCGTCTCCTGTCACTCCTTCGCGCACATCATCCCCTGCACCCCAACTTCAAGAGCCACCAGAGGAGGATAAACGGGACCTCGGTGACGTGTAGGTGCAGTTCGTCATTCGCGTTGCTTCCATGCAGTGAACTGATCACAATTGTCTGGTACATCCTTCAATGCGTTATTAGCTTTACCAAAGACGATTCAGACACGTCTTGGCTCTCTTCTCTACCTCGAGCGCCGACACCACCTCCACGAGTTACATCTACATTGCCTTCCGCTATTTCGCCTCAACCCTCAGCTATTGCATCGCCGCACCCCCTGGCCGTATCTTCTCCTCCGCCCGACCAACACGAATACCTGTCCAATCAATTAGCTGCCCTGCAGGCCGAGAATACGACGCTGTCAGCTGAGGTGAAGCAGCTACAAGCCGCGGAAGCCAGTACGTGCACGTATCTATCCGTATACAATTCACTTATGTATTAGCAGAGGCGAAGCAACTGGAGAACCTACTTGTGGAGAAGATCAATCAAATTAATGCCTTACAGACGTCGAATACGACATTGTCTGATGATGTGAAACGTCTGAAGGATGCGGAATCGAGTACGTTCGTACCTCCTCCAATCATATCCCACCTGATTTTAGTGAGCAGAGGCGAAACGTTCGGAAACTATAGTTGAAGAGCAGCGAGTACAGCTCAACACAAGAATAGACACGCTAGAGTCGGAAAGTGCGGAGCTGACAGCTGAGGTGGAGCGATTGCAGGATGCGGAGTTGAGTGAGTGTTCTTTCCCTTCTCTGGATATGCATGCGGTGACATATGTGAGTAGAGGCACGGCAAACTGAGACTCTACTTGACGGACAACGTACTCGATCCAGGGAGCTCGAAGAGCAACTTCATCATTTGGAGGTCGAGAAGGAGCGAGCTCTCCAGAACGAGCAACAGACAATATCTCTCCTCGTCTCGGAGAAGTCTTCTCTTTTGGCTGAGGTCGAGAGACTGGGGGATATTGAATCCAGTAAAGTGTTTCCGCTCTTCCCAACACTATTGCTGATCCCTTCCCTCTCTCTCTAGAGGCAAGTGCTTTGCAAAGTAGCTTAGAGGAAGCGCGTGTTACCCTCAGGACTCTTAATGAGCAAGTCGAACGCCTCCAAGCGGATCGAAAGGAAACAGCGACAGTAATTCAATTATCTCAGGCGAAGGAGAAAGAATTGACCGAGCGGTGTCGGGAAAAGGTATGTAATTACTCTGCAACCGATTCCAGTTTCCCGACGTACGAGTTCTATACAGGAGCGAGAACTCCACCTGGCTACTTCCTCCTTGAACGATTCGAAGCACGATGCTGAGCAGTCTCAACGTCGGATACGGGAGCTGGAAGAACAAATTCAAAACGACGATCGGGTTGAGCGACTCGAGAATTCACTAAAAAATACCCAGGACCGTGCCGATGAACTTGAATTCCAGCTTTCAAAATTGAAGCAGGTAGCTCAAACAGATCATGAGGCCAGTCCAACTCTGACAAAATTCTTTAGGCTCACACTATGCTGAAAGCAGACCGAGATGCACTTGAAACAAAGCACCGCGAGCACTCCAGCACTGCTTCGGAGTTGGAGGTGAAGCTTTCGGAACTTCAAGGCGTCCATACTGGAATACTGGAGCAGCTTGCAACAGTCACATCTGAGAGGACCGCTCTTGCCGAGGAGAAATCTGAGATTGCAGCCCAAGGCGACTCCACGCAGAAATCCCTCTCTGAGGTGCAGGAGAAGCTTGTACAGGCATCCGCAACCATTGCTTCCAATTCTCGTCAACTGCAGACTGTGCAGAATCAGCTTAAAGCTGCCACACGGCGCGCTGATGATGCTGAGAAAACGCAGCAGAACTTGCAGGCGGAGGGCACCAATCTCATGCGCTCACTCGATGAAATGCGACCAAAGATCGTCGAGTTAACCGGCGCGAAACTCGAATTGACGGAGACTATCAGCTCGTTGGAACGTGACCTCAGGAATACTCGAGATACGATTTCACATCTTGAATCGAGCCTTAAATCAGAGACAGAAGCGAACGAAGACTTGCAGACGCAGTTGCAGGACCGGATAGCGCAGCATGACAAGGAACGTTCATTGGCTGTGTCCGACTCCTCTGAGCTTCAGAAGGCGTACACCGATCTTCAGGAAGAGCTCAATGCCGCAACCGCGAGTTTGAGCAACCTCGAAGCGGAGCGAGCCGGCCACCACCAAGAGACTGTCCTCCGGCTAGAAGAGATTGACCGCCTTGCTGGTTCATCGAGGGCCCAGGCGGACGAGTTGACCGCCCTGCACGCGGAGTTGGATCGCGCTCGCCAGTCTCAGGTCAGACACCCATCATGTCGCTTTTGATACCTCTGACGCCGATTCTGTCTTACAGGATGAAAGTCAAGAGTTCATTGACAATGCCCAGAACGAGATCGAATCTCTGCGCACTGACCTCAGCGCACGGGAAGACGAAGTCGCCCAACTGCGTGAAGCGGCTGCCTCCCCCACGCGGACTGGTGCGCCACAGTCCCTCGACGACGAGCTCCTCCGTTCCCTTCGCCAACAACACGCCCTCGACCTGTCATCCGCACAGTCCCAAGTTCGCGCTCTCGAAAATTCCGTTTACGACGCCAATGCGCGAGCGCACGCTCTCCAGAAGCAGGTCAGCGCGCTCGAGGATCAACTCGCGCGTCCACGACCATCCTCCCGTCTCGGCCAACGCTCCTTCTCTCCTGTCCCCAGCGGGCTGCGCCCTGCGAGTCGCAGTTCTGATCTTCGCCGGTCGTCGATCGGGTCCCATCAACCTCCCCTTGTCCGTTCGATTTTTGACCAGAACATGTCAGCTGAGACGCGCCACAAACGTCTGGTCAGCTTGAGCATGCTCAAGGCGCGTATCGACAGCGAGGCCGACGTGCCAGTTTCGCGACCGTCATCTCGCGCATCGTCTGTGCGGGGCCTCTCGCCTGTGCGTTCCGTGGCGGATTCACACCACTCCCAGTCACATTCGCGGCCAGGGCATCGGCCGCAGTTCCTGGACGACTCGCATGTATTCTGGTGTCATTCATGTACAGGGGATCTGGTCATCCTCTAAGAGGTCGGAGGCATGGCGGACGCATTTTTTATGTTGGAGTGCAGTATTAGACTTCTTGTCAACCTACTATAATACATTGCCCCGGAAGAGTGCATGTATGCAAATGATCCGCTGTGTTCTCATTTCCGGCCTCGTACACGCTCTTGAATCTCCAATGCCTTCTTCTCCCTCCATTCGCAGTTGTTCTCATACTCACAAGTTCTTGGCAAAGATCAGCAGAATGTTCACTTGAGAGAAAGTCAAACGTGCCGGCATCTCCAGGAATGTTCCACCGATACTCCCTGGGGCTCCCTCCTGTTGTGCCAATAGTCCAATGCCCGTGTAATATGCTCAGTCAGCATTTCTTGGTCGTATTTAAACTCTTTAGTGCCAATAATTGGCATGTCGTGGATGTCCAGGCTGTCGTCCAGGTCAGACGGCTGAATGCCGAGTGTTTCGCTAACCGGGACTTTGGACAAAGTCAATGTACGTTGACTTTGGGCAGGAGAATCTGACCCTCACCGTTTTGATTGTGGACAGTGGTTTCTCTCCCAGTGGGGGGCGTCTTTGGGGCGTCCTTGATCACCGAGGCTCTACCTTGTTCGGAGGTCTTTGAAGACCCAGCTCCATGGATCTCCGTGTCGGTGGTATCTACAGTCGGATTTCGAGAAATATCACGCAAGCTTGCTTCAATAGCCCTGGCTAGGTCAAGGTCCTCCTGCGCCGCAAGGCTACTCTGGGGCTTATTCGTCTTCCCGCTACCTCTTCTGCTCTTGAAGTTGCGGCGGTGACCCTGGGGCTGCGCGCGATAGACGATTTTCAAAGCCGTGTCGACACCCGAAATATCAAGAGCCTCGACCGTCTGGAACCACGATTGGACGAGATCATTCAGGCACGAGGACGTCCATTGTTCGTTTTCTGATGTTAGCCCTGACTGGACTAGGAAGGCGGTGGAGAACGCGGCCGCGGGATTCAAGTCTAGACGCCTCCAGAGGGAAGTAAAGTCAAAGGGAGGAGACGTGGAGATCAGCTCCGACAATAGGCGGTGGTACAGCATCAATTGTATCCGAGAAGGCAGGGCGTCCTCATGCGACGGGAGAGTGGGTGCTCGTCTAGTCTTCGTGTCTATGAGATGAAGAATATTTTTGGGCGAAGAAGCATCGGTCAACAATTCAGCCATAAATAACGCATCATCCCCAGGTAGGTGCGAGTCGCCGTTGGAAGGTTCTGAGTTTTTGTCCTGCTGAGAGACTGACAGGAAATCAGATATCAAAGGCTGGTGAGGCGATATTGATCGTCGTAACTTCTTCGACTTCGGTGTGTTCGGAGAGGAACTAGGCGGGCGCTTCTGCAGCGAGGAAAGTTGTGCTTGAGGTTGACGCACGACCTCATCCTACAAAAATCGACGTCAGATATCACGACGCGCCACCGAAGCACTCTGCACTGACTATGATGCCGACCACGACTTGATCCTGCAGTATCCCGATAACAGGCATTTCGCGCTGTTTAGCACGCAAAGAGGAGTCAGATTCGCACCCCTAGGCCTGCTTGTGTTTAGAGGCTCACAGTAAATCCTTCCAGAACGATAGTGTGCAAACTCGCAAGCATATTGACAAGACTAGACAAGTGATTAATTAGCCTTGAACTCTGACTGAACGAAGAATGCATCCCACACCGCAAAGCCCACTGCTCCTCATCCGATGTGATGTCCACCTGCACTTCCTCTGCTCGAATCTCGCGCTCCAAGTGTTTATGGACCATCTGTTCAAAAAGCAAAGAAACTAAGATCACCAACATTGCGTAAAGCAGCACGAACGAGCAACGTACCCTGCCTTGTTTCGTTATCTTGTCATTCTGCTCCGCCACAGCTTTTTCAACGAAGATCTCTTTCCCCTGCGCAGACACGAACGACGCAGGGCGTGTTGCAAGGGGCCGGGAGCGCCGCTGACGCAGCCCATAGTCAACCTGGACTTCACACCATGCAAGCGACGTCAGGTCCGTCACTGACAGTACACCGTACCGGAACTCCTCTAATGGGCTAAGAGCAGCCGAGTCTGCAGTGAGTCGGGCACGTCGTTTGCTCGCTGCCTTCGAGCTGTAGGACACGGATGCTTCTACAGAGTCATCTGCGTTCTTTCCTGAATGGATGCCGGATTGGATGCTGGCTCCCTGATCGGGGAGCAGATACACAGAGGGCGAAGTCGATGGCCCCGGTTCGGGTCGGGGTGAGTCGCGGTGAAGCTCAGGCTCGAGCTCGATAGTAATCTGCGGTCCACCGTGCGTCTTGCGCTCGAGATCTGCATCTATCTGTGCCAGGTCCTCCGCTGAGAACTCGGAGAAGTCGAACATGGCGTATTCGTCGTCAGACGTGTTTGACATGGTTAGATTGTGGTTTGGGTGCAAGTGATAAACGCGCATCAATTCGACGCGTTGTTCAACAAGTGCAGATTCCAGAAAAGCGGAATTGTTAGTTGCAACCGCGAGGCTTGTTATTCCCTTTTATGCACAAGTTTGACCCTCGCCACGCGCAGAAGAGGTCTATTTTTAAGCGCTAGAAAGTGAAGAAAACCTGTACGCGCGTTGAAACTTCGGTAGGAAGAAAGCAAAGAAGTATTAGTACGCCTTGTTAAGCTGCGGCCATTGCATCATCGAGATGACCGTAATGCAGTGAAGCGCTGACATCGTGCAATGCTAACGTATGTACTTAGGTTGATTAGATACTTGACTGTCGTTTCAAAACATAGATAAAAGCACATCCCCGGTAGCTCGATCGCGGTCGGTAGATAGACAAACCTAGCAATAGCATCCGTCGGCCCGGGAGGACGACGATTTAGTTCCGTGTAATTTCGTCACACTTGGCCACGTGCACATCCGAATTTCCGTGACGTTCGCCCCCAAACGTGGACCTCTCATCTTGCAATAACCCTCCACGTTCTCGGCGCCCCAAAGATCACTTCAACTTGGTCTGTCTGGCTTCCAGCAACGCTCTTAGAGCACCTGCATTGTTTTCCTGCCCATTGGCATCGGACCATCAATGACTCTGAAGGCGCTCTTCTATGCATATGTCCTTGGAGGGATCACGTTCATTCCTCTTGTGGTCGCCGGTCTTATATTCTTCACCATCTACACCTCGGTCCCAGTCGGTGATGCCGACGTGTCCAAGAAGACTAGAGGAAGACTAGAGGCAGAGAGTGCCGAGGCGGGTGGCGGCTCAACGTCGGACACCGAAGGGACACCAACTGCGGCGATCGAGACGGACGACATACCACGTACACGGAAAGGATGGCTCACCATGCGTCGGACGTTCGAGGAATCTGCTGCGGACGGAAGCTATGTTTCGGTTGTCCGCTCGTTCTTGGACGCGCGATCGAAGGATCCAAAGCGCTCGCGACCCAAGGACATGTGGTATGTCGTTCTGAAGGGCAAGGTGTTATACCTTTACGAGGATGAGGAGATGACGGAGTGCGAGGCCGCGGTGGAATTGGGTGGTCATGACGTGGTGGTTTACCCCGAGGGTCTTCTGGACGGAGAGTTATTTGCCAGGCGGAATGCAATTTGCCTAAAGCCAAAGAAACGGGATGCGGAAAAGCACATGCCGAGCGTGACGAAAGAGATGAAGCTGAGTGGGGAGGATATAGACGCAGAGGTGGAGAAGAAGACGACGGACCCAAGGCGGCAGGAGAAGGAGCGAGAGAAGTCGTTACAGGCGGAGAAGGTCAAACAGGCAGCTAGAGACGAGGCTCTCAACCAATCGACTCCTTGGTTCATCTTCGTACGCTCGAACATAGAGATGGAAGACTGGTATCTCGCTTTGATTCACGGATCCGACCACCCTACCAAAACCCCTTCCCTTGCGCCACTCTTGCCCATATTCCAGCCCTCAGACATGAACCACCTAGTGTCTACCCTAGACGAACAACCCGACGTCATTCCCACTCGCTGGCTCAACGCTCTCATTGGCCGTATATTCTTCAGCTATTACCGGACCCACACATTGGAGGCCTATATCATCGGTAGACTCATGAAAAAGCTATCCAAGGTCAAGCGCCCAACTTTCCTGACCGACATCGTCGTCACCGAGGTCTCCGTCGGTAACAAGGCTCCAACCTTGAGCAAGCCCATGTTGAAAGAGCTCACCAAGGAGGGTGATGCGTCGATCGAGGTCCATTTCGCGTACAAGGGGGAATTCCGGATCACAATCGAGGCTACGGCGAATATCAACCTGGGGACGTTCAAATCCTACACCGTCAAGTTGGTGCTTGCTGCTGTTCTGAAGGAGCTCGAGGGCAACCTTTTAATCAAGGTGAAACGCCCACCCAGCAACCGCATCTGGTATGCGTTCACACAAACACCGCGTATGGTGCTGGAGGTCGAGCCTATCGTCAGCGACCGACAAATCACCTGGGGCATGATCACGAGCACCATCGAATCGAGGCTCAAGGAAATTGTAAGTACAGTCCTAGAATTAAGCGACCTTCTTATTAAATGTCTATCTAGATCCAAGAGTCGGTGGTCATGCCCAACATGGATGATATCGCATTCTTCGATAGCAAGAAGCATGAGCACCGTGGCGGAATATGGCAGGATGCCTCCCGCCATGAGCGATCCGTTCCAATGTCTGCCGAATCCGATGCCGGGGACGACGATGCACTGTCTACCGCTTCTGCTCCGCCCTCTGTTGATACTGCACAGACGGCTGAAGAAGTGAACCCTAGGCCAGGGTCGCAATCCGTCGAGGAGGTGTCAACAGCACCAGTTCTGCAAAGCGCGCCTGCACCATCACTCGTTGGCGAAGCTACCACTGCCCCTGCCGAGGAAGCAACCCCCGAGCCTTCTGCCAAACCAACCCGCCGCCGTTCATGGTTTTCTTCCGTCAGGAGCGAGGGTTCACTGGTAGCAAAGGGCTCCTTTCCCGATCTCGACGACGAGGATGACGGCGGCCTTCACCGTGGACGCTCGACGGAATCAGACAAGGCCAGTGAAGGCGCGCCGAGGTCTCGATCGACACCCCAAAACTCGGATGCACTGGACACAGATGCTGTTGACCATGGAGTTCCCGAGACAGACAATTCGCTACTAGGGGCATTCCTCCGACCCCAAGCACCCCGTCGATCCTCTTCGCAGCACTCCACCAAGCGCGATCACACAAAGTCAATATCCACTGACTCCTCGAAGAGCGCACCTGATCCCAGCTCGTCCACGTCCACACCCAGGAAAGTTTCGGGCACCAGCAACAACGCATCCAGCCCGAACTCGTTCCTCTCTACGCTCAAGTCGCGCGCAGGGGACAAGCAGGCGCTGAGCAACACCGCGAAGGGGGCGATGCGGAAATGGGGTGTCAACTGGGGTATGCGGAAAGACTCGATCGGGGACTCCGACGCGGCGTCTGAGCACAGCTCGATTGGGTCGGCTATCGGCTCGCGGTTGCGCCCAGAAGCTAACTTTGGCGTGGCGAGCAAGGCAAGGGCGAGTTATGCGGAGGTGCGGGCGGCAGTGGCGGAACGCAAGGGAAGAGGAAATGCAGGAGGGAGCGCGAGCAATACGGAGGACGGCGGTGGCGACCTCAGCCTCAGCCGGTCGTCGTCGCCTTCATTGCCTGTACCCGTTCCGGAGGGATCACGGGGGAAGGTGCGGGCAACGAGTAACCCTTGGTCTGAGCTTGCACCCCCTGGTCAGGACGGCCCAGGCCCGTCATCGTACCCCGAGAGTGTCGCACTATCCACCTCCGCGCATTCGGCGTCCTCGTCCAAGTCGCACCGGCTGTCCGTGGGGGGCGGCGAGTCTGGATCGCGGTATTCCTCGCCGGCCGTATCACGGACGAACACCGAAGAGGATGGGCGGGCGGCGAAGCCGATACACGTTCAGCAGCCCCGGGCGATGACGATGACAATCCCTGGGATCCATGCGAGCCATCGTGGCGAAATTATGTCGATGGGCTACGCGCCGCCGCCACAGCCCCCGTCTATGGTTCCGCCCGAGGGCAAATCCTCGTCCATCTATCGGCTCTTCAAGAGCGGTGCAGGGGATCAACCACAATCCCAGTCCCAGTCCCAATCTCAATCCCCGCAACTTTCCCAACAATCAGCATCATCATCATC
>JABCKV010000041.1:36685-109627 GCA_018282005.1 Asterophora parasitica | reverse complement strand
CAACTCCAGTTGGTCAAGGGCTTGTAGGCCAAACAACAATCTCACTTCGGCGACCTCCATGGCTAAAAAACGGAAACAGTCAGCAGAGAGTGGTCCTACCTCTAAAAAACTTAAACAAGATACACCACAACCTGTTGTTGAGGACTCACCTCTCATTGGCAATCTAATCTACTATGATGAACTTGAGACGACGACCGACACGTTACTTGCTTTGGCGAAGAACCCCAGCCTGATAGGACTCAAGGCCTTGAAACCATTCAAGACGGCGGTGCACGATTATTGGAGGGTTGCGCATGAAACAACGAACACAGGTGAGTGATATTTCGTCAGCACCAAGCCAGCCTTTTGTTGATTTCATTCTCCAGGAAGTTCCCTGACTTCGCGAATATCATCTGCGCTGGTCGACCAACGCCACGTCGATGCACTCGTCTTGCTCTCTGAAATGGTGATCCGTGAGCAAATGCCGAAGCTCGGGGCTCTGCAGCGTTGGGTGCGCGAATGCGATGCCGTTCTGACACCATCGATGTCGGAAGCCGAGGAAAACCAGGTCTGGCACGTCCTCGACGCCATCCTGCGCACCACGCAGCCCGAGCTTATTCCCACACATCAAGAAGCCGGAGGCACTCTGCGTCCCGGCACTCGACTGCGCTGGTACGAGCCATTCACAGTGCAACCACCGTCAACGGATCTTTGCAAACACTCGATTGATCCCGAAACCATCGCAGAGTCCGCCGCCCTAACGTTGAAGCCCTTGCAGGTGACACCTGGTCTAGAACGCCGCCCGCCCAATAAGCACGCCGCCGTCATCTTTTACTCTCCGCCAAACACCTTCCCTCTTGCCTCGGCCACAGACCGAACGCGTGAGCCTCAGCGACACGACCTCCCGGGTGTGCCCGGCGCCTTCATTATCAACGATGTCTTTGAGACCGCGGAGTGTCGCTCACTTGTGACCGCCGCTGAGAAAGTGGGGCTCCTGCCCGACGAACCCATCTCCGGATCCGCCACACAACTCGCCTCCGTCCTCGCGCACAATCTGATTTGGCTGGCCGACACGCAGTTCCTGTCGGTGCTGTACAACCGCATTGTCGCGCACCTCCCGCAAACCGTGCACGGCGGGTCTGTGAAAGGTATCAACGCGCGCTTTCGGCTATATCGCTATCGCCCCGGAGCACTCTACCGCCCCCACGTGCGTCGTGCCCCCTCTCCCTGTTGTGAAAGTCGCTTATTCGAAATGATCTACTTAGATCGACGGTGCGTGGCCCGCCTCCGCGCTGGATGAGACCACGACACCGCCGTCGTACGTCTACGACTCGGACCCGACGGTATACTCTCGCTTGACACTGCTCATCTACCTCAACGACGACTTTGACGGCGGGTGCACAACGTTCTTCCTGCCATCATCGACGTCCGGTGTCCTCGAGGCACGACCCGTCAGGCCTCGTGCGGGTACGGTTTGTGTGTTCCCACATGGGGCTGCGAAGGGAAGTTTATTGCACGAGGTGAGATCACTACACTATATAGCTTGGGACATCTGTTGATTCTTTCGTTGCTTTTTCAGGGAAGTGGAGTCACCAAGGGTGAGAAGTATGTGATCAGGACGGAAGTCCTGTACGAGGTCGATAAAAGCGAGCGCGTAGACAGCGCGACTTAAAGGATTCTTTTTTTTCTCTTCTTTCTCCCATTCAATCGCAATAGTTTTACAGGATCCAGATGTTGCATCTACTGTCATAAACTCATTCATGCACTTGAGTTCTATCACTTGTTCGGTCTTAGAGCTTGCAGTTGTGCTGTACAGGCAATGGGGGGCATCAAGTTATGGCCACCTGATTGTTGCTATCGCGCGTTCAGAGGGCAGGAGTCGCAGGAGTAACGGGGCCTTGTAGCGTATCTAGTAGTAAAGGGCCCAGCCCGATGGTCTCTAAACAATGATTTTTCTTTACAAAAAAGACGCGTACTTCTTGAGTGAGTTAACGTAGCTGTCAGGAACGACGAACGACGCGATCCTCGTCACGTAGTTGCTTGGTTTACAAGCTCTTGACAAACCGATCGGGCTCATCACCTCGGATTGACAGTCCTTTGTCTGACCACTGGTCTTACAGTTCGCCAACCCACAAGCATCGACTCTGTTGGCTTGAATCATTTCTTGGATGAATTAAACCTGATGATACACTTCAATCTAGGCCGACCATCTCATGCTCTAGTTTGTTACCCACTGGAAAGATCCGATTAAGTTTTGCTGGGCCCTCTCCTCTATTAGTCACGGTCTCCTCAAGGTCTATACGCGCGTTTATCATGGCCTCTTACCCGATGTATACGTCTCTCCATGTGCCTACTGTTACTTCTTATCCCTCTATGAAATGCCTGCAATGGTCCGCCGATGGACAAGCATGTTTCGCGACGAAAACTGCCGCCTACATCATGGTGAGTCCAGTACATTACAGCGCGCGTCTCCGCTCATCTCCTTTAGACCCCAGACCACGGCGTACACTTTGACACGTCGTCAGCTATAAAATCGGGCAAGGAGAAAGACGGTCAGAAGGGCATTCCTTCTATTGGCTGGTTTAGAACTATCATCCCATTCGACAAGTCGGATGTGCACAGATGGCCTGAGTACTCGCAAGGTTTGATAATGGCCCTCGCGTCAAGATTCTGTCACCGAATTTAAACGCCTTCCTAGCATGGGGCGCTGCATCTCTCGGTTCCATTGACGTCGCCCTTTGGGACGTTGCGTTCTCTCCCAGTTCTCTGTCACCCGATTCAGGGTAACTATTCTGCCGTTTTCCCTGAACTACTGTTTGATGCCTCTGGTGCGGTAGATGTATCCTCGCGGCTCTGACCTCAAACATGGACTTGACCTTGTGGACAGCCGCTAAAAATTGCTTAAAAGGCGAATGGATCAAAGTGCTTGATTCCCTTGAAGTTTAATGTTTCCTTGCTCATCAATTTCCCCAGATTTCTGAGGTCACCCCCTTTCTACTTGAAACGTTTGCGGGAGATAGTAGTCCAGCAGGCCGAACCTCCCAAGCGCTGAAATCCCAGACAACCAGCAAGTCACCCGTTAGCACAGGAAGACCTTATTGACTTATTTTTTTTCAGGTATAACCTGGTCTCAGCAGGCTGATTTCGGCATTGTCCCATCTCCCACGGCCGATGGCTCTCTGTTTGTTGCAGGCAACAGAGCAGGGTGCCTTTTATTCATGAGGTACAGGAGACCTGTTTCATTTGCTGTTGATATTCTGACCATATTCTAGGTATCGGGCAGACAAGACTCTTCAACTGGTCCACACGCTCCAGGCTGTCGTCGACCAGTGGATCACCCATGTGTCCTTTTCCTCTTGGATACTGGTGCATACAGGAACATGCAAGAATGTCTGTCGTTGACCTTGTATTATCTACTGACACCATATCCAGGTGAAGCACATGTGGCCTATGCTGCGTCTGACGGGACCGTCGGCTTTTTCAAAGTCACACAAACCTTTGAACAGCCTTCGGATCAGGATACCACCACATTGCGCCTGACTTTCAATACTGAGGTTAGGCTCCATGGGCCCAATATTACCGGCGTCACGGGGTTGTCCTGGGTTGAAATTCCCGATAAAAGAGTATGTCTCTCTTGCCGCATCTCAAGTTCTCTGACTTTTCATTGTTACAGCGCATCCTCGTGTACACCAAACCAGGCATACTTTATTTGTGGTGTCCACCTTCTCCCAATATCGGTTGGACCGGTTACCGCTCCTTCCGACTTCAAACGCAGAAACTGTCCGTCAGTTCCTCTGCATTGCACCCCTCCTCCAGTGTCCAATACATCCGGCCACTCGACGCGCTTCTACTGACCCTCTTCGATGGTTCTTTCCACGTATTCCACAACTTGTCCAGCGAACCGTCCACAACTCCTCGGTCAACTCCTGGGTTCAAGGAACCAGTGACGTCGGAGAACCTCTCGAACGCATCACGGTCGATCTTCATCCAGTCAGAAGAGGGCGTGGAATTTAGCGATATGAACCGAATCACGGGCTTGACCTCGTATGACGGCTCTTCCACCTTCATCTGGATCCAAGAGTGCGTAGTGGACCTGACATGAAGTTTCGGTAGCCAACCGACTCCTCCTTCCTGCTAGGGCTTCGCGACCTTCAGACTTCAGCTATAAACATGACGCAAAGCACAGTAGCACTCTCTTGGTCGCCAGTTTATGGGACGATCATGGAGCAGATGATGCTCTTCTACGAGAGCTCAAATACGTCTTAAACAGCGCAAAAACATGTCTGTCGAAAACTGTCCCTTATCTTTCGAACCTTTCGTCTCATTGACGACTCAATGAACAGCAGCCGGACTTGCACCCCTCCACCTCCTCCGCCCCTTCCTATTTCGCCTCCGGGACAAAGCAAAGCTGAGCGCACTACACACGCGGATTCTCGATATATTGAAGCCAAAACTCGAGGATCATTCTGCACATGTAGAGGTCAATGAATGGTTCAGTATGGCGCCAGACTTTCGAACGGTGTTCCGCAGCAGCCTGGCGCAACATCTTTTTGGGTGGGATGTGCTTCTTCAGCTGCGCATGCGCTTGTCGCTAGCAGATTTTGCATGGGTGCGTATTTTTAAGCCAGTTCTTAACGTGTGGCCATTCATACACGTGAGTAGAAACACTCTGACAGCGAGGACAAACAAAACGAATGTGGCCATGTCGCTCAAGCCCTTCTCACTGCGATATCACACCGTGTACTGCGCACGATCATCCGACATCTCGCAACTGTCGTCAAGTTTCTTACTCGTTCGATCTCTCCTTTTTCTTAAAAGACGCACCCTAACGTCACTACAGCGAATGATGTTCCATTTGTCCTGCGCATGGTCGTCCAATCGCTACTGCCGGGCTCTCCGGAAGACCTTTCTGCGGAAGGCCACAAGCTTCAGACGATCTCGCAGAATGCAGTATTCCCAGATCCACAGCAAGCACCCTTGACAAACAGCTTCAACGAACTTTGCCCAGCGTGCCATGTGGCGGTACCTTTGCAGGACATCACTACTGCCATCTGTGCCAACGGCCACACATGGGGTAGGTCGACAAGTCTAGCTAAGACCTTGTCCATTTCAATATGCACTTACTCGTTCTGATTTAGCGCGCTGTTCGATCACGACCTTCATACTCTCGACGCCGCTGGTCCGGACATGCGTGGGCTGTAGCCGCAAGGCTTTCCTTCCTCTGTCGACGCTCAATTCGCCCAGCCAGAATTGGCTTCCGGACTCTGCGCGTGGATGGGTTGTAGAAGAATTGCTTGAAGCTGTTCATCGATGCTTGTTTTGCAACAACAGTTTCGTGAGCGTCCTTTAGAGGCATTTTATCGACGACATGTTCAGGCGAGTCGTTTCAAGTAGGGAGTCCGTCTGTGATTTTTTAACGTTGTTTCATCAGATTGGATCTACATAGATCAGGATTCAAGGATTACTTCAAACAGACATTGGGACAAGGCAACATTTAGCAGATATCATCCAGGCTCGATTCAATTTCATTATCCGTCGAATTATGGCACTGGTACCCTGACCGGCTTTCAAGATATCGATTTCTTTCTTTTTGATGATGACGCGACAAGAGTTCTTAGGCAAGAACGAGAGCTTTGCCTGGCGATGCCTGCCGTGGATTTTCTCTTGGATCCTTCACAGGCTTTGGCTTTTCGAAGAAAAACTGTGCGTGAGGCCATCATTGGTGAGTTTGTGTTTCACTGCCGTTGAAGATGCCGAACTGCTTTTCAAGGACGTCGCTGTTTTCCAGAAGACCCATCCAAGAATTTCGATGCGCTCTAACGGTCCTCTGATGGCAAACCGCCTGGCTCAGACTGCGTTGGTGGATGTTGGGCCGTCGGTCGCGTTGAATCAGGGCAAGCTTTGGGTGCCTGAAAAGGCATCGGAGTCAAGGCTATCGTCGAAATCGTCAATTTCTTGAGGCAGCTGTCCCTCTTTCTTTTTAAAATTCTGACTATATGAAGCAAATCGGCGAAAAATTGACCCATATCGATTTTTGCCTTTCAATGGAAAACATGCACTGCCAGAGCATTGGAATACACGTATCTCCAAAACTTGCTGGGTCAACTGAAGACTCGTAGAGTGAATTACACTGATGACTTTTGCAGTGCTGTAGTACATTCGAATGGATCATTTCCGCATGTCGTGGCGCTATTGTCCTCATTTGGTTGACGCCTTCGCACGTGCTTGTTGAGGGCCGGCACAGCAATTATGTCATCGCCATATCGAGGACATCTCCGATCCCGCTTCCGATAGTACACATCCAGCTTGAACGGATCCTCCTATTCAACCGCTATTCTCCTTCATTTTCCTCCTATACATCATGTCTTGGCAATGTAAGGCTTCACAATCCACTGCTCCATCAGCTCACCCACTATGGGTAATGTAGCATACGTGGACACGAACCTTGTCGGAAGTGGCAAGGTCACCAAGGCTGCGATCGTTGGTCTGCAGGGTGGGATTTGGGCTGCTAGCCCAGGATATACGGTGTGTTTTGCAACCGCAGTGTAAGGATCGATAGACTAACATATTGGGCATTGAAATAGCTGACCGCTGAAGAGGAGCACGCACTGATCGCGGCCGTGAAAGCACCGGAAACAGCACAGGCAAGCGGTGTGCGCCTCCATGGCGAGAAATTCTTCGTTGTGCGTACGACAGATCGCAGCATTTACGGCAAGAAGCAGGTACGTAGCAGGATCCCCGAATATCCAGCTAAATTTAAGTACCCATGTGTATTGCAGGCCGATGGCGTTGTGATCGTCAAGACCGTCCAGGCGATTCTTGTAGCTGAATACGTCGCGCCTCTACAGGCTCCAGAAACCACACCCATCGTTGAAGCGCTCGCCGATTATCTGATCAGCGTTGGATATTAGACGTATTGTATCATCATTCAATAGGGTACCATTGACCAAGTCCGCCATCTGTACACCATTGTTTTCTCATCGCAGTACTATCTCTGTCAATCCCCACCCTCCTGAACCATTATCTTCTCAATACCCAAGACAGCTAGACTTGACATTGGTCAATGTAACTCTCAGGCGCGTCGAGGCATTTCGTCATAACGGCCACGTGACAAAATAAATTATGTTCGTCGTCATCACTGACAGTGACAAGCTCAGAGGCCAAGTCTGCCACCTCCCAACTTTTTTGTGCTTTACGATTCTAAGAGCTTCTGCCACTTCGATTTCTCTCTTTCTCCGTCCTACGATTGCTGAATGGGTGGCACGTCCGATTTGACGGTCACTATTCGATACTACGGCACCAAGGCTCAAGACTTCTACCCAAACAGCAGTAAAGGCCTCAAGGTTTTGAAGGAGGATCTTCTTACGCTCAAGCTCCCTCACCCCAAGTCGGAGAACGTCAAGATCACTAAGGGACAATGCGTTTTCAAGTGGCTTAACGTTTCAGTCAACGGTGTGAGTCCTGATCGGCCTTTAAGCCATCGCAAATCCTCAGGCAATCATCACACACATCCCTAGGTTTTACACAAGCACTTGGTGACTAAGATATGGGGTCGCAATAATGAAAACGCGCACATCCAAAGGGCGGCTCTCGAAGAGCTTTCAATGCATGTCATCTCACCTTCCAAACTTGCCTTTTCCATCTAACTTGGACCCACAAGTGATCGGCTATCCTTGCATGAGAAGTCCAAGTATGTCACTGTCCATGTGCATCCCCCGCCTCTTATTGACCATTTTCTTTCATTTTTTTCAAGGGATGGAGTCAACTTTCAGCATAAGCAATGGCGCCGTCCAGATCTAGTGCCGTCAGGCCTGCAGGACGAGGCCCAATTGCTGCTGGACGATATGGCTTCGGCGCTGAGGTTACCCAAAGTCGAGCCCATGGAACCATCGCTCCCTAATGCAAGTTCCTGCGCTTGTGGTCCGATTGATGCTTACCTTTTTTTGTTTTGTCTTCCTCTCCTCACAGTCGCCTGGGAGGGACTCTGACGCCTCGTCTGCACCATCACCGTCCCCACACCGCACTCTACGAAGGGTACGTGGTTGCATGTTCATTTGTCCGTGAAATCATCTAATCTACCTAAATATTGACAGGGCGCTTTTAACAGCAATCATAGATCGGACAACCAAGATGGTTCTCCGATGTCGATATCGTCTTCGAGACAAACGCCTGTAGTGCGCCGCCGTCTTACACTACTTTCTCTCGAAAAGCGACTGACCTGTCTACAGCAGTCTTGGCAGCCTATTAAAACGCAGCAACAGTCACCCAACGTGAGTGTTCATGTTTTGGGGTTCTCATCCTAGTGCACTTATGTCCTTCTTTGCAGATATCTCTGCAGCCATGGCCGATGGACGTTGGCTCTGTGCGTACCCACTTCGTATGACTCGTACAGCTAACGACTTCCTTTTTTTCTCCAGACTCCACCGGGCTTAACCATGTCCGCGTCCATACAACGTCTTCCTTCACAACCAAAAATCTCCTCAATAACATCTCTTCCTGCACGACCGATGTCGCCATTTCCGTCAGCGTATCGGCGAAGGCGTGAGCCTCTATTCCCCAATCCTTACGAACGAGCCAACTATTCCTGGCGACCATATCAAGCACGCGCTCTTTCTCCAACACATTTTTCCCGCAAGCGCAGCCGCAGCCCCTCCCCAGGCTGGGAGCTTCACTCTCACCCGGCCCCGCCGCGTTACGATCCCATCTACAGAGACCGTACGCCAAATCCATATGATCGTGCCCGTTCTCCACGCCGCAGCCCAAACCCATATGGTCGTGCCCGTTCCCCAGCTCCCCGATCCTACGCTCGGCCTCGCTCCATTTCCCCATTGCACAAAGAACGCCGCCACTCATACGCTGTTTCCACCGATACGTGGAACCGACCTCGCCCTAAATCACCAGTTCCGGCCCATGCTCATCCACCCAATGGTACACATATATGCACCCATATGCCCCCCTTGACCCCACTTACTCCGAGCAACAGCGAGCCAACTCATTTCCCAACGCCCGCTTCCTCTTTCATTATGCTTGCCTCTGCTCCTGCCCCTGCTCCTGTCCCTATCCCCGCACCTCTCCCTGTACCCGTCGCCCCTGCACCCCCCAAAATGCAGAGAAAATCTTTGGATAGAAACAAGGCCACGGAGCTCACACGCGAGCTGTGGGATGTACGGAGACAGATTACAGCAGGCATCGCGCGCGAAACTGCGCTCCTGTCCAAGCTGAAGGACGTAGACCCCGAAACGCATGCCCGCGTTGAGAGCACCGATAGGGCCATGACTGGTGTAAATGGATATACGCGAAGTAAGGGGCTGCAGGAGGCTCAGGAGGATGCCAGTGCGTTGTTTCTTTCCGCGTTGCAACTGTGTTCTAACTTGTGTGTGTGATATGATGCAGTGATACGCGTCAGCTTGCTGGCGATGCAGGCGGAGTTGGCAGAGGAGAAGCGGAAGAAAGCTGAGGTGGAGACCGCGCTTGATGACATTAAGCGCGAGTGCAAGGAGCCATTTGTGGTGCCAGCCATGATTGAGGCCTTTTACATGATCTCGAAAATCACGACGCAGGCCATGGATTTGGCGGGGACGTCTGCAGCTGCAGGGTGAAGTATTTCCGACCGACTCGAGCTCTGTGTAACTTAAGTACGTATTATGACTGTATTTTGTTCCGTACAACATCATGATATGCTTGAACTACGAATCGCAAGAGACAACGTCAGCGCCATCTCGTTCTACCTATGTGGTATCATACATAGTTAAGATATCATCGAATCATTTGCGCCACTTTCGCAAGCCGCTCCTCTATTCCCCTGATGTCTCTAAGCATTGCAGTTAACCTGCTCTCCATCTCCTCAGATGTTTTCACATGCACATCTCTATCGTCCTCCTGCTGCTCCTCGCGTTCCTCCACCATCAACGAGCTCCGGAAAGATACAGTCGAAAAGTCTACGGATCGACTGAAACTCAACGATCGCCCGCTCATACTCCTCGGGATGCCCAACAGCATCGTGCTTGTGCTCGATGTCGTTCCCATCATCCCCATCCGCATCGAACCAACAGTCGGCGTCCCACTCCGCCGCGACAGCGTCGACATGGCTGACCCCGGGCGCGGTGTCGGGCTAGGGCTTGGTGGGCCCTCGGAATCAGTGTCCTCTGATCCCGACCACACTTGGCCGTCAGCAGCGCGCTGGTGGTGGTGGCGCTGGCGCTGGGTATTCACGAGGATGGGGTGCGGAACCTTCGCCACGCGTGCTTGTAAGCCCAGCTTCAACACATCGGCACTAGTGCTGACGAGTCTCGTGACGGGAGCAGCGCTGGCGTCGAAGCGAAGCTCCTTGCGTATGAGGCTCTCGCTTCCCGAGCGCGAGCGCGTGATTGTAAGGATGCGTGGCTTACGGCCGCTCTCAAGCACCTTCTTTCGCGCGCTCATACCAATGCAGTCAACGAGCTGCTTCATCGCCTCGCGATCGGACACGGCGCGGCGCTCGCCTGTGCGACGGATGGTGCTTGTTCGTTGGATGGTGACCGTTGCGTGTGCTGGGATGCCGCTGGGGCGGATTGGGGTGGTAAATCTGTTGGGTGCAGGTTGTGACGCGGGGACCCGAGGCGTGATAAATGTAGGATTGGGCGTCAGGTAGGAAGAGGGAACGCGAATAGGTCGAGGTGTGTTCATGTCACAAAAAGAAGGGACAAAAGGTTCTTGATCTTCAATTCGCTCTTCGAAGGGGAAGGCGTCGAACGGTGGCCCCCAGCTAAAGCCAAGAAAAGAAGCGGTGATGTCTTGCTCTGCCGGATGTACAGTATGAGGAGATGATCGGGAACGCAAGATGGACAGGCCAGGGGATGACGACCCGTTGGAAGATTGGAATAAGGCAGAGAACGCAAATCCTTGGGAGTGACTCTCATTAGTCTGTGAGTGAGAGTGAGGTCCTGGAGGTGCAGATGAGGGTGCAAGATTTGCAGGCTCCGTGTACGTGAACTGGGGCAGATGTAGATCGGAAGGAGCTTGCTCTGCGAAAAAATCACGATTGGCAGGGGGAGTTTCGTTGGAAAGTTTATCAACTCACGGTTGGGAAGTGTATCCCAGCTTACACTGCGGAATACGCCATGGCTGGTAATTTCTTGGATGTTCCTCCGGCCAAGACGTCGATCAGGATGGGTCAATAGTCTGATGCACGTCAGACATTGAAGTCACCACGAGAATGAGTGGTGCTTACAAGCGCAGGAATTCTTGATATTGGGGCGAGACCGAGATACTCCAGTCGAAACGAAGGCATTTCTAAGGAATAAGTTTGAGACTTGCAACGAAGAAGCGGAGAACTCAGAAACCTCGTGGTCCACTATCCGGAGATATGTTTGCCCAATGTCTTTCGCGAAGAACGGGGTAGTCCCATAGGCCATCTCATAAAGCATAGCACCTAGACTCCACCAGTCCGTTTCTCGGCCGTATTGAGTATCGTCTCTATCTTCATCGTCTGAGATACGTCTGGAGCCATCATCGTCATCCATCTCGAGAGCCACTAGAGCTGCCTCGTGTGCTTTAAGAATCTCCGGGGATATGTAGTCACACGTCCCACAGGGAACGAGGCAGAATCGCTTGGGCAGGAGTTGAACACCATCTGAATCCGGCGGCAGTAGCGGGGCAGCTGTACCGAAGTCGATAAGAAGAATATGGGCTGCAGGTGTTAACACAAAGTTGTGCGGTTTTATGTCTCTGCAAAACTTGAGGGAAAACAACGAACAAAAGGAGCCGGAAAACTCACCGATGGACGAACCCTTCAGAGTGACACCAATGGATAGCGCTGACAAGTTGAGGGGCCCACCACATAAGGTCGGATTCCAGAACTCTGCCATTATGGGGACTAGATTCCAAGACGTCCGACAGGTTGCCACCTTCCGCATATTCCATTACGAGGTTGAGATGGGTTGGCGTCTGAAAAGCGCAAAGGAGATGGGGCGCCCAGTCCGACTCTGTCTTGTGTGCCTGGAGCAGGATATCGCGCTCGATCTGCGGCGAACATTGCTTGAACAGACAGGTCAAGCTTCAGGCTTAGAAGAGTGCTAAAAGATCGTACATCACGCGTCCTGAGCGCAAACTTCTTCTCGATTGATTTGCGCACATATACGCGTCCGTTTAAGCGGCATGTCACGACATAGATCTGCGACCTCGTTTGTTCAACTCCAACAATGGCGGCGAATTCAGACGCACGACACCGAATTGACCATACTCGAGGGTTCCAGCAACAGCCAAGTCCTTATCTTGGAATCGTATCGCATCGATTTCGGTTGTCTTTGCTGATCAGGTGCGTCACGAATCTCAGCGTCGTGAGTCGACTTGAACCACAAAGCACTCACACGTTTTCCCGATCACACTTTGCCCATGTAGGATCCGATCGAGCGCCAACCCTTCTGCGTCCTCGTCTCCCTGAGTGTTCAAAAGTTCCACAAGCCGTTGTTTGCGATGGAACCATGAGAGAGACATGCATCAGGTAAAGGATCTATCCGTTTGCGCAGGGGGAAAGTGGATCAAAGATGTACAAGGAGAATAGAAAAGCTCAAGATGCCTTGAAAAATAGTGGTGAAATATACAGTTGAGTGAGTTGAAGTGGAACCTAGTGGAACGCCGGGGGTCGGCAGCTAACCATGGGAATCAATCAAAATAAGTGTATACTTAGTAATATGTTTATTTTCACTTGCTTACTCCCGCTGTCTCCCAACGAAATCTCAGAGACGTCACATGCCATGCCTTCTCGCTCGGCAGCGATCATAGACTGCTACCTCCAAGACAACTCTTGAGGGGAATTTCACGGCGAGATTATTGTTGATTGATGAAGCTTAAAGCCATGACTCTTCTCGTACTAAATGTATGTATTGTTTGTAAGAATTTCCGAGCTCTGGGTACTAGTAAGGCATTGATGGATATTCCGGCTCAGGGTTCAGCTTGAAACTCACCATCCCCCGAGTCGAGTTCACGACGTCATTAACCTGGTGGTATACGGCTCGTTTTTTGAAGCGCGGCGCACATATTTATCTTAGCCTAACTTGAACCTGGAGGGAATGCGCCACGTTGGCGCCACTATTAGGTGCGCCTATTATCGACCACTGCTTGTCTCACACTCCACACTACAGGTACGCGCACATCTTGCCATATCTCCGAAGGGAGCTCAGATTCCCGCTCATTTGCTATTCTGACTTGCCACCCGGGCCCACATTCAAATTGCAATATTAGTAAGTGCAACGAACGACGTCTTTTAATCCATCCATCTGGTGGCGGATGGATGAATAAGTCTGATCCCAAGAAACAGTGGATTTGAATACTAGGTTGATTTGTGATGACAGGCCGATGTCTGAGATCCTGAGTGAGCATTCCATGACAGTTCTTTTTGTTGGTCATCGCTCTTCGCCAGTGCTTATTTATATGGAGACTCTCTTCTGGCACTCCTTGAGAAATAATCATCTCGTCTTTCACATTGACTATCATGGTACCAGAGGAAAGCGCGAAGGTCAAGCAAACTGTGCTCGTCACCGGAACTAACGGGTATGTGGCGCATCTTACATTTACGACTTCGTTTTTCAAGGCTAATTCTGCCACATTTGGTCGCAGCTACCTCGGAACGCAAGTCTCTTTGGCCTTCTTAGAAGCAGGATACACCGTCCGCGGCACTGCACGTTCCCTCGAGAAGGCCAAGAACTGGATCGCAAAATTCCCGATGCATGAGAAGAACTTCGAGATAGCCGTCGTACCCGACTTAACGGGGGAGCACGCCTATGACCAGGCCATTGTTGGTGTAGACGTTGTTGTGCACACAGCCTCGCCTGTCAACGTGGCCAGCATCAAGGTGCGCCATATTTGTATTATCTTGAGGTAGTTCACTTAGTTCCCGAAACGTTCAGGATAATGAACAGGACATGCTTCTACCCGCTATATGGGGAACCAGAAATCTCCTTGTCGCAACGAAGCTTGAGCCCAGTATCCAGCGTGTCGTCTATACATCTTCCTTTGCCGCGGTCTGCAACCCCCCTTTGCTGCCACACGCTGGGCACATGTACACGGACGACTCGTGGAACCCAGCTACCTACGACGAGGCCAAGGCTTCAGATAATCCTTTCTTTGTCTATTGCGCGTCGAAGACGCTAGCTGAGCAGGAGGTATGGAAATACATCAAAGAGAACAAGCCAAGCTGGCATGCGACCACGATTTGTCCCCCGTAAGTGACCCTTATTGTATGAATTGTTGAATCACCTGAGCCGCCACTCTCAGCCTGATCCTCGGGCCACCACTCCAACCCATGTCTAGTATGGGTAGTTTAAATGCGTCTTTGGTATCAATCTGGACCCTCATCAACGGTGACAGCAACCACGGCATACCCGAGACTCACGTCCCTGCGCTCACTGACGTGAGGGACATAGCCAAAGCGCACGTTTTATCTGCTCAGAAAGAAGAGGCGAAGAACGAGCGGTTCCTCGTTATCGCGCATCACTTCGTACGTCGCCTCCATCCGTTTGGAAGACTAGTATCCTTCAACTCACAGTGTTACGAAGAAAAACGAGGAGGTGATTGATATGGCTGCCGAGGCGCATTCCGAAGTGAGGGATAGACTCCCCGACGTCTCTTCTTTCAAGTATGACGCCAGCGATCACTTCAGGAGTGATAGTACCAAG
This sequence comes from Asterophora parasitica, assembly GCA_018282005.1. Taxonomy (NCBI): domain Eukaryota; kingdom Fungi; phylum Basidiomycota; class Agaricomycetes; order Agaricales; family Lyophyllaceae; genus Asterophora; species Asterophora parasitica. Next base: position 94,994 of record JABCKV010000041.1, on the reverse strand, counting down.
GTTCAGAAGAAGCTAGGCTTCAGTTTTATGCCGAAAGACAAGTCAATCAGGGAGACCATCGACAGTCTACTGGAGCTCGACAAGAAGCTCGAGGGGTACTAAACGCGAGGTGGGTGCAGAGCTGATCCAAGTAGAAATACGCGTCCTCTTCTTGATTGCGTTGATTACTCGAGATAATGATGATTGTCCGGTGAACATCACAAGCACATATAGAAAGGCCAGAAATATCCAACGTACACAGCATCGGAGAAAAGAAGGCTGGCAAAAATCGAGAAGAGGAATCAAATATGACGAAGCCTGTCTAACAATGAGCATCGCACACGATACTAGGAGGGACACATTTTGGACGAACTCTAGGGCATAGGGATATGAGTAGCCAAAACACAGCGCGCCGTTCGTGGGAACAGTGGCGGCACCAATGCAATTGTTATACAGGCTCAGCAAACTTCCCGCCTGTGGATGAGGAAACACACTTGTAAGTATGGCCCGATCTCGGAGGTCCTATGGCTCATCATTACTTACAATAAGGTAGTCACAATATTGGAGGCTATTCCCTCCAGCATTATTCAAGTTAATAAACCCAACGAGGCAGGTTCCCAGAGTGTAAGTTCGCTCGTAGCCGGGAGGGACCGTGAAGTTGGGACCTATAAAAGATCGTGAGTTGAGAAGATGTCGAGAAGATCGCAAACTGAAGGGATGACAATTTGCGTTGTAAACGTTGCAGGGGCTGGGCCCGAGCTCACTGTTGGCCAGCGCCGTGACAGCCGATTTCAAAGATGCACAGTCTCCATAGGTGGGCGGGTCTGGAGAAGTGCTCAGTCCATTGGCACACTGGATACCGCCTGTGCCAGACGCAGAGCAGACATGATTAGTACTGTGCCACAACAATCATGTGAAAAGCGTCACAGCCAGAACTGCACGCATTTACAATCGCGCGTTTCTCGAGAGATGTGACAGACGACTGGCTGACGCTGTGCTTGTAGACGGCGGAACCCGCTCGGATGGGTGTGTCCGTGATATGGATTTCTTGACCATTGAAGATGAACGAGTTGGGGCCTTTCCACACGATGGATGATTCTTACAAGAAATGTCAATTGAACGCGAATGGTCTAATGTAAATTGAGCAAACCTGTGGAGGCGATGGACGCTGCACGAACGGCTGGCAAAACGAGTAGCTGGAGGAATACAAATACCATAGATAATCTATGGATCATGGCTGTGAAGGCGAGGAAGGACTTAAGGAGCATGTTAGGGTGTCCAAGGAAGAATTCTAAGCTTTATACCCGTAAGCCCCTAGAAAAGCATGTAGTTGAAGAGGCAGCAGCCCCTTGAGGAACGCTGACCATCCTCACGTCAGTCCGCTAAAGGTCAGCGACTCGCGCGCGCGAGAAATTAAAGCCCCATGCATTCGTCTCTCGCCAATTGAGGGCCGTAGAAGAAGTAGAGACGTGCCTGTTCGCTTGTAGAATTATCTCGCCTGATAGAGAACGAGGAAGAAGCACGCTACTTATTTGCGGTGCAATACCACACAGTCCTCAGACAGGAACAATGAACTAGCGCGTGTAGGTTCCTGAGTCAACAGGGAATGCTCCATGCGCAACTGGCGGTCGAACGCGTATCTGCAGTGGTGTCATGATTGATTATGGAGGCCGAATATACTGCAGAACTTGGGCCCAGGTATGCGATGATGGTGATCGATATCAGAATGTACGCTGTGTGGTGATAGAGAGGCACGCGGGTAAAGTACTCAACGATGAAGATGTAACTTGGAGAAGTTCGGTGTGCCAGTCTTGATCACTTGACTTTTCTTTCCCCTGAGCGAACTGGAGTTAAAGGCGCAGTGTAGGAAATCAAGTCGGACGCTTAGATGTTATCGTGATCAATTTAGCCATTGGGTCCCGTCGTGTACAGAACAGACAGACCCGGATTCTGTGGGAGTATCACAAACCAAGGATTGGCTGATCCTCGGTTGGTATCTATGACGTCACTTATATGTGTAGCGTAACGATCGTCTTAGCATCAGACAGGTATGCCTGGATTTACGCACCACTTTATTATTCTGTATTGTCCATAATTCCCTGAGGTCGGCCAAGCACGTAGTTCAAGCGGGATCCATACATTCTAGGAAGTATTAAACATTGTCATTGTCATAGTACGGGGGCAAATAGAGGGGGAGAATGGCAGAAGTGGAGGGTGCGAGAGAGTAGGGTCGCAGGTGTATGAAGGCCTTTACATGTGGATGGCTTTCGAGTATGCAGCCATGGCAGCCTCCTTAAAGGCCTCGCTGAGCGTGGGCTGTGAAAAATCCAGTTCAATGAATTGTGAATGAATGGGAGCCACAAGAAACGTACATGGGCATGGGATGTGCGTGCAATGTCCTCGGCGCTGGCACCGTACTCGATGGCAAGGACACCTTCGCCGATCATCTCACCGGCGTTGGGGCCAATGATGTGGACACCGAGAACCTTGTCAGTCTCTTTCTCGGCAATGATTTTGACAAAGCCATCCGAATCCAAGTTGGTCTTGGCGCGCGAGTTGGCGGTAAACAAGAACTTGCCGACGTTGTACTTGACGCCCTCGGCCTTGAGCTCCTGCTCAGTCTTGCCAACCCAGGACACCTCGGGGTGGGTGTACACGACGGAGGGAATGGCATTGTAGTTCACATGTCCGTGCCCGGTCTTGATGTACTCCACGGCAGCGATACCTGTAGAAAGTCAGTCCGTCTTAACGGCTGAGGATTCGGTAGATGAGGAAACACACCTTCTTCCTCAGCCTTGTGGGCCAGCATGGGCCCAAAGGTGACGTCGCCGATACACTTGATGTTCTTGGTGGAGGTGTTGAATTGGTCATCGATGATGATGCGACCCCTGTTATCGAGTTCGACACCCGCGGCAGCGATGTTTAGACCCTCAACGTAGGGGCGACGACCGATAGCAACGAGCACGACGTCGGCCTCGAGCTGCGGGGAATTGAGCGGAATTTATACAAGAAATGCACTGAAGAACCCACCGACTCCTCCTTGCCACCCTTTGCGGCCTCAGCCTTGAGGATAACTTTGCCGTCCTTCTTCTCGGCGGAGAGCACCTTGGTGTTGAGCTTGAATTTGAGGCCCTGCTTCGTCAACAGCCTCTGGAATTGTTTGCTACGGACTTGTCAGACGTGCAATCAAAGTGAGGTTTCTTTCGAAAACGCGACTTACGCAACCTCCTCGTCAATGCCGGCACCGCCTATCCCGCCCAAAAATTCGACAACGGTCACCTCTGCACCAAGGCGGCTCCACACGCTGCCCATCTCGAGGCCAATGATGCCACCACCGATAACGACCATCTTCTCCGGGACCCTTTGAAGTGACAGTGCGCCGGTCGAGGAGACGATTTGTGTTTCGTCGATAGGGATGCCGCCACCGGGGAATGGAGTGACCTCCGATCCCGTCGCAATAACGAAGTTTTTCGAGTCAACTTCGCCCTTGCCGCCGTCGAGGAGGTCGACGGAGATCTTGTTCGCCGACACGAAAGACGCCGTGCCCTTGATGTAGTCGACCTTGTTCTGCTTGAACAGAAATTCGATACCCTTCGTTAGGCCCGTTACGGCGTTGTCCTTGGCAGCCAACATATTCTCGAGGTTGAGCTTGACGCCCTCGACTAAGAAATTGGATCAGTTTGCGCCAAAATGGGAGACCCCGAGGTAACGCACCATCGATACCGCGTCTTTTGAGGTCGTGTTGCGTTTGGTGGTAGATGTGGGAGTTATTCAGCATAGCCTTGGAAGGGATGCATCCAACGTTTAGACATGTTCCACCGAGCGCTCCACGCTTCTCAACACATGCAGTCTAGGCACAGCGTCCAGCTCATAGTGTTTGCCAAGAAAATGCAGAGAACACCCACCCGTAGCCCGAGCTGAGCAGCTTTAATGGCGGCCACGTATCCACCAGGGCCTGTTTAATACTCAATCCACACTGTCCGAAAAAAATCACCCGAAGAAAGCTGCACCGACCTCCTCCAATGACAACAACGTCGTACGGCTCCGCCGCTGTCGCCAGCCCGCGCTTCCAGGCGCCGACCTGCAGACTTGCCTGGCGCATCCGCCTGCCTGCAGTCTGTGAAGGCATCAGCTGGCATTTCGACAATATTCTAGAGCTCTACTGACCTTTTGTGCTATTCTCTGTACGCTGAGCATAACGAAAAAGTTTGGGTGAGCGGAAGCGCTCGGATCCTGTGGTATGTATGGGGTGAGGAGACACGTGATGTGAGAATTCACCGGAACTCGGGAGTTGCGTTTTTCAACTTTTCGGTCTCCGCGACGACTCTTGTTCTCCCCTCCGGATCCGTTCTGACAAGTGTTTTCCAACGTTCATAGACTAATATGCACCACAAAATGCTGCGAAGTCCGACGGATTACATTTTGGAGAGCTCGGCTGGGATTTGAGCCGCGGCCGGTAACCTCGGTCATCGGCCATACTTACCAGTGATCGCTCGGTCATTGGCACCAGCAACTCGGCCATGGGGCACCATTCCTTGTATGTACCCAATGTTGGTCATTTTCTCGATCTATCAGCTTTCTCTTAGCACGCGCCACTGACGAGACAATTGTGATGCATACCTATAGCACCAGACCGGACACTGTATTTCAACCGCCGCCTTCAGTGCAGAAGTAAAGCGCGATTTACAAATCCAAATAATTGAAGATATGTACTAGACGAGGTTAGAATGCTCGTGTTGATGCAAGGCAGGAGATGGTTACAGTAACGACAAAAAGAGACGAGACATTTCCCAACGACACACCATATGTAAGAGCTGGCGCCGATTACAACCCAGTCCCAACCTAAAGTGCCATCGCAATTCCAACAAGTGAGGGCCAGAAGAGCGTAAGGACGTAGAAATGGATACCGTCCAGAGCGAGTTTCGTGGCTGCGCCCTTCTTCGGGGATCCACTTGCAGCGCCTGAGCTCCTGAAGGGCGCTCCGGGGTGGGCACCAAGCGGGTTCGGATGGAAAGTTGGCGCGGGCATCGAGGAGGTAGATACACTTTGGATGAAGGCCACGGCGGGGGGAGTCGTTGAACTAGGACCAGTACTGGAGATTAAAGCCGACGACGTGGTTGAGTTGATAGGCATGGCGGGGAAGAGGTAACTTTGGGAGGTGATGGTGAAGTCGGCGCTGTAGAACTCCATGGACGCATAGTATCGAGTCTTGGGCGTCACGAAACGCAGCGTACTAGGAAGTGAGAAATAGAATTTAGTCAACATCCTCCAATAGGTGTATTGATAGAAGATGACCTACTAGTATGAGCCAGTTGAAAGACCCGTGGGTATGAGGACAGAGTGAAAGCGCGAGGCGGGAGCTACGTTCTTAGCGAGGGTCGTTGTGAGCACCTAGAGTCCCCAGGCCACCTTCGTCAACATCGAAGATACCACATAGCCACATGGAATATTCATGCCACGCAGAGTTAACAGGCAGTAGCACAAGCTTCCAAGACATCGTGTAGCTCCACTTCAAACCTTACTTACAGAATCTTTGCCATGGAGGTCGATCCTCATGTGCGCCATATCCGCAATACGGGGGGTGTGCCAGTCGTCCCGCCAAGTAATCTTTGCAAGCTGGCCAGAGGAGAATATCGTTTTCGCTATAGGCTGTGTCGGGTAGATCGATGCAAGTGCGGTGTTCGCCTGTAGACAACCTGCGAGTGCCAGGAACTTGAGAAACTTGCAAGGAAGCACTGATAGGCGCATCGTGGCTAAACGGTCGGCGTGTGCACGGATGATATGTTCTGTGTTCTTTTGCAGATTTTTTGTGAACGGCGAGATCAAGAATTCTGTGAGCTTCGAGGTGGTTGTGGAAGTTTGGTGAAGCTAGGGGAGCTCTGCCTTGGCAAGTCACGAACACGTGAGTGTGACCAGTGTGGCGTAGTCGCGACCCTTGATGGACATCCCTGGTGGTGTTACTCTGGTGCTCCTTGGACTTTCCTTTGTTTGAAGCCATGGACGTCCCATTGCTTAGCTTGTGCTGACATTGCTAATTTTGAGACTCGTTCTCTTCCGGCGGTCGTCGACTCCGAGTCTGAATCGTCACTGGCAGTGCAAGGCGGCGAAATAGCGGTCCAGACCGGCAAAATCAATTTCGTTTCATTTTCTGCAAGATGACGGCCCCAAGAGCATTCAGTGTTGGGAAGCCCGTACTGCTGATGTCGGTTTCGCGATTGGGAGGAGAATGTGGGTTCGATGGACTTATTAAAGCGTCATACTTAGTAGAGTCAGAGTACCAACCAAAAACTTTGCATTCGTCCAAAAAAAACTTCTCGTAAGTATAAATTAACTTCGACGTGTGTCACAGGAGGAGGAGATACAATAATTACAGATAAATATACTATACATGCAGATGGCCCCCTTGGTACATATGATCTTCGAGTTCCTAAAGAGGCGCGTGTAAGAACAACGGAGCCAAAGGAAATGACATGACGAACCTGGATGTTCGGGAAAAGTCCGTCACAGACGGTGTTGCTGCCTTCAGATCTCCACTGACACCGATACAGCATATCGGTGCTGGACGCAGACGCGTCCTCTTCGTCCCGGTCCAGTCCCTCGGAATTGCCAAGCTCCATATCCAGTCTACAGACCTCCCCCGTCATGTGCTTCAAGCGCCCCTCCAGATCCCTGACCTGAGCGTCGCGATCTTGCATATCCTCCTGGAGACTATCGTACAACTCCCTCAGCTCCAGATTCTCCTCTTCGAGCCTTTCACACTGCAGCCTTAGCTCCGGCTCCTCTGCCGCTCTTCTCCGGATGTCATCGTTGGTCCGCACATCCTTCTCCATCATGAATGTCGCGATCCGGCGCCAGTGCTTGAGGTCCTCCTCCAAAGCCTTCGTCCGCGCTGCAAATGTCGCCTTCACCATCTCCACTCCGGCTGTGGCCTGCTCCTTCGCGATGTGGACCTGTTGTTCCAGCTCCTTGTTTTCCTCCCGCACGGATGTCACAAACCCAGACGCCTTTGTGTACTGCTCGCGGAAGAACTCTCGATCCTTCTCCGCGCTTTCCTTGCCCCGAGCAAGGTCCGCCACCGTCCTCTCGCCGCCTGCGAGGGAGGCCAGTGCCGTATCAAGACTAGCTTGAGCTTCTGCCAATTCTGCCTTGAACCGCAGTGTTTGAGACTGGGACGCTTTTGTTGCCGCGACCATGTCCTGACGCAAGAATCCAATCTCATCTTTCAGCGCAGTGTTCTCCCGCTCTTTCTCCTCGAGTAACACCAAAGTCTGCACATGGGTAACAGGTGCCTCGGGGAAAATCAGACGCATAGAAAATAAGCGAGAGAGTGGTGGCGCACCTGATCGAAGTCTTCACTACGAGGTGAGGTCGTGACCGGAACTATTGGAACAAAACCAAGGTCATTGGAACCTAGGAACTGGTTGGAGGGAGAGTGAATCAGACCCTTTAGAAAAGAATAAAGGAATCCGTTTATCAAGCGTAAACTGACCTCCGCGGTATGGCCAGCCGTAGGCCCAGGATTGAATGCCACGTCCATGTCCATGTCACTGTCGACACCTATGGTCCACTGTCGGGTCGCCGCCATTACATCCTGGGTCGACTCCTCTTCCTCACGCCACGCAACTGCATCGCATTCCCGCTCTGTCTCCTTCCGCCGCTCGATTTCCCTGTCTTTCTCCTGCCTAGCCTCTAGCGCTGCGGATCCTAAGCGCAATCGGTTCATCTTCTGCCTCTCCTTCTCCTCACGCCTCTCCCGATTCTTCCCCTTCACGTCAGCACTAAGTAAATCAAGTAGTGTCCGTTTGTTCGTCTCGCCCACAACATCGCATTGCCTCTTTTTCTGCTCCTGACGGGCTCGTTCTGCAAGTACCTGGCCCCGCTCGCGAACGATGTGATTCAAGTCTGCGCCATCAACGTCATCGTCGTCGTTGTCCGTAACTGACGCCTCCGCCACTGCTTCCGAACTCTTCGCCCTCGCTTTTCCCTTACCCCTGTCCCCAAGGGCAGCGGCTGAGCTCCCACGTTTTGGCCCACCCTTCTCCGGCGAACTGAACTGCTCAATGGAGCTCATGTTCTCCAATGCTTCTTCCTCCGCATTGTGTTCGTCGTCCTGACCCGTTGCTCCTAACCTACGAACGCCAATGCCACTTACAGTCGAGCTAGAGCTTGCTTTGGGGAGGTGTGGTGTAAACTTGGAAGGCGATATCATCGGGATCGGACGCAATGCCCCAGTCCCACTTCTACTCCGGGGCGCTACTTTCGCGAGTGGCCTCTTCTGACTCCCCTTCTCTTCACCTTGCAATGATTGACCGTCAACTTCCTGACTCTGGCCCTCGTCTTGGTCCACCTCTATGGTCACCCCGAGCTCCGTGAGATCGGTCACCACGAGATCGTGATCGATGGAGGAGAGCCGAGCGCTGGAGCCGGTGCGCGGCTTCATTTTGGATTTAAGGGAAACGCGCAGGTGAGGCTCGGGAGGCACAACAGTCGGAGCGCCCGATGGCTCCGACTGCGGCTGTGTCCTAGGTGGTTCGAGGGAGGCGTACGACGAGGAGACAGGCGATTCGGGCATCTCGGATTCAGATTCTGCGCTAGGTTGTGGTTGGCAGTTATGGGCCTGAGGCGATTCTGGTGGCGAGCCGGGTCTTAGGCGCGAGATGAGTTCGGATTGGGATTGAGACTGTTCCGTTTCAGTCTCGGGGACGATGCCCTGACGGTAAGAATCGTCCTCGGCTTTGCTAGTGCCGTTCGACGCGCGATGCCTGCTTTTCACCCTCACAGAACTGGATGAAGGCACCCCGTTAAAATCGACGAACTGTTCGTACATATGGTCCATGGTTTGCTCTGCAGCTGCAGCTGCAGCGGCCTCCTCTGTTTCGCGCATTTCTTGATCGAATTCGCGGAGGCGGGCCATGGCCTGCTGCGAAATAACAGGAGAGTACCTCCGTGGCGAAAAGTGAGGGATTACGGCGTCAACCTCGTCCGAGGACGATGAAGATGGTGAGGAACCAGTGGATTGAGACGACCGGCGCTTCTTGGGACTCGCGATTTTCCCAGACTTGTACTTGACGTAGGCTGGGTGGGTGGCAGAGGCTGAAAAATTCCGCTGGGTCGGTGGGTAGTTGGTTCTAGCGATCTTTTTGGATTTCGCCGTGTGTGAGTTGGCCAATGGTGATCGCTTCTCCTCCTCCGAGCTTTCCTCTTCCTCCTTAACTGGTGTCCGGCCTGTCGTCTGCACTGCATGCCCATCAGGCTCAACGTGCCGTCTCGGAGGCTGCTCGATGGCATCTTCCTCATCCGTCTCTCGAGAAACCCTCTTCGTCTTCCCACCCCGACGCACCTCAAGACTCCGTAATTCCTCCTGTCCCGACACATCCAACCTTCTCTTCTTACTCGACCTCGCAGGAGTGGCAAGTACCTCAGCCACAGGCAGATGTTCATCATCTGAGCCACCAATAGCTGAATGGGTGCGTTTCCCGGGTTTACTGGCTTGGGTAGTGGCACTTGCGTGACGTGTATTACGTCTCAAGGTAGTGAAGGAGGAAGCCGTGGACCCGCTCGAGACTGCCGAAACACGGGATACCGCCGATCCGCGCGACTTTTTGGAGGCTAACGAATTCCGTTTGTTTGCTAGATTATCATGAGCAGCACAAAACCACAGATGTCGGAATCAGACATACCCTTCGCCTCTTCCTCCTTCTTCTTCAAAGCTTGCTTGCGCTTCCACCCAGCGACTAGGTTGTCGGTGCAGTCACGCTTTGCAACCCAGCTTTGCGCCCATGGCTTCCCCGTCTGTGGATCGAGACCGGCCCAGCGTACCTTGTAGAATCTACTCTTCTCTCCAGTTATCTCGATCACCTCCCACAGGACCTCTGCATCGTCTTCTTGCGGCACGAACTGGGATTGAGTGTCGCGCCTGTACTCCTGAGAGTCCGACCCGGCAGACACCCCATCGTCTGACATGTCAGACTCTAAAAACACATCTGAATGTCAACCAAAGCGTCACTTCTACTTCGCAAACTGACGCTTACCTTCCGAAGCGCAGGACCCAGAGTCTTGTTAGACGAAGCAGATCCTTTGAGTAACACCTACAGGCAATATCCTTACACACTGACGGCAAGGCAGCGGATGAAGTGTGAACACAATGTAAGTTAACGGAAATCAATCATGTAATCAAGCCAAGCAAGTCCACACAACGCGTTCCTGTTTAAGGTAAGTCGCGATCGGCTCGACTCGGATCCGAGCTCTCAACGTTCAACTACTGGATTTGTTTTTGAAATGAGATTACCATACGTACCCACAGCAGGAATAATTTCGATGTCCACTGCCAGATGCAGTTTCTGATTTGGGAAAAGTCACGTGCTCAATTGCCATTGTTCCCTCTCTGGGTCTGAGTCTCTCATCATTGTACTTGGCTTGACACAGTCGCTCCTTACAACTCATGGGCGACTCCACATCGGATACCTGGAAGCTGGGCTATGAGCAGCTTTCGGAAGAAATATCTTCACTTGTGGCTTTCTTTCCGCCTCCGTTTCTGTATATCAACGATGCAACGTCTCCGCGGGTCACAGGATCGGCCGTAGCCTCTGCTGTCGACGACGCACAGAAGAGGCCAGACTCGTCGACGCGAGTTCAATTTGCAAAGGTGAATGCAGTGGCCTGCTTTACAGCTCGATTGCTCTACGACTCGATTTTAAACGCGTTAACGGGATGGAAACCGACCTGGGATGAAGGTTGCGCGAACTGGAGCCTGGAAGCCGATTCTCAGCGACTCAATGACACCTTTGACGGTTTCATTCACGGGCTGTGTGCTGTCAGCGCTCACCTGCGCCAAGGAAAGGGCAAGGGGAAAGAGAGGATGCGATTGGAGGAGAAGAACGTGAGGCTCGTCATAATCATTGAGCATGCGGAAAGGTTGAAGGAGACACTGCCCGAACTTTTGGTGCCACTGACACGTTTGGCAGAACTGGTGCGTAACGAGTCGTTATGGAGGAACCACTCGATCCGACGGTTCTTGCAGACACAATTAGACCTAACGGTCATTTTCATCTCGGACGTTCGATGGGAAGACATTCGGCCCTCGTTAGGCGCCTCACCTGATCCCTATTTTATCGATATACCCCCACCGACGAAAGAAAGTACGCGGCTTCCGTCTCGTCAAGCTCCTAGATCCCACTGATCATATTTTAGCGATTGTCAAACGCGTCGTCTCCAAGTTCCCAGCGTCCGACAACCCTTTTTACCACCCGTCTATGAAAGGACTCTACTCGCACTTCATGACTGTGCTCTGCGACGTCTGCTTTCCCTTTACCCATGACTCCCAGGAAATCGAGTACATCGCAGCTGCCCGGTGGCCCGGCTTTGCCCAGCCCGTCCTCGACAATGCGATGGACCTTGACGAAGGACACGACCTCGCACCACCAACCGAGGACGTCCGCATGCGCCTCAGCAGGCTTTTCAACGCATCCCTCAGCGCCGCTCTGGAGGATCTCTATCCACGCCTCATCAATGCCTCCGACTGGGCCGCCAGGAACAAGCCAGAGCCCGACCTCCTCGCAAAGCAGCCGGGGCATGTCATGCGCGCAGCAGATGCGGGGGCACGGCTCACTGGCGACGGAACCCAGGCGCTGCCCAGGATGTCGCGATTCATCTTGGTGGCGGCGTTCCTAGCGTCGATGAACCCCGCAAAATCGGACGTGCGGATGTTCGGGCGTGGTGTGGATGAAAAAAAGCGGAAGCGGCGCCCGAGGAAAATCACAAAGGCTGGACCTGCAAAGGTAAGTTCGTGACCTCAACGGCCAAGGATGCATACTCATCGCACTCTCTGTAGATCCCACAACGTCTAGTTGGACCTCTTGCGTTTCCGCTTGACAGGCTCTTAGCTATACTTGGTGCTTTATTGGAGGAGAACGATGCCGAGAGTCGTTTGTCGGCGCCCGAGTACGCTATACCCGGCGAATACACCGACATGGAGACTGGCAGAATCGGAATTTCCACGGCTGTAAGTTATATGTGTTGCTTAGCTTTTGTTCTCGTGTTGACAGTTTGATAGGTTATGGGGCTCACGTCGATGCGCCTTCTTCACCGAACCACTCCAGGTGATAGGATCGATGGGCCTCCGTGGTTCAAGTGCGGGATCTCGTACGACGTGGCTCTAGCATTGGCGAAACAGCTTTCCATTCCTTTGAATGACCTCCTATGGGATTCAGCATAATCTTGTGCTTTCACACGTAATTTACGACCATGAAAACCCTTGACGGAGGGCTCAGACGTGGATGGACACGTAGTCTGATTCAACGGATTGTGGTAATTTATTAGTGAAAGACATGTATTGTATGCATAATGTACAGATGTTCCAGCCAGTCAAGTATCCCAAGAAACAGTCAAGTCGACGCTTCTATGTCAATTCTTCATCCGAAGAACCATCATGAGCAACATCGACATCACCAGTCGGGGCATCCTCATCCACAAGACGCTCCCTTTCCTTCCTATACTCGTGGCCCACAAAGTTCATCACGCTAATGGTATTTAAGGCAAATTGAATCAGCAATCGAGCGTTAGCTCAATGAAAGGAAACGCACTAAATGGTTCCATCGGCACAACCCACCACAACCTCCTCGTGGCTCAACTGCATTGACATCGGGTTCTTCTCAGGCGTTGCAAGGCCCGCAAATTTGGGAGGAATTTGCCCCAGGAGACCTTTTACCCCAGCGCCGGAGTCCGTCGCAGCAAGTGCAGCCCAGACGCCAGTCAGGGCGCTGACGTCCGTGTCGATGTCCACTGGGGCAGGCGAAGGATCGCGCACGATGGCAGCATCGTCATCTTCGCCTTCCTCCGTACAAGGGACAGGAGGCTTCTCTTTGTCTTGGTGGGTTGACATAAAGATCTGCATGTACAGCCATCAGGAAGGTTTTGACAGAAGCACTGAGATAAAGTACCAACCCTCCGATCCGCCCCAGCCCTAGAGCTGAAGCGCGTAGCGGTGACCACCCTCCGCTTCCTCGGGTCGACTGCACCGACCGCCACGTCCGGCGTCTCAACGAGGGCCACAATGCGGGGCGGAGCTGTTAGAATCGCAGCGCGTCCGAAGCGCACAGTGAAGAGGGGCCCAGAGATTGGTGTGCCGGTGCGTGGTGACGGGCTCATGACCGGCGTGGTAGGAGTGCGTGGGACACCGATACTCAAGCGGCCTTTCGAAGAGGGCGTGGGTGCGATCAGCGAGGGCCTGCGTGCTGGCGTCGAAAGAGCCGAGGTTGAACGTGCCAGCGACGAGATTGTACGGGGCCGAGGTTGCGCACCGATTGAGATCGGGGAGTGGGCTGTGACAGTCGAAGCACCAGGGGCAGGTTTCTCGTCTTCGCCTTCTTGCCATTGCAAATGGATAATGACGGATTTTGTCGCGCACTGGACAAAGTGAAGTCAATGTTAGCTGAAAAAGAAAAATGTGATAGGCTCCTTACAGTCATCTGAGTACCCTTCGCAGCAAACCACCTAGAACAGCTGATAAGAAAACATACCGAGAAACGCAATGCAGCGACTTACTGAAGCATATTATTTGGGGCAGTCCCAACATTATACAGCCTGGAACTCAACGCCGGATCCCCGCCACCCAATTCCGAGAGCTTGAATTGCGAGATCATCTCCCTGCGCTCTATGACAAGGCCATTACACCGGCAATTGGTATTTCAGCAATGGAAAATGACTTACTGATCGAAAACACGCGGACGATTCCATCGATCGTGACGCCTACAACCCTCTCGCCCTCCTCGCTGTTCCCTCCAGCGATGATCTGTACGCCGATATTGATGGTTGTCTGCTGGCCGAACCGAACAATCTTCGTTCCAGCGCGCCAATCCCAGCACACGAGTGCTTTGTCTGCACCTGCGGATACAAGGTTTTGGGATGAGAGTGCGACAGCACGGATACCATTCAGATGACCCGCGAGCTGTTGAAGAGGCGTGAAGGTCAAGGAGGAGAAAAGATGGACGCGTCTGGTGCAGACGTCAGAACATCTGATTCAATACAACATCGAGAAAAACGCACCCGACGTCATGGAAGCCGACGACAAATACCTCTGTGGATGCAGTCAGTATATCACAATCTGATTGGCGAGATTCTACACACCCTCCTCCGCAAGGAAGTCGACACAGCTCACCGGCTTCTTGACCTGGAGGCACTTTTTCATCTCGCCAGTTTCAATATCCCAGAAGCGGATAGTCTCGTCATAGCTTCCGCTGATAAGTCGTTTGCCCCTTAGGAGAAGCGTTGTGCAGAAGTTGGTGTGCCCGTGGAGGAAACGCAAGCGTTGTGGGAGGGCGTTCCGGAAGTTCGACTCGCGGTGGTGTAGCGAGCGATACAACGGCTCCCTGTGGTGTGACAAACGAGTTGAACATGGATCTCAATGTGCAACGACAATCGGATGAAACATACCAGCCTTCGGGATTGGGAGGCGGCTTTACAGGCATCGGGTCCGTCGCAGTAATGCGCAAGCAGTGGTAACGCCAGAGCGCGGGGTGTTGCACCATCATACGCCAATGTTGCGATACGCCACGAACTCCAACAAGCTCATTGACGGAGAGCTCCTTGAGGACACGGAAGGCAATGTCGGGGGCCAGGCGGCCAACAATATCAAAGGTAGAACGAGCGTATTTTTCGAGAAGTAGAATCTGTAAACGAATGTCTCCTGGCAAACATGCTATTACAAGAAAAATCATCAGTCTCGTAACACTAAATCCATTTAAAAGCTTACAATCGAGAATTATTGCAATCCTAAGCATTTGTCAGAATGCCGCACAATGTTCACAACAAGGATTACTTACAATCGCATGCGACCCTCCCGACCGAGGCCTCTTAGAGCCTTCCTCACATCGCGCTCACTAAAATCGTTCTCTCTGCCCTTCAAGGCCCTTACGAGTTGCTTTCCATAATCCAGCCCGTTCACATCATCAAACTCATCTTCGTCCGTGAAGTCGTCATCACGATACCCAGCCCAGTAGCCTCTTCTCTTCTTCCCACCGCACACACACCGGTCGTCGTCGCCTGCGCCAAGTACATGGGACGCGTGGTGGTGGTGATGGTAGGATGATGTAGACGAGCCCTCGCGCAGTACTCTTACCTCTGCCTGCAGGGCGTGTAACTGTGCCGCGGTGGAGGCTTGCGCGCGCTCCAGCAACCGCTTGTAGTGCAAGATTTTGCGCGTGTGTAGGGCCTGTACACTGGCCAGTGCTGTCGCTATCTACTTTCTGTTTGTTAGTCCATAAAAATGAAGCCCACCACACCACCAACCTCCTCGTCGACGACGCCTTCATCCGCGTCGGTCATGAGCTCCATCGTCATGTCGTCCGTCTCTCCGCCCCAGGATGAGAATGCGCCTGCGCCATTGATCAGGCTTACGCTCGTACTGGCGCTCAGGCCCATCACAGCGTCACTTTCCAATAGCAAACTCGCGTTCTCGTTGAGCGTGCCCTGTTGGGACCACGGAACGTCAGGCAGAGGCTGCTTTGACGAAGTGGACTGCGGGGTCGGTCTTTTAGACGGCGGCTTCGACGGTGTATGGTTGAGGGTGCTGCTGGTACTGGATGACGTGAGGCTAATCATCTTTGGCGGTGTGCTCTGCGGGGTCGTCGAGTGTATCTTCATTCTTGGCTTGGGGCTGGGCGAGGTGAGATTGATGATCGGCGAACCAGAGGAGAGATGCGCGAGAGACTTCGCGGGGGTCGTGCTGGATCGCCTGGGCGGAGTCATGGAGGTAATGCGTGCGCGCACGACGGGGGCCTCGGGCTTTACAGGAGTTGCGGTAGGGGTCATGTGCATGGACGTGGAGCGCCCGGTGCGCAATGAACTCGCGACAGAGGTTCTTGAGATCGCGGTACGGCCAGGAGGTGAAGGGGTCTTGGGCACGCCTGGTCGGACATTAGACGTGGAATTGCTCAGTGGGTCTGCGCGTGGAAACGCTTGGACTTGAACCGGTGCAGAAATCCTTCTAGACGCCAGCGAAGGGATCGATGATGACAGCCGCTTGGCTGCGCTAGATGGCAGGGGCATCGGTGTCGCATTCGGTGACCTCGACGGCGTCGCATTCAACGGCGCTCGCGACCTCGTACTCAATGCAGCTGAACTGACCGTCGAAACTGAGTTCGAGCGCGGCATAGACCGCGAAAATCGCGTGGAAGCCTCTGAGGGAGCCCTTGACGATGGCTTGGGCGGCATTCCCGGTCTAATATACTAGAAAGCACAGAAAAAGCGCGTCAGATAATCCCTGGGAGAGAACAAGAGTCTCAATTCATTGACCAAGGCCAAGAATAAAGGATTTATTGCATACTTTTCACGCGCCTGTTCTCCTCCGTGCGAGGCAAATACTGTCCCTGACTCCAGTTTCCTTGGATCTCGCTCGTTTGACGCCTAAATCGTGAAGGATTTTTAAGGCTGGGGTGTCTCGTAAAGACGAAAGGACGGGTTATAAAGGAAACCAGAAAGAAATGGCCCAGGAAATGGCTGCTAACAATGGTTGCCTTTGTGTACGGTTGTTTGTAGTGCCTTTGACGCGGCTTTCCTGACTCTCTTTCTTAGTCCAGAGATTTATAAACTATGCTACCACGCATTCTACCGTGTATGTGTCCTTTGGCGTTCTAGCAGCACTTACTCAGGTTTATCCAGATCGTGACGTAGCACTTTCCCTAGCTTTCCCTGGATACGCACGAGTTTGTTGTCCTACCTTTTCTTACATAACATCGTCCAGGAATTCTTGGGAGGACCTACGCCGAACTAGCCACCTTTCCCAGACATCAAAGTCCATAATGATCAAATTTTACAAACCCCCGAACTCTTTGGCCTGATTTCTCGATGCAAGTCTCTAGTCTACCTATACGACTATCCCATGCGTGGTGGGCCACGCATTGCCCAGCCTATTTCAAGCCCAAGCCACGATGCTCTTTGTAATCGAACAACTGATCCCTCCGAGGGCTTATAACAAACTGTGCAGCTCTGCGCAGGGAGGACGGCACATGGACGAAGTACGATGCTAGTTCTATTTCTCGAGTGTCTGCCATCCGATAGCATTTTATCTTTCTAGGGCCGCAAGCATCTCCCGGAGTCGGCTGTGAACTCAGCGACCCCGAGAGTACAAGGTAAAGGTGGCAGCTCCATCACCCATGTTACTACTATCCTGCATTGGTCGGACAGGTTCAATGCCAGGTCCATCATTGTCTCTCATTTACTATGGATGAAGGCCGGACCTACTCGCTGCGGCGTTTACCGACGTTCAACCGGTTTGCGGATTGATGGAATATATATTTTTAACTGCTGTATAACATACATCTCGCATCAACAACGACCACGTAGAGTCACGAGTGTGGCGCAAGTTAGATCTCGGCCTCGGCATGACCTCGAGTCAAGCCATATGCAGGGCGAACCAATAAGACCTTCGAAGTAGAGAATCGGGGAAGAGCAGAGCAAGCACAACTTGAACTCAAGCGCCGTTGCGCCGTGCGATTGCCAAACTTGAAGCTGAGCCATCAATTGATCACGTGGGGTGTGGGACTCGAATGAAACCCCGAAACCTTAAATGTTTTGACTGTATAGTTATCGACAAGGACAATCGGTAGTGTCCAAGACGACCTCCGCAACCTCAAGACAATATGGGAAAAGGTATGACGGACCTCTCACTGCTGAGCACGTCACTTATTGCTATCCCGGTCCTCGCCCTTGGAATCCACAGTTCACGGCTCCCTCGCCCGTGCTGGTAAAGTCAAATCGCAGACACCCAAGGTCGACAAGCAAGAAAAGAAAAAGACTCCCAAGGGTCGTGCCAAGAAGAGGATTCTGTACAACCGTCGGTAAATTTTCGCCATTTCGTCGAATTCTGGGCAGTGGAATGCTGATCCGACGGCTTCCACAGCTTCGTCAATGTAACAACACTTCCTGGAGGCAAGCGGAGGATGTTAGTGTCTTTTTTTCCTGTTCTCTTCCTCACTCTGGCTCTCTCTGGCTGTGCCGTGGTCTCTCCTACTCGAAATGATGATACAATCCGAATACGCATAGTTCACACTGAATCAACCATGTTGATAAACATGCATCTAAGTCTTTCGCTCCTATCTGATCTTCTCATCCTGTCTTTTCTCAACCATTTCCTCGCAACATGCTCGCTAACGAACCTCCCTCGCCCAGGAACCCCAACCCCGAAAAATAAATCCCCCATACGCGCCCACTCCACACACGACACGATGGCCATCGCAGAAGGATAGACACGAGGAGGGAGGGCGGCGACTGTGTGGTGTAGTGTGGTGCTGGTGGAGTCGATTCTCCTCGTCTACCGTTTTCTTTTTCCTTTTTATTGCTCTGCATAACCCACCGCTATGCTACACTATGCGCAATCCAAGATATGACCCCAGGCCCTCCCAGCATCCTTGCGTGCGTGTGAGTGACTTGGTTCATCCGCGGTCGCCATAGTGATATCTGCGAATACGATGATCTGCAATCGTGCCTACACCTGCAACCAAGATTCGAGCCTCGGTCTCAGCGTTCAACGTTAGGCCCCGTTCGGACCACTCCAACGGACCCAGAATAGTTCTTGGTCTACCGTCTGGGTCGAAATGTTGACCTGGAGCTCGGAAAGCTCGACGCACACATGGCATGTGCATTCACTCTGCGGCTCTGCTCTTGTCTTTGGCCAGCGAAACGAGCAAAGGAGCTCTCGTAGAGCCCTCCAGTAGAAGCTCGTGCATAGCAGCCAGAGTCCGGACGTTACAGTTCAAAGAACTATGTGCAAACGCGCGCCATCGGGGGGGAAAGGGTGGCATTTTCGACGGAGGTTGTGCATCCGCCATACGCTACCTGGCTTGTTTCTTTGAAACTTCTTGGACGCGCCGCGCCTCAAGGAGATTTCGCAGTTCTGTGAACGATGTGTTGGCTGTCATAACTACGACGTCATATTCCCTTACATAACAGGTCAAACTCCAGTCTCCGCGCTGTCGAACTCGAAGTGGGAAATGGCCGCGGACATCGACCGAGCACTTCTCGACGCCATCCACGGCCACCGACGTCCCCATCAAGGCCGTAGTGACTGGCGTGTATACGATCTGCACACCTTCAATGCCTTTTCTTGAACCTCTCGGAGCGTCACTATGTCTCTTGAATATGGCGCTAGAAATTCTGCCTCTGATTCCTTCCGAGCTGTAGAGATCCTTCGTCAAAACTGCTTTTGCTGCTTACAGGTATGGGCCCATGCTACCAGTCAGACGGCAAGAAAAGCATCGCCACATAAGTACAATGTGACAAACTTTCCGTATGTGCCCCTAGACTTTCTACCCGCCAGGCTACGCCTAGGCGGCAAGGAGGCTGTACAGTAAATTACTACAGCGCAACCATTTGTCCGCATATGTCGGTAAGTGGGCCTATACAGATACTTTTACTTATCCGTTGCTTCATAGCCGTCAACGACGCTCGATCAGTGATCACGCCTTATCCACTGCCATCCAGGATCATCACTACCAATTGATGAATTCGATTCTTCAGCTATCTCAAGACTTGATCAAGACCTTGTCCTGATGTTTCAATGATGTCCCTGACCCTCTGGCCCCCATATATATTCTTCATTCAAAACGGAATGAAAGCGTTTCACAACCAGGCCAGGTTCTGTTCCCAATCGCTTTTCCCGCTCACTGAACAGGCCGGTCCTGTTCTTGCTCAACCGAATAGGCAGGCCTTGTTCATTACATCTTCCTTTCTGCGCCATGCCCTCCGTTCAAGATATCCGTTCAAATGCCGCGGCTGCCCCGAAATCCCAATCCTCCCAAATAATCCGGTACATTATGTCGGCCTTGGTGGTGCTGTCCCTGTTGTTCTCGGCCGTCTTTAGCACCATTGGAGTATTTATGGTTAGGAAACTTGGTCACTGTTCCGAGATTGCTTTGAATTGGCAGTGATGTTGACACCGCGGATTTTAGCTGGCCAAATGACTGAGCTTCAGCAAATGGCCGTCTGGTTCAACATATTGGTCTACGCCTTGTTCGGAATCTTCTGCCTCTTCGGGTGAGTGAAGTGCTCGACCACATATATACACCATAATTCCACTGAAAACGGATTGATAGAGTCTATGCGTGTGCTGTCAAGCAACGTGGCGCAATCTCCATCTTCACTTCCGTCGTGCTCGGTCAATTTCCGTTCAACCTTGGTTCGGGGGTTCTCTGCCTCTACCTATTATTCAACGCGACATTGTTACAGCCGTGGAACGCTGAACAATGCCTCCATTCTGCTGTTGAGCATTTTACGAAGGAGTTGTGCCTGAAGTCCGATTTGCTGAAGGGCCTTTCGATTGCGATGTTCGTAATGATGTGGCTTGTCGAAATAGGCATGCCAACCATTCTTTTCAAGTTCGTTTCTAACATCGAAGGACATCTTCACAGCGATTATACTCACGGGAAACGCGCTTTTGACGCAACTGCACGCTGAGGAGGCTATAGATTTCGATCTTTTGGATCCTAAATATGATCGTTATGGAAATGATTGCTGAGAGGAGGGGTCGGGCACAACTTATCTTCTCGTGGCGTATGTACTGTATGTTGCTGAGCGCATATTGGAATACATCGACTTAGGAGCGGAGGTACAAAACGTGCACCATCAGGGGAAGTGCTCGACGCGATCGGCACGGACTCGGATCAGGCTGTGTTTCGATGCGGCCGAATGCAAAGCCTGACATCTTCGTGCATTGTGGTGAAACGGCGAAATGGGTCTTGGATTCCTTGTTGTCTTTTCTGAGCCTGGAAGCCAAGTTTCTCTGGAAGAATTTCAAGGTCTGAGCTTCTGGTCTTGGACCGTATTGATTGATTTTGTTCAACGTATCTCCAGACTGGTACAACAACGAACATGTTCCGCTTCGGATGAATCACCTTTCGTCTTTCCTTACCGGAGCCAGGTTCTCAGCTGCAGACTCCCTCAAGCCTTCCTGGCTTGCGTTGTACGATATCGACGACACCTCAACCTTCCAACATGAGAGCTACACTCGTTTACGGGCGAACCGCAGCCCGCGCGAGGGAGATCTTGTCATTAGATTGGAAGTGCTCGATCGCAGGACTTGCGAGGCACTGACCGATTCTGGAGAGTCCATGATCACCTCGTCCCTCGCTTCTTCCAACCCCACGCAATTTGTTGTGACCCACGACGTTGATCTACCCGGCGGCCAAAAGATCGATGATTGGATTGAGAGTACTTTGCAGCAATTGAGGAGCGTGAAAGGCTGGGTGAGGACGCGGACGTTTGAATGCATCGATAACCTGAAAACAGGCGCTGCCGTCGCCGGAAAGGGTTCAGAGGAGCAATCCGTCTCCAAGTACCTTGTTCTACATGGTAAGCGAGTACTCTGCCACGTCTGCATTCTCTGATTTGATTGAGTACAGAGTTGCAGCATCTATCTGATGCGGAGTTCAAGAGAGTTGTCGGGGCGTCTCGCGAAGTTGGGGTCACAGAGCTCAGAACATGGAAACTGTATCGGGCGTATCCCGGTATTGCCCAAGGAAACCTGGAGATTTAGGGTTCTCCAACTGCCTTGCATATTGAAGCCGTCCTCGAAGTCGATACTGTACAATATAATAATATAAGGCCAGCTCTAGGCAGTCAAAGCATGCTTACAATGTAGATTCATTGTCTTTATGTATGCACACACCTTCTCACGTAAGTATCGTATCTCTTTCGTTCTGCATAGAGACTCCGAGATGCCCCAGGATATACATAGCAGGTGCCTAACCCATAGCCGGATATCGACTACAAATCCAAGACGGGCGTAAGTTGAAGATGGGAGTAAAGGAAAAAGATGGAATTCAAAGTCCGTGCGGTGGGCCGTCATTACAACCATCACTTGTATATGGCCGTCACTTCATCACTTATACATCGACTTACTGGCCTAAGCTCGACGTTGAGGGCATCTCTGGAGGGTCGACGGCTCAGGGCATGCACCAATTGAGCCAGATACCATGCTACGAAATCTTTTGACCCCACTGCGCGCCCGTTTTGATTTGTCTCCAAGAACGCCTACGAATCCATTACCGCCGACGATAGACGAGGACGACATAGCACCCGAAGACTTTGCCCGAGATGTAATCATCGAGCTTATGCGAAATTCGGTGGAAAATCTGAAGCTAGCGGAGGACGCGAGGACGAGAATTCAGGTGTGTTGACTGCGTTGCGGACGCTGAGCGCTCAGCGCAAGAACTAATTTGTTGTAGGTGCTGGCAGAAATACACAGGATTCTGCTACAGGATGCGCACACCAAAGCTGTGTTTCGAGAGCTCGACGGTTTCCTGATCCTGATGAGCTTGCTGTCGAATATCCAGGACCGCTCAAGCGCGCTCGTCGTAGAACCGGAGGAGCAGGTATTGGACGAGGTGCTCGAGGGCTCCCGCCTTGTTTTCACCAATATCTCAGAAGCCTTGAACGATCACGCAGAGAACGTAGAGTACTTCCGGGTGCGTTATGATTTTATCAACGCCGACCCCGCCTGACTTGCGTATCATAGAATGTCATAGGATACGGCTCGCTCGAGGACGCCTTACGCGGGCTCATAGCGAACCCAAATACCGTAAACCACACCCTTGGACTCATCCTCTCGCTTGCAATGCACGACTTCAGCGTGTCGGACGTGTTCACGAGCCTCCGCGCGACCCATGAAGACCAGCTTGAGTTTGCAATTGCGGGCATCGAGGCGCGCCTTGGGACCATCCGTCGCCCCGATGCTATCTTAATCCTCTGGAACGCCGTGCCGCAGATCACCTCGGGCGACAGCGCAATGCGGTATGCGATTCTCAAGCTCTTCGAGCTACTGTCCCACGTTAGCCACCGCAACCAGGCCATCCTCAGTACGCTTGGACTTGTTAAGTCGCTGTTTCAACGGTTTTACTCGACGAGGAACGATACGACCGTGCCGGAGAAGGAGCGGTACATCTTGCAGAAGTTGTTGCGGCGCCTACTGGATATGGGGGCGACGACGTCGGAAGCAAGGCTCATTTTCCAGAAGACGATTAAGGAGGACAACACACTAGATACAGAAATATTGGATGTGATTCGATTTGGTATCAAGTCTCGGTGGCTCGAGCATTTTTCGATGGAGTCACCGGCGGCGTTGGTGCTTCAGGAAGAGGGCCTGAAGGGCTTACCGGCCACTGGCTTCACGTTCATGGTACGTGTGCTTGGTTGAACGTACCCGCCGATGCGCTTTCTTACTTTCTTCAGACTTGGCTTTGGATATCTGTTTTTCCTAAATCCATCCCCCACCCCCTGTTCACGGTCAAACTTTCGACCAAATCTATTCTGACCCTCGCCATCCACCCAGACGGCAGCGTTGAGCTTTCAACACCAGGCAGTCGCGATCCAGCAGTTTTCAATAGCGCGAAGCTCCACAAATTCCGGTGGACACATCTTACGCTCGTGCACCACCCCAACCGTTCCTCGAATCCCACTGTCCGTGAGTATTTCTGTTTTCGTATCTGCCATTCACGGAAGCTAATGTGCTATGTAGGCATCTTCGTCGATGGCGTTCTCAGCGATACTGTGCACTGGGTCTATCCCAAGCCGGAAGCAGTACAGAGGGGGTCATATACCATAGGTGACACGTCGAGAACTTCTCAGATGAGCTGGTGCATCGCGTCTGCCTACCTACTAACCACTCCTCTCGGTATTACCCTTCATCTCCTCTCTCAAGAAAAATTACTCAGTCACTCATCTGCAGGCGATGACCTCCCACGTCTCATACATCACCTCGGCCCACGCTACACCGGAAACTTTCAGGACCCCGCGCTTGTCAAGTTCTTGACGTACGAGGCCTCAACGTCCCTCAACATGTTCCTATCAACCGTCGCCGCTAAGCAGCCTTCCTCGTTAACACAGTCCGCTGTGATGAAGGCCGTAAAAGATGGATTGGGGATCCCAGAGTCTGCGATTGGCTTCGCCATTTCACCTGTCAACGCACGCCAGTTGGTAAATGGGTCTACGCATTATTTCAAGAACGAGGGCGACGTGGTTGTGGTGAAGGCGGCGTGTTTGGATACGGCGCTGTGGAAGATTGGGGGTGCAGCGGTGGCACTACGGTTGGTCCAGGTGGCGAATGTAGGTTTTTTCGAGCACAGTGCATCCGTAGTCTGACTTGGGTTTCCAGACTCAGCATGAGATTTCAAGATCGCTGGGTGTGCTTACCGATGGGTTGAGGAACAGTTGGCAGAACTCAGAGGACATGGAGCGGCTACGTGCGTTTTTGAAAAACTTGACCATCGGGGCGGAGGCTAAGCCGGATTCATTGAATTCTAGGTGGTTATGAGATATTAGCTGAGATCCTGCGAGGCAAAGCTCAGATGATCAATCTTTCCGGGTTTGAGACCTTGTTCGAGTTTTTTGGGTTAAATTTCCGTTTCCCTGAGTACGTGCTCCCGGCGAACGCCTATTCCTGTTGGTTTTGACATACAGCGAACAGACAGTCGACAATCGTGAACACAGTGGCATATCGGGCGATAGCCCTCGACTTTGAGCTTTGGTCCCGTGCACGCTCAGAGATTCAACAAATGTACCTCGAGCACTTTACGACCGTCCTACAAACGAGCCGATATAGGAAATTCAATAGTCGGCAGAAGTTCGCGAAGATAGGCTTGGTCCGAAAACTTTTGTTTGTTCTGCAGACCGACTGGTTCAAGCAGGACATGATTCCGTACGTGATGGACGCGCTCAAGGCGGCCATGCAGGCCCAGTTCTCTAAAGACGACACCATCAAGCCAATAATTGCTTACCTTGCTGCTAATTTACATGAAGGTTAGAGTTTGTTGAGGCTTTCGCTGAGACGTTGACTTGACACCCAGTTAGATCCAAAGGGAGCCAGCTCTCCTCATTCCATAATATCCCGTATCGACTACATCAGCACCCAAGAGAAAGCAGAACAAGTGCTAGAAATGATGATCTCGACCATCTCTGTACAATCCTACCATGCGAAATTTGCTGCTGCCCTCCCGTTGACACGCATATGCCTCTTGCTGCTTGGTGATCGACCCTCATCGTTTGTTGCGACACAGATTCTCACCCTCATCGGAGTGAGTAACACTATATCGCCGTCGTTCAGCCGAAAGTTCGAGCTCATCAGCGGCTGGAACGTTTTGAAAACTGTTCTGCCTTACTGCTGGGACCCTAGCGTCAACCAGATCGTCTTTGACATTCTCCTCGGCCGATTTGAGCATATCAAGCAGTTGACTGCAGTACCGAACACGGTTGTTTGTCCAAACATTGTTCCGGCCATATTATCCGTCTTGCAGACTGGGCTTGTTTCTGTGGCGAATAATTGCAGTCTACCGGATGGCGATTGTGGGTGTCTCGTCGAATTATCCATACGCTTGCTCATGGATTTTGACTTCTATACAGCATCATCGGCTCAGACTTCGTGGTCGACGGAATTAAACATGGAGAATCTCGTTGAGGAGATCATGGACCTCCATGCGTCAAGCACCACCTTCCGTCAAGTCTTCAAATCCCAGCAAACGACACAATTGTTCGTGGACGCCTACAAGGCGTTTGTGACCAAAGTAACCGCAACTCCTCGGGAGGTTAATCAATGGACTCGCCGTATCCTGGAAAAGATTTCTCACCTCGGCTTGGCTCTTGCATTGGACCCGCTTCTTGCGGGCAATCAGAAACGGGAGGTAGGTTGTGAGACTAATCCTTCCTGATATGAATACTCAACCTTGAATGGGCCAGATTTTGGATACCCTCCAGAAAGCAGACACTGTGCTCAGTCCCTCAGCAGAAAAGTTATCGATAGACCCCAGTCTCGTTGCCGACACTCGGACCGTACGCCAGCGCTTTTCTTCGGCGCGATTTAGTATGCAAGTCGGTGAGAGGACGATCATCAAAACGGTTGCGCGGATGTCGGAGTGGAGGAAGACAATCCAAATTTCGGAGCGCAAACGGTTGCGCAAGACAGTCTTGGACCTGTTGGTATCAGTTTTTTTTTAATTCGTCGTGCTGACGAGAATTCTGCCAGGCGTGAAACGCGGCGGCAGATAGCTGCGCTTTATGAATGGACCCATTTGCTGACCTCTGAACGAGGTCTTTGGCCCGACCAAGGCTCTCGCCTTTGGCGTCTGGACGAGACTGAGGGGCCTTACCGGATACGGTTAGTGACCAAGCAAAGGCGTCATTGTTGTCCTTCCACTCAATATTTCATGAAGGAAAAAGCTGGAACCCCAAAACGATAAAGCACCTAGCTCAAGGGTCGACGCGAATGATGAAAACATTCGGGATATTCAAGCCCCTGATATCGACACAACGTCGCTGCATCAAGTCGAAGTTCCACCATGGGCAGAGACATATGAGATCTCTGCAACGGAGATGGACGGTAAGCTACATCTTTATCGTCACGGTCGATTTCCACACCCATGCTCACTATTTGCATCAGATCGGCAGCTCACCGAAGAAATTTCGGAGGACAAGCATCGCAGAGTGCGGCATGAACTGGAGCCAGGTGATGTGATCGAGGCCGTTGGGACTGTTGCCCGGATTGCCGGCGTAGACTCGTCTCGTCAGTCCACAATACCTGTGTTTTGTCATCTTTGACGCTTATGGTCGATCACTATCTGCTACAGCCGGATTGCTCATCATCGGACGGACACATCTTTACATGCTCGACGGGCTTGTTGAAAATGACGAAGGCGAAGTGATCGAGGCCCACGATGCACCCAAGCGACTTTTCTTCGTCCCTGGAAGCATTGTCGAATTGGATGGTCCGCAAAGGGCTCAGCGATGGTAAGCCATTGAGTGATCACCCGTCTACAATTCCACTCTTTACAATGCATTCAAGGTCCCATGACCAAGTTGCCACCTTCAGCGAGAAGACTTGTCTCTTCCGCGACGTCGCGTAGGTCGTTTGATACCTTTGGATGTTGTCAGGCAACTCACAGTTACCATTGTTCAGTCTCGAGATCTACTTCAAAGATAGTCGGTCTCTCTTGATCGTGTTCTTGGACAAGAAGAAGCGCTCAGAGATTGATCAGCGCCTTGCTTCGATCATCGGCAGACACACTTATGAAGGTTCAATGACTCCTGGGCACCGAAAGACGCCTTTGCTTGGCCTTGTAGGGTCCAGGACGGTATCGGGATTTAGAGCAGATGAGTTATATACTGCTCAACGAAAATGGCAGGCACGGGAAATCAGCAACGTCAGTGACGGAGAACCCAGTGATAAACACCATCTAATATTACTTTCAGTTCACCTATCTCAGTATCCTTAATCAGATATCTGGCCGGACACCTAGTGATGCAACTCAGTATCCCGTTTTCCGTGAGTCTTGTGCCTCTCCATATCCTATTTGTGTGTCTCATCTTTCTTTATCAAGCATGGGTCTTACAGGATTATACGTCGCCGACATTGGACATTCATTCCCCAGAATCATATCGAGAGTAAGTTGATTGTTGTTGATTTCCTTGTAGCAGTTCTTGACCTATCCCTTCTCAAGTCTGACGAAACCGATGGGTGCCCTAACCCCAGCTCGCCGTGACGCGGCTGAGACACGATATGTGAACCTACAAAGTGTTGAAGAGCAGCCATTCCATTACGGCACCCACTTCAGTTCTTCGATGATTGTCTGCCATTTCTTGATACGTTTAGCCCCTTATACGAACATGTTCAAGACCCTACAAGGTGGCGAATGGGATCTACCAGATCGATTGTTTAGGTATGCAGTTCTGTTCAGCTGAAAAGCATTTCCCCTTACGCCACTCTGTCCAGTGACCTTCCGAGAGCGTACGATTCTGCCGCACAGGACGTCCGTGGAGATGTCCGGGAGCTGATCCCAGAGTTCTTCACCTGCCCCGAGTTTGTTGTCTATCGGTTCAATGAAAAGTTGCAAGTTGACTTTGTAACCTGCAGGTTCCTTGAAAATTCCGCCAATCTGGACTTTGGAGTCCAACAGAATACGGGTGAACGCATCCACGATGTGAGGCTACCGCCCTGGGCGCGAGACGACCCTCTTCTCTTCATCATAATGAATCGAAGGGTGAGTTGCTCAGACTACCGTATAATGACTGGCTCCAACTGGCTTTATCAGGCCCTCGAGAGCTCATATGTAAGCGAACACCTTTCGGCCTGGATTGACTTGATCTGGGGCTGCAAACAACGCGACCCTGACTCCTTGAACGTGTTCCATCCACTCTCCTACGAGGGCTCCATCGGTTCGTCACCTTCTATGCCTTCTTCCTCTGCTGTGCCTGATGCTTTTTAAGATTTGGACACGATAACCGACGAGCTGGAGCGAGAAGCCACCGTTGGGATCATCCACAACTGTAATCCCTCGTATCTGTCGTCATTCTTGCATGTAATGACCAGCTTTTCCCAGTTGGCCAAACCCCTCGCAAGCTTTTCACGGCACCTCATCCTGAACGTTTCAATCATGGTCTCTCGACCCTTCCTGTGGGCGTTTTGCATGGGATAGAAGAGGATGCACACTTGCTTGTCCAGGCAAGCCGCTGCTTCAAGGGTGAATTGAGTTGCACTCCTCCGCGTTAATTAAACCTCATGCCCTTGTTCAGACCTCGGGGAAAACACGCCTGTTCGCGAGCTAGCCCTCGACGTTATTGGCGAAAAGATAATACCATGTCCAGAGGGCGTATTATGTGCACCTCTGCACCCACATGAACAGGTTGAATGGCGAACAGGAGGGACAGAATTGCGCCTGGTCGTAGATTCCAAGGTAACTTTTTGTAACCCTTCAGATTGTCGTGAACCTGAACTTACATGTTTTCTAGGTGATTCAGGTGGTGGAAAACGCATTCTGCAACTGTGCAGATTTTGCAGATTCGAGCAGCCTAGTGACGGGTTCAAGTGACTATACCGTCCGTCTTTGGAAGATTTCGCGAGGGACCTTGGGATCCTCCACCACAGCAACTGGCATCGTCTTATCGCACATCATGCGGATACACACAGACGAAGTTACCTGTGTAAAGGCATCGCGGACGTGGTCGTTGGTTCTCAGTGGATCCAAAGACGGCAGTGCTGCACTTTGGGATCTCAACAGAGGTGTCTACGTCAGATCCATCTGGCACGGCAACGGTGAAGAAGCAACAGCAGTGAATCTTGTTGCTATTAACGAGAGCACGGTGAGTATTGTTCAGATTTCGTTGCAGCCGCGTTGAACGATCTTTTTCGTAGGGATACATCGCAACGTGCTCTAGGTCGAAGCTGTGCTTGTATACGATCAATGCACGTCCGATGGCGACGTTGGACCTAACGACAACGCCGTCATTCTCTCCGCTCGTACCGACGATCACATCCATGGCGTTCCATGAACGAGAGTACTCTCATCTGGGAGTACTTGCTACCGGAGGACCTGATGGCTCCATAGCCCTCCGCACCTGGACTGCGGATGGAACGCCGGAAGGGCAGAAGGCGCAATGGGAGTTTGTGACGATTAGGACAATGAAGGCGCGGATGGTTGGTCGGGGCGTTACTCGCCCCCCGAGCGTAACATCGTTGAAATTCTTGGGGTAAACACTCATTTATCTCGATTTCTCTTCGAGTGACTGACCATTCTTAGGGAGACATTAGTCCATGGGGAGGAGACGGGCAAGTCGTATATGTGGAATCTACCTGATTAGGAAAGGATTGCTATTCTATGTTTTGTGTAGTTCTCTCGCTCGGGACTGTCTGCGAATTATCAGCTATATCAGGTCCCTGGGCCTGGACGGTGGACAAGTTGAAACTCGCGTTTCCAAATGCGGCCAACGCGATGTTGGATTTTGTTTGGCGACGGCCAATGACAATGACACTGGTGAGTACTGGTGACTCGAGCTAAGCAAGCACTGAGTACTGAGGACTTACGCGTTTTGTACTTCTTTTCACCGTAGCGGTGAAGCGCCGACATATTTGCCTATTCTCCCTCGAAACGACGTGCATATACGACCTCATCGAACGACATAGTAATACGGTGCTAATACCGGCCCCTGAAAAATTCTGGTCAACCAATACCAATGCCAATCAGTACAAAATCCGTACTCCGAACGGCCCGGGTGACCTTGTCAAGGTCATGTTTTTCATGGTCGTCTTCTTCGGGGAAATGCGGTTCTCTCATGCACTTGATGAACGGTGGAGGGTGCTGGGGCCCTACGACAGGAAATGCTCAGACCGCAACCGAAGAGACCGAGAAAATCGAGTGAGAATGTATGGATGCTGTCGATGGTATGCGGAACACAAATCATTGGGATATAAATATTATAGTTCTACAGAATCATTCTTCTGGGCAGTTGAAATGCGGCCAATACTTGCATTTTTTGCATTGGTCTCTTGAAAACTCCTCAGTTGTGGACAACTGTCCAGTGCGGTCGTGCGTCAGGTACTCCGTCGTGGATGCTTCGGATGGCTTATCCTTCCAGAACCGATTCTTCTTCGCCATTTCGTAGAAGTTCGGGTGACAGTATGAGACAGTTGGAGTGCTATGCATGACTGATAGGCGGGTCAATCGAAGGGGAGAGTGAATTCGCAAATGTGTTGTGCGAAGCTCGTAAAACTTGGCCTGAGCGTTTACGCCACCACGGAGACGATAGAATACTGCGTGGACTTGGTATCCTTCGGGAAGAGATTGAGAAGAGAGAGTTTCCTGATTGTTCCTGATGGGTCGGCCACCGTTAGTAGTCCCATCGTGGGTGTAGACGCCATCAGTACCAGAGATGTAATGTGCAATAAAGTGACCCTTGCTGAAGAGCGCGAATCCAACCAAGTCATAGATAACTCCATGGTCATTTGCCGCAGACTGTGTTTGAGGGACGACAGTCAAAGGAATATTCCATCGGGCAGAGTCACCGCGTTCAAGCTCAATCACTAGTACCACGGGTATAGAGAGTACTAAGTCTCGCATGTCGGTGCGGTAGCCCGAACAGACCTTTGACGAGCGCCAGCAAGGGTATTCATTATCGACAAGACGACCGGCCGTCTTCGAGGCAGAGAAGTAGTCCTGCAAGTATAGGGAAATATCTCCTTTGAAAGGGGAATCCCAGCCGTGTTGGGTGATCCTGAGCCAATGTTCCACTACAGATGTGCGTGGCGTCTGTGACAGTTCGACGTGGGCAGCTTCAGGATTCTCCAGGTCGCAGCAGTGATAGATGTCAATAAGGCTAGTCTCCAAAAATTGTCTTGCTTCAAAGGTTGCAAGACTTGACTCTACTCTCAGAAGCTTTGCAATCCAGGTCTAGACAAATGATAGTTAGAAAGGCATTTGAAAAAAGGTAGGGTACTTACGAAGATGGGTTGAGCCTGATTTATGCTTTCTTCCTTCAAAATAT
Organism: Asterophora parasitica; assembly: GCA_018282005.1. Classification (NCBI taxonomy): domain Eukaryota; kingdom Fungi; phylum Basidiomycota; class Agaricomycetes; order Agaricales; family Lyophyllaceae; genus Asterophora; species Asterophora parasitica. Next base: position 63,722 of record JABCKV010000041.1, on the reverse strand, counting down.
CCCCGATAGATCTGCGTAGATTGTTTCGTTTTTCATTAAGCTTTGTTGCATCTTCGGTGGTGGCCCTATGCGTTTTCAGGATGTCGTAAAGTGCATGCATTTTCGATCTGGGAGGCAAAATAGACCAAAGCCTGCTGAAGTCCTCGAAGTGCGGTTTAATAGCAACAGACATAAGGGTCACGGAAGTGTCAAGCCAGCAAGAGTTCTCATTCCACGTGAAGCCCGGCGGCGCTTGTTCAGGCATAGTACTCGATGGTATACGGGAATTTGCAGCAAGGTAATACAAAGCGTCTCTGGAGAAAAGAGTTAGAGATTCCTGGGAAAAAGGAGCACTGTGTTTAGCGTCAGGAGTTTGTGTGGCATTGAGACGCGACTTTATAGTATTAGTATGAGCCTGGGTCGGTACTGCAGCTGAGAGTCACTGTGATTAGTATCACGTTGTATGCAAACTAAAATGATACAGTAAACTGACCTGGGGTGCCGGTTGCGCGACGATCCTTTGGAAGAGCAACTCGATTGGGGGGATCGAGGAGTTGGGAAAAAGTCGGAGTTTTAGGACCCTCTTGGCGCGAACTGGATTTACCGGTCGACGTAGAACGACGATATGGAGGTTGGCCAATGACTCGCTCTTGATTTCTAGAGTCACCAACAGCAACCGATTCACCCGTGCATGGGGAATCCTTCTGGCGGGTGGTTGCTGGCTTATCAGTTCCTGTTAACTGGCGCCCATGAACAGATGAGGAGCCCAGACGACCAGACGGTGATCCATCGTGAGCCTCTGAAGGACGGGCTGTACTATTCGTGGTATCCGTCTGTCGCGACGGGAGACTTGACGCTTCTTGAGGAGACATTTCCCCACGGGTGCGAGTATGATTCGCTGGAGATACTAGGCCCGCTGCAGGTTCTCGAGTAGAAGATAACATATCGTCGCTCTGCGAGGCATATGCAGTTCGCACATATAAGCGTGAGCCTGAAATGTCTTGCTCGGCCTGTTGTATGTCAAATTCGGTTTGAAGCCATAGTGCTACTTGGAAATCGTCCTGCTCTTCGTCCGCGCCTAGAGGGTGAGTAGGCTCAGACGTAGGGATTCGCTTCGATTGTTGGAATTGACCTGCACATTCTCTAAGAAGGTGACAGTCGTACGGGTGAGAAGACTCTCCACGAGATGAGACCGGTGGGGGTTTGGACGCAGTGGGCTTCGAGGTTGCTGTAGACTGATTCTTCCTTGATCGCTCCGGAGTGTGATGAGGCGTGTGCGCTGAGGGGGTTGTCTGAGGGTATGAATATTGGGATCGGGGGGAATCATCGTGTGTATGGGATTCGACTTTGGTGTATATTGACCGCTCTGTGGTCTTCGCTCCGGTTGGCAGTGCACTTCATATGCATATTCTTGAGACACCGGTGGGCGTCCAGGTTCGCGTGACTGACACAACATTGCACGAGACGCGGCCGGTGAGGGAATGAACGAGGCGGCTTGATACCGGTCCCTTGACGACCCCGAATCGCGGCGGCGGGTGGACGCTGAGGCGGTTGCTTGAGGGTATGGATATCGAGATCGCAGGGAAGCATCTTGGAGCGTTGTAATAGACATGGGATTCGACTGTGGTGCAATGGATTCACCGCCCAGTGGTGCTTGCGCCGGTGGTTGGGAGCGACCTGCATGTTCTCCAGAGACGGGCCCGCGTGGTTGAGAAGACTCTGGACGAGAAGGGGCCAGTGAGGGATTGAACGAGGCGCCTTGATATGGCGGCTCCGGAGTGTGATGAGCAGATGGGCTCTTGGTGGCAGTGCCGCGGCCAAGACCCCCAGAGAAGTTGTTCGTCGCATGAGTGGGGTTGGGTGCAGTCGGCGTTGTCCAACTGTGGGATCCGCTGGATGCCGCCGCAGCACGAGAAAATTCATCTCTCCGGTTTGGGTAAGGCCCCGCCGGTAATTCTCGCTGTGAAGAAGTAGGTAGATTGTCCGCAAGTGGTGAATAAGCTGTTGGTGTCCTAGATGTCCCAGCATTCAGAGAAAGAAGGCCGGATTGTATTTTTCGAAACAGCGACGTTGCGAAACCTTGCTGGCCAGTGTTTCTCATTAACTTTTGCAAGCTGGGTTTCATGGCTTTGAAAGATGGGAGGTCAAAATGAAATGGTGATATGATCATCCGAAGCTCACCTGAAGATATCGATGATGATGATGATGGATAAGTCGAAAGCTTCATACTTATGCTCAGATTCGAACATGGCAGTGCTCACAAGACTACAATAGTATGTTACTGACCATTGACAGCGCAAACGTTGAGAAATCGGACCCAGTGATGGCCTGAAGACAACGACTGGGAGGCATGTAAATTGCCATAGCTTGAAATTTGGATTAAGGCATTGCGATGTAACGTTCAAAACAATTCGCAACTAGAAATGACGGTTGTATGTTGTCTGATGGAATACAACAAGACCAGTGGGTCAAGAGGAATACAACGGGATACAATTGGGATAGAAAGGACTTATTTCCCACCTAGATACCTTTCAAGCCATTATGCCAGATAAATGGGACCATATGTAGATATTAGACAGTGCTTGAGCAGAGGTTGAGGCCTTCAAGTTGTTAGGGACGCAGTGGTGGTGAGCCGCCTGGGATCCCGAGAAAATTTCGACGATTAGCCCTGTCCGCGCCTCGGGATCTGCACGAACTGAAGCGTCACCAGTATTTTTGAGGTCCACCGTAGAAATGAAAGCCTGGGGCCTGAGTTGAACCAACGTTGTTGAAGCGCAGAACAGCGTCGCGGAAATGATGACATCAGATTGTTACATGTATGGGATTCGGGTGCGACCGTCGACTACTTTCTACGAAGAGCGCTCTATTGTGGGTGTGCTAGTAGAGTATTCATTGAAAAAAAAAATCGTTGAATCATGGATGATCGATAGTCTTGCTATGATCGGCTCGGATTCTGAGAATGTCGGCCCTCTGTAGGTTTGCCTCGTTACACAATGAGCGGAAGATGGATTGCTCGTTGTCATAAAGGTTGAGGACCGTGTCGAATTCTGCCACCTCGCCAGCATCCATGACGAGTACGCGGTCATAATAGGCTGGAAGACTTGAAATGAGTACATCGCGGAAAATTGTGAGTGTAGAAAGTCCTTGCCTATTGTGTTTAGACGATGAGCGATACATAAAAGAGTGGAGGATGCGAATTCCCTCTGTATAGTTTTTTGAAGCTTTGCATCCGTCTCGACGTCGACACTACTTGTGGCCTCATCCTGAACTGATGATTAGTAACGCACGAGTTGGGAAAAGATGTCTAGAGCGCACCAGAATAATGATGCGACTATTCTTCACAAGAGCGCGGCACAATGCAAGAAGTTGCTTTTCACCTACGCTAAAGTTGGCACCTTATAATGCGACAAGTTTCAGATCCGTCGCCGATATGGGAGCGACTCAAAAAACGAACCTTCATCACCGACAGTGGAGTCAAGGCTGAACTTGGCCTCAGCGGCCGGGTCTGATGAGCCATCACTAGGAAGAAGCCATGCCCGTTGCAGTACAGAGATCAATTCGGCATCTGTTCGCAGTCCTTGAGGGTCACTGTGGAAACAAACTGTAAGGGGCATGCGTCGAGGTGAAATAGACTGCGTGGCTTACAGATTGTCTCGTAGGGTCCCCAGGAACAATGTGCTGTCCTGAGGTACAAGGGCAATGCGGCCCCGAACTATATCTAGACCAATAGACCTGATATCATGTCCGTCTATCTCGATTTGACCACCTTGAAGCTCGACGGTGCTGAGTGCCAGTGAGAGATGGATCAACTAGTGGCGTGTCTATACGTACCGAAAGAGGGCCTGCAGCAATGAACTTTTTCCTGCTCCAGTGCGGCCAACAATACCAATCTAGGGAAACTTGTCAACGGGGGGAAGCCAAAAAAGGAAAGAAACCATTACCTTCTCCCCGGGTTTCAGGTCGAACGAAACACCTTTTAAAACGAGAGGAAGGCCTTCCCGGTAAGCAAACTTGACGTTGCCAAACGAAATATGCCCCTTGCTTGGCCAAGACATTGGTGGATCGTTGGGTGTTGACGTGTCTCCCTCAGCAGGAAGTTCCGAGTAATGAAGAACTCGCTCGACAGCGTTCATGTTTTGTTCGTTCTGCGCGAACTGAGCAATCATCTCAGCTACATCAAAAGTGTGTCAGATCGACGCCAAAGCACAAAAGATTACCAAGCGTACAGAACACCTGTGTGACTTCCGGAAAAGATGGTTCAGGTTGGGATCTCCGTTTCGAGAAGAAAGGAGAGACGCACTGCCTAAAGTGTATGACAACACGACGCCAATCTTGGATGGATCGACTGTGTTTCGGAAGCCGGCAGCAAAAAGAGCAATGCCAAAGATCAGGGTATTTCCAAACATGTCGAGTCGTACAGCCAACCACCGTTGTATGGATATTGTCATATAGTAAGCGCGGTTCTCCAGATCAAGGCCTTCATCAGCGCGCTTGATTGCACTCTCCTGTTCAAAGGCTTCAGTTGTCTTTGTATCAGAGGGATTTAACTCGCATATTTACCTGCGCACGATAGGCCCGGATGGTCGAGAGGCCCGTCAAGGTCTCTGCAGAAGTGTCAGATATGACAGAAACATGTAGACATGTTTAAGCCTACCAGAATAAGAGCCGTAAAGGGTTGACCTCATCAGAGAGTCGAGCCTCTTTGTCTCAACGGACGTGCGACGATAATATACCGAAATGAGATAGTACAGTATTGTCATGGGCACAAATATGATCCCAAGGTAGGGGAAGGTGTAGAACACCAAGGCGACTGTGCCAAGCACCGAACTGAATGTTGATAGAAACTGAAAGGAAATTAGCATGGGATACCGCTCATAACAGATACATTGACGTACCTGCCAAAGCGTAAACGCGAGTTCCGAGTCGAGGGTATCCTGATCCTTGGAAAGGCGTGAAAGGATCCTGCCTGTGCAATGATGCATTTCAGCGAAATGCATTTGACGAAGAAAGGTGACAACCGTAGCCTACCGACTGGCGTCGTATCAAAGAAGGCTGTAGGTGAGCGCAAGACGCTCGTCAAAGCAGCCTTAAAGAGATTCAAGCTCGCAATCAAGCCCGCCAGACTAGTTGTTATCGCCTTCTCAGGAGCAGCGGATACACGTAGAGCGATCTACTCACGCAAATGCAAAGCTAAGGATGAATGAAAAGATCGCCTGCGCGACACCTTTTGTATAGTCAGGCTGTGCATAAATAACACCAGTGTGGCAGAAAATCGAAGGGGATACGCACCAAAACCGACATACACAGCCATGTAATCACCCTGTCTAAAGCCCGGAATGCTTCCCGCTGTCCAGAACCCAAGGAAAAGAGTGTTCCCAACTTTGAAGCAAAGTGGCAAGAATTAGCATCAACGATTTCCAGGTTTGCAAAGAACTGACCTTGTGCAGCCTGAACGACCGTCAACAATACAACGATGATCGGTGCCCAGACAATGCCGCCCGCGAAGCGCAAGTATTTCGCGTACACATCCCACGACACTGACCCGGTGTTTCGCTCCTCTGCCTGCATGAGAGCGGCGTCGGATTTCTTCAGACCTTGACCGTCCTCGTTGTTGCTAGTAGCACCTGCTTTCCCATCAGTGTCCCGCTTGTCGGTTTCCTTCTCGTGCTCGAGGCTCCCGTATTCGTCCATCAGCCGGGAGAAGACAACGCTATCTTGCATCAGAGCCTGCATGTTACCGTTAGAATTCATCTATACAGCAGCAGAAAGTAGTGAGGACTCACGTCGTACGTCCCCTCCTCCACGATGACACCGTTATCCATGACATAGATGTAGTCCGTTTTGTCGAGGACGTGGAGGGAGTGGGTCACCAGAATACGTGTGCGGTCGGAAAGGGGTCCATTCAGGAGGCACTGGTCAAGAATTGCCTTGCCTACATATGCATCAACAGCGGAGAGAGGGTCATCAAGAAGTACTACGTCAGACTGAGAGTACGCAGCGCGAGCCAAGGACACGCGGGCCTACAACGAAGTTTCATTAGCTACTGCCGACTCGCATGTAGTGTAATCGGGGGGAAAATACCTTCTGACCGCCTGAGGAGTTCGGGGGAGAGTCAGTATGAGCAGATACTACTTAGTTTGAGCGGACAAAACGCTTACCACTCAGATTGATACCCTTCTCGCCGATCTCGGTAAGCTCGCCGTTGGGAAGCATTTCAAGGTCGCGCTCCAAGTTGCACGCACGGATGATGTCCCAGAACCTGCGTCCTCATATCTTAAGTATTGGGGCCACAGAACAAATGAATGGGATGCAAACACACCTGTGTTCCTCGTCGTCCTGCCCAAACACGACGTTCTCCCTTAAGGTAGTGTTGCGGATCCAGGGTGTCTGAGGGACATAAGCAACGCTTCCACTGAACACGACCTGCAGAGATGCAAGCATGAGCATTTTCCTCCCGCACACCAAACGCAGGGAGGGAGAGTAGCGTACCTCGCCCCTTGTCCTCCGCATCTCCCCAATCAAGGACTGCAGCACCGAGCTCTGAAGAAAACGACGCTCAAGATCAGCATGCACTCCGAAACACGGATACCGCGGGATCTCGCACCTTCCCAGACCCAACACGGCCCACAATGGCCACAAACGCGCCCTTCGGCACGCTGAACTTCAGATTCCTCAGCTCGAACGGTTTCTCCCCTCCCTTCTCCTCCTTCGCCACTGCATCCGGGTCGACACGAGTAGGGAGCACCGACCCCTTCGAGCCCTTCTTGTGCGTCTTCTCTCCTTTCTTTGCCTTGCCGCCTTTCCCGCCCTTGTCTGCGTCTGCTGAGTCGACCTTGCCAGCGGTCTCCCACGCAAAGTCCCCGTCGACGCTGACAGCGGTCTTCCTTGTGTAGTCAAGGAGGTACGGCTCGGCGAGCTCTTCAGAGAGGAGGAATGCGGAGATGCGGCGGAGAGCGACGAGGGCGTCGGTGAGGCTTGAGAGGACAAAGGGGAAGAAGATTAGGGGCGTGCGGATGATCTGTGGGTGTGCGTAAGGAAAATCGAGAATAAGAGTAGGGATCAGACATACGTTGAAGAGCTGGAGCGCAGAGAAAATAATGGCGACATTGAGGTCGTGGCCGCTCAGCGCGTAGGTGATCTAGAATGACACATGAGCGACTACCCCGTCCGTCGAGAAGACACTTGAACGTACGAAGGACAAAATAGACGCAAGGATGGGTATAAACGTTACAATGGCGATGAGCACCGCGCGCGAGATCCTATAGGCAAATAAAGCTGTCAAAATGAAGCCTAGGGAGGAGAAGCCGGGAGATGATATATACGAGGATTTCCTGATTGTAGCAATCTCGCGTGTTCGTAGGTCCCCGATCTGGTTAATATAGAACGCTTCCCAAGCATAGAACTTGATGAGGCGGATGCCCTGGAGGACCTGGCTCCATGCAAGAAATGAGATTATCACGCAGAGATGAGCAAACAATATGTGGCGTACCTCCGTGGTCAGCCTAACACGTTTATCCGTAATCTCGACGCCCTTCTGGCGCTGCGAAAACATGATCTTGACGAGGATAAATTGGATGGGGAAGCCCAATATGAGAACCTACATCTCGTGTGTTAGATAATACGCAGAGGGAAGACGGTTACTGACCCCAAGTCCGACGAGTGCAGAATATCCGAGCTAGGTACGCCATGAGAAAAGACTGGAAGCTTCTTAGAAGTCGGGACGCACAATGCCGATAAGTAGTCCAATTCCAATGATAATCTACGCTACGAGTCAGTATAAAAAACGCGTAGAAACACAACCAAACGTACTTGTATAGGAGAAACCCAGAGACTAAGTGAGGTCGCGTTAACAATGGCGTCGGCTGAAAAACCAAAAAAAAAAAGCGCACTTGTGACCAAAAGCGGCAAACCGATCCAACCGCGAGGCGTCGGTGGATATCATGGTGGTGATCTGCCCGGTGCTGTGCTCTGACTTTGCACGCCCGGACATCCTGAGAGACTTGCGGAAGACGTTGCCGATGATGCCCGTGCGGACAAGGAGGCCTGTCGTCAGGCTTGCTGCATTGGGCGTGAATGAGCGTGTGAGTGATATTAGAGAAAGTGCGGACGTACTTTGGAAGTAGTGGTTCGTCATCTACAATGTGTGTCAGTTAATTTTTGCAACGGATGTCGCGTCCTTACCAAACTTGAAACCTCTAACATGGTCCTATCAGCATGAAACCCACATGAGTGCGAATAAACGCACCTTGCATCGCAAATAACCCCACCGCAAGGCCGATACCGTACCCGATCCCCTGGGGCTGCTTGATCTCGCCCGAGGCCTTTTGCGCGTCCGAGAGGCGGTGATATATGTACGAGTCTGTGAGCCATGCGAGGAGAACCTTTGTGAGAAGTGGGGTGGTCGTTTTGAGCGTGTCTTCGCGGGCAAGTAAATTAGATACTTTCGAAGGGAATAAAGACCTAGTCTCACCGCCAAATAGTTTTAGGATACCAGCGATCCAAATGCGGAGGAAGAATGTCCGATGGAGAGCGAGGAAGAGAGACGAGTCGTATTTGGGTTTCTTGCCCGACGTGGGTGCAGCCTTTTCCTCATTGTACGTTTGTTTATTGCCCGCAGCGTTCTCATCGTTCTTTGTCGCTGACGAGGACAGCGAAACGACATCGCTGGGCTTCTCTTGCATGAATCGAGGTCGCTTCTCGGGTTCGCAGCGTGCAAAAAAGTGGGCCTCCACGGCGTCCGTCGTCGTTGCCGTCAGCTGGGCAGGAGGTAGCTCCCAGAGGTCTGCAGTGCGTCAGGAGACGAAGACTTGACCAAATCCACTCGCGCACACACCATCTTTCTCCAAAGGCCGCGAAAATCCTGCATCCAAGAACGGGACAAGCCACTGGAAAACCAACTTTGACAGCCATCTACGTCGGCCGTTCTCAGCATTTACACCATGTATGATCACAGATACTCACGATGCGCTACCCTCTGGCACCTGCTGGCCTTGTGCAAAATTTGGGGGGGCCAAGGGGGGTTTGAAAGGATTGGGGAGCTTCATCGTCGTCGTGGGGTATCGTGGTGCACCGACGTGGACTGATATATGAATAAGACCAGGATCGCATGGGTATCCTTTCTGTGAAATGCATTGTCAGTGACGCAAGCACGATCGAACAACTTGGCCGGACAAATCAGAGCGTGGGGATTGGCTGCCGCACGGCTGTTCCTCCGGTGCCTGGGATGCCGCAGATGCCAGACGACACGTCTGCGTGGCGTCCAGAGTAAGTTCGGATTATTTGACAAATGTAGGCTGCAGCTGCCAGCCTACGCTCACTACAGCATATCCTGGTCAGATGCAGGCTGCAGCCTACGACCACAAGGCTTGCTACAGCCACAATCTAATCGAATCGCCCTGGGCAGTAGAGGATCATATTCAAGTTGGGACGCGAACCAGACGAAATGCCTCTTGATATACAGTGCCATTAGAGATCTAGACAAGTGCCACTTGCTACGCGTTCTGCTCGATATTTCTCGGAGTCGGAGAAGCACTGTCGCGGAAGCAAATCACACTCCGGAGTCCGATCGATCACGGCGTCACTAGAGATTTTTACTGTACCTCTGCCAATGCGATGTCCTCTCTTCTGCTGCACCTCGGACAGGATAGCAAGGCAACCCCCTCGATCTCTGCCTTTCATCTCAAGACAACTGTCTACGGAGGCCGTGGACTCTTCGCCACTGAACGCATACCGAACAATACCCTCCTGGTCACCTGTGAATCGCCCTATGCTACCGTCATCTTCAAGAAATTCCGCAAGGAAGTCTGTGGGCACTGCTTTGCATATGCTTTCGAATCCCATAGGAATACCTGGAGTATCAAGATAGACGGGCAAGAAGGCAATGGTGTGTGGTTTTGTACAGTGGAATGTAGGGATGCGTGGGCAGCGGGACAGAATGTCGAGGGACTTCAGGGGCTGATGAATGCTAGCGTCGACAAGCTAGCTAAGAGCATGAAGCAGCCCAAGGGGCCCTCGCGTACTACATCCCTCATCGAAACCATGCGCGTGGAGGACATCACGGTCGACACTCACGATCTTGCTTGGAAACATGCCGAAGAAATGTACGCGCGACCCGGATACCCGACAGACTTTTTAGATGAACTCGAACTGGACACTGTGCGCTTCCTAGTCTCCGCGATTGTGAAGCGGTATTTCGAGGAGAAAAAATCACCCGACGCGGGATCGTCGAGTTGGACAGCCCTTCTACAACTCCAGAATAACGAAATTCTCCATATTCGCTCAAAGCCCCATATGCTCGATTCACATATACGGATCTACGGATTTCTACGCAAAGTAATGCACCCGGTCCTTTTGCCCTACGTCAAGACATGCGAGATGGTTCGAGCGATCCTAGCTCGTGACACGGGAAACGTCTTCGGCATATGGGATATGTCGACTAAGGGCGACAGCGAGATGTTGGGATGGAGCATGTATGTCTCCGGGTCATATTTTAATCATGGTACGCTTCTTTATTCACCCCACGTCGACGCTCACCTCAACTACCTTCATGCTTAGACTGCTCTCCAAATGTTGTGAAGAAGCGGGTTCAGAAATCTCTCTGCTTTATAACGACGCGGGACGTCGAGATTGGAGAAGAGCTGTGCATCAGCTACGTCGACGTAGAGGATCGCGTTGCCGTGCGACGCGACGAACTTTCGCGGAACTGGTACTTCGACTGCATATGCAAACGATGTCACGAGGAGCTGGGTATTGCGAACGGCTAAACAGAGAATGGGGGAATCGTCACGAAAAATTTCATGTGTGCGCTTGTCTTGCCGTTCTGACAGGCCAAAAACTCCTCAGACTTACTGTGGCAATTGGTGGACTTGCATGGATTTAGACTAAGTTGTGGAGATAGAGCGACCTGCGATACCGTGGCATAGAAGGTATACATATCTAGTAGATTAGCTTTCGTCTTCAGGGCATTACATATAGGATACGAACAGAGTTCTCATGAAAACACGATGGAACGGCCACGTTCGAAGCGCGACCATTTCTTCTTTTCTATGGGCGTTTAGGAGAAAACATACATTTGCAACGTGTACTGGCCGGCGTAACTTTCGACGAGTCTCTCAGATGCCTATCTCCACGTAACTCAGTCGCCGCTCAGGAGCTGTTCTCAAGATGGGATTGTCAGCATCATTGCATCAACATCCACCCAAAGTCCCTCGGCTGACACGCATATCTCGCGAGGCAAATGTGTGCGCCTGGCACACAGCATGTAAACAGCAATGGGATCCTATAGAGGCTAGATAGTGGCAATGCGCGAAAGAGAGGCGACAACCCAGAAGACGAGAGGAGAGTCGAGGAATATAACCTGTTGGAAGATATGCGTCGGGAAAGGTCTGCCCGTATAAATGTAGGGTCGTGCGGAAGACATGCGAAGAATGCGACACCGGGGTCCGCTCGTTTACCGTAGGGAAACCGAGCGAGCTGCTCGCGTGACAAGGAATTGTACAAGGCCCGCTCAATTCGAGTCGACATAGTGGCGCCTGTGGAACGGCCGACCCCTGAAGATCAGAGCTAAACCCGGTCAAGAGGAAGACCTTTCCAAGCACACCAAAATGGGACCGGAACCAGAAAGTTGAACCCCTGTGAACTTTGGTCCAAACGACACTCGCAGCAAAGGGTGCGGAAGAAAAGGCCTGTTCACGAGACGATGGAGTGGTATAAAATAAATCAGGTGCCCCTCCAGAGCCAAATTTTGGTACAACGGGAATGGTGGGTAATAAAATACCATTGAACCACTATTCCACCTCCCTTACAAGCCCAACATCGCACCAGTTGGTGGTGAGTCGAGTGCCGATTATTTCGTGAACGCTCGGATGACCTTGGCGGAGATATGTAGAAAGAAGATAGATCCAATGAACGAGAGAGAAAGGACGAGGACAATGAAGGGGTCACTGTGAGAGATCATAGGTAAATAAACATGACCGACAAAAACAAGGACGACGTACACTCGGAGTCCGGGTGAATCGTCGGTGTAAAGTTTCAGCATGGTGTTGGAGGATCCACCTGCGCCCGCAGCACGAGAGGAATTTGGCCTCGATGCTTGCGTAGAACCAGCAGCGCGACGTCTGTTTCTCAGAGAAATTTAGAGTCACCCAACCCAGTCAGTGAAACTAACTCACCGAATTTGCGCACCAGGGGGCTTAGCTACCGTTGAGCTAGCAACACGACCGTTAACGCGAGGAGAGTCCGAGTCCGACTAAAATCCATCAGCTGTGAAAGATAAAATAGACATAGAGCCTACCATTGTAGTGTAGAGAGAGTGGAAGTGTATGGGTTGAGCTGAAGTTGTCATGCTGGCAGCGAAAGTGAAACGTCAGTCGGGATGGTGTGACCGTGGGACACTTAACCATCCCGTGACCCTCGAATAAAACACAGCCACCCCCAGATGATTCTTATCTCAGATCTGAGTCTCCAACCACGATGACTGATCACCTCAACTTTGAGATGGATGCCATCCTTGGGCTTCAGTCTTTTCGCTCTTACGAAGCTCTTCGGATGGTCACTATTGCATAGTACTGGGACCTCTCTGATGACCACTCAGCTCGACAGACAGGAAGGAACGCTGGGCATACATGCAAATCGTACGAGAAAAGGTGGCGTATAGAATTTTAACATCAGACTTGTATGGTCATCTCTAGAACTCTATACGATATCTTCTGCCGCCTTCATCTTTCTGTCTCCTTGTTCTATTCGTTTGATATCCTCTGCGATTGTTCCATTCGCTGAACTTATCTATGACTGTGCCCTTCTACCGAACGTAGGCTCGCCAATGGTCTGCAACCGTTACCTCCATGAATGCTTTGCTTGGCGAGAGTTCTATGTCGATGCGATACAGATGCATTACATGGATCGTCTAAACCGCATTGAAGAGTTGTCAATGGCTATAGGATCGTTTAAACCGCAGTAGAGGGCTGTCTGTCACTACCCCTATGAACTGGGTCGTCCCTCCCACTTGTTCTCACAGTGTTCCCGATACCTTGACTATCAAAGAGATTCTACGGACGTCTGCCAACTTGTCACCCGGCGGTTGCATTGGCCGATTCCACTGGTGATTTCCGAACATCCGAGGGAGAAATACCAGCGGCAGGTTCCTTCCCTTCGCCGCTGACGTCGGTTTAGGACCAGAGTCGCAGATGCCAGATGTTGCGCCTGCATTCCTAGGCGAGTCGACATCTCCTATGACTCCATTATGGTGGAATTCGATTTGGAGTGCAGGTCGCCATTACTATCCTACCAGCGACTCCCAAGGTCACACCAGACCAGGTCCCGTTCATTGGTCACCAGAGCGCCACTTAGTCAGATGCTCTCCTCCTCGACCCCTTGTCTGTCATCTGTGGTTTCTTTTGCTCTGATTGTCCATCAGATAACGATGCTTGACTTGATATGCCTTGGTAGGAATCAGAAGCCACCATGTTCCTATCATGGGGCCTGGTCGATGATGGATAGGTTCACAGCCTCGCGCTCGCTCATTCTGCGCGCTCTGGAACCTACCCTGTTTCTCCGATTATCATTCTTCAAAGCTTCATCCTTTAGTCGTCATTGCCATGTCGGCTTGTGACTTCTCCATAGTCTATAAACAAATTAATGGCGGGGGCGCTGAGTCGATCTCGTGATAGATCATTCGTCCGAGCTGATTACTTTGAATCTACATAGATACTGCTCTACTGTGCCTTACCCGGAGGGCTGCAAGTTGTCTGACGATTCATCTCAAAATTCCTTCTGATGGACATCTGGGCTCGCCATCCCAAGTACTTGTAAGTAATGACCGCCCGATACGCTCGCTCAGCTCAGTCAACCTAGCGCTACGCAGTAGGCGCTCTTTCGACTGCCGGTCAATTGGTCGATAATATGAACCAGTCAGATTCTACGGCCGTGGGCCGCCAACGTAACGCGTTAGTAATTAATTTGATTGATAATTCCCCCTACCTGTTGAGATTTCTTGGGATGAACATTGGAAGTGCTGTAAGTTTACCTCTGGAGAGGTCTTTTTCCATGATATATGTTTTCTTCATTGATCTCAACGTCCCTTTAAGTAAGTACCAGGACTTGTTATCGTCAAGTTCGCACGGCTTCAAAGCTTTAACATGTTATCGTGACCACGAGGTCGATTATATCGATCCGGATTCCGTATCCTCGCCATCACGGTGGGTGTCAGCTGCCAAAACCAGGGCTTCAGTGTCACAGAAAGCCTGGTTTGATCTAGTTCGTTGACGTTCACCATCGGAGGATGTTCTCTTGCAGCTTGACGCCTTGTTACGGCGTGTTCATCTTGGGACTCGTCGCCATTTCGACCGGCTCAGAACACGCATCCAGAAGCCCGTCTGGTCCCTTAGTTCGTCCCACTATATCTTTCGGAGAACCAATTTGCAGGTCTTCATGTGAAGGACCGGTGACATGTTCGATTTCCGTACCCGCCGAGCAAGTGGCCTCCCTTAGCGGCGGCCTCGTGTCTCCATAAATACGACCTCGCCCATTCCTGATATCTCCCCTTGCACAGGACAACGGTCATTTCCTCATCGCCGACATCCCTTGGGCACGTGTAACCGGCCGTTACACCATCCCCTTCACTCCTATACCCAGGTCACCGCCACCACCTAAGGATCGTCAATACCCTCGTGTGTTAATCTTTCCTTCAGGTCGCCCCTCTGTTGATCACTTGGAGTACGTTTTGGTGGTACATTACCCATAAACGGCCTATTCACATTCCGACTGTTGCAGGATCGTTAATTCCTTGATTGGATTAACCCTTCTCCTAGTCGCCGTTTGTTGTTCTCTCGGCTACGTCCTAGTACGTTCCAAAGCGCTCCAAGCGCGTGCACAGCACTTTTGTTTATTTGACCTATTAAATACAGCGCAAGTAATACGTCTGTGTATCACAACTTGCTCCTCGACTACTACATTCACCATCTCGCGGGGTACGCATTCTACCCCTCCTTCGTATCGATTACTTAGCTTGACGCCCTCACTCCCTCAGGCTTGCTGATACCTAGGTGTATTAAGCCTTTACTGTACACTCTTGCTGCTCGCTCTTGAAGTCATCAACAGCATTCGCTCTAACTCGCCGGTGACGCGCCCTTTCAGTCACATCAGTATTCAGTTGTACTTTCTCCCCGGATCGCTCCCTCTCTGTCTCTGCTCTCTCTGCTTCTTCCATTTCTTTTGTCTTGGGATCGTTAATACCACCGTGTCTTAAGCTTTCCTTTCTCGTCGTCATTATCTCTTATGCTTGCCGTTGGGCCTGGGTCTGCTTGCGACGTCTGCTTAGAAAATTTCGGCGGTGGTCTAAAAGCTCCCTGTGCCATTGCATGTGGCCACGTATTCTGTATTGGGTGAGCGAAAGCACCTTATTATGGAGGGTTGTTCACCGATCGATCGACCATGTTCTTCAGGTGTGCCAACAACGTTCGATGCGCCAGCGGGAACAGTAACATACCAGACATCGATCTCGGGGCGCCATGTCCACTGTGTCGCAGCATTTTCGACAGATCATCCATCGTTAAGCTTCACATTGACGTTGAGATTAAAGATATATCCACTGCTGACAACGATGCCAAGCGACTTCAGAATCAGCTCTTGTCCATTGCCGAAGCGGGGGCAACCGAAACCGCTTTGCGCGAGCTGGTTGCAGAAGTAAGTGCTTTTGTGAAACCGTTCACTCGTGACAAGGTTTGATCTCGCCGGCGCCGTCGTTTGATCGTTTGACTTATTTGTGTTCCGTTCTGCAGTATACGGAGCTGAGGAACACCCATCGAATGGTGGCATATCTCGGCGATATCAAGAGAAAATATCGCGTTGCTCGAAATCAAGTGGAAGCAGATAAACTTCGGCTTAAGGCTTTGGAGGAGGAGAAGGCGGAGGTGGAGCGCAGGGCGAAAGATGAGAGAGATGCTGCTTTGGCGATCGAGACAAGCCTGAGGGAGCACTGTTTACGCTCAAGCAAGGTCTACGAGGAAATGGTTGGGTGAGTCGCTGTCATGCTCAATAAGCGGTGGATAATATGCTTAATGTGTTCCTGCAGACATGTAAGTAGTCAACCGTGTGAGTGGCCGACAAGCTGATGTCAATTTCACAGTACAACTTCATCGTATCTGAATGGACAAAGCTAAGCGCAGAGCTCGCGCGGCTTCGCTCCACTCAGAGTCAAACCCGGGTCGACAGCTCTCAGCAGCCTGACGCCTCCACTCCCGAATATATTGCATCCATCGATGCAAGACTTGCCTCGTACCACGAGGAACGTGTGCGGACAAGTGGAGCCGCCGTCACGGACCCGGAATCATACCTTGTCTCTCCGCTTCCCCAATTCACTGGTGGTTTCCCATCTCTATCTACAAACGCCTTTCCCCTTCCCGATATCGACTATGACATAGATATGGAACCTGAAATCCTGCGCTCTGTCCCATCCGCAGCGACCCCTCAACCTACTCACACTCATCCGGCATACTCGATTTATCAAGCATACAGTCGCAATGCGTCTACAAACCAACAAGCTCCTGCCACCACGCTTAATCGTTCGGCTCCTATACCCATACCTGAGCGCGAACGGGAACCTGTTCACTCCGGCGATAATGATTACGACATTCACCGACAAACATCGTCGCATAATAACCGACTTCCGAACCATGCGCACCCTCAGAGCCATCGTACGCCCGGCGAGGGTTATCCCCATCCCCCCTCGCCGCCACGACTCACCTCTGCATCTGCCGCAGCCTCGAGGCCCACCCGCGTTTCCAGCACTGCCGACGAGACGACTTTGTCCTCGTCGGCTGCATCTCAGGCTGCACACTTCAAGCACGCCCCCCTACGAAACATGCTCACAGACAGTCACGCAGACTCGGCATCTTCCCTGTCTAATCCATCCACTCGTATACCCTCCTCCAGCCGCCCTAGCTCGTACTCAAGCGAGAACAGGTCTTCTTCATCTTCGTACCTTTCTCACCCTTCTATGGATCCTGGAGACCGCCAACATCATTCAGCAGATGCTCCGTCTGTGTTGTACAACTCGCGCGAGAACAGGTCGTATTCTTCCGCTTATCCGCCTCCGCACCCTCCGGTGGTTCCCCATGATCGCCAGCCGCATATCGCAGATGTTCTTCCCACATCTTCTACATCACCGTACATTTCCCTGACAACTGGCTCCTCCTCCGCGTCCACCGCGGCAAAGCTTCTGGAGAAACAAAGGCTGGCTGAGAAGGCTGAGCGGAAGGAGCGGGAGCGAGCTGAGAGGGAGCGGATTGAGAGGGAGTCGAGGGAAAGGGAGCGCCCGAAAGGATCGCCACGTGAGGGGGTATATCCACATACTGAAAGTTCCGACAGGCACCGGCGAGCAGGCGAGGGTTCGAGTTCGACGTCGACGACCCAGAGCCAGTACTCTCGACTGGACCCCAGCATTGATCGCTCAAGTCAGGTGTCGACCTCCTCTTCTCGGCACTACTCTTCGACGCGTGACTCTGTTCAACCATCTTCGTCCGCTTCTACCTCTGCCAGTGTCTTGGTCGGCTCAACGTACGGCTCGCAGTGGGTTCAATCTAATGGTGGCCACAGCAGTGTGCGGTCCGGGGACTCAAGCTCGCACCGCGGAAACTCGTACGGCGCCGACAAGTATGGACCCTCGAAGGCTTCGATGCCACCTGTTCTCTCCGCTACCAGGGCTTAAGTCGCGGCGACCCTCGAAGGCTTGTCGCACCCATTCGCTGTATGATTCTCTTTGTCTTTATCTAGGACTCTGGTGCACTTTTTATGCTATCATTGCCCTGTTCACAGCACCACATTTCAATCAATCACTAGAATGCCCAGAACGCCAAAGCCAACCATACTATCCGGCGATCAAATGTACACTTCACACATCTTTTTCATATGTTTATAGTTCTTGCAGAACAAGTCCTTTGCAATTGACGTCAATTTGTATCTTCACCCTCCTTCATGTTTACTGTGAATGGTGCCGTTGTATCTACTACATAATAACGTTCGCGCCTTCTGCCGTGATTGGTTCCACTCTTCAGTTTGTATTTTGGTCTGGGACAATATTTCAAGCGTTCACATGAACCACCACTGAGCCATGAGTTTCCCCCAGATACTTAGGCCCATTTATGCGCGGTCGACCAGTAAGGACAATAGAAGGAAAACATATTTATCAGGCCGTCAATGAGCTCGAGCCGATGTAGCGTCAATCAATAATAAATATCGTGGATGCCGAGGGCTGTGACTCCACTCCGCTCCCATCCACGCTGAGGCCGATATGTATTTCGTGGGACTTCTATCACGCTGAGGTATAAGTACCTGAGAAAGCGAACAGTCAAAATCATACCAGAGGCCAAAGAAATACTACAAGGTGACGTTAGATGTATGATAAGTAAAAGTGTCCTCACAGACATAATATAGTAGGTGCACGAAAGCAATTGGTAAAGAGTGGATTTTCTACGATTTCGAACTGGAGCCACAATGATTTAGGCCAGCACCACAAAACTGCGCAGCGATGATCCACAAGATAATCTGAGAAAAGGAGTCTCATGAACATCTGGTCACAGAGGAGAACATAATCAGGACTCACCAGCCCAACGAGAAAAGACAGGGCCAAAATCTTGCTGTTCCGCCACCACATCTGCCGTCTCACAGTGCGAGCGCCCCGTCGAAACGCTGTGGCCTGTCCGGCCATGACGTCCGTTTTATCCACAAGAAGCTCAATTCTCTCCCCTCGACTAAGGATTTGCTCCACGTTCTGAACCATAATGTCCTTCACTTGGTTCAATTCCGTTTGCGCACGAGCCAGCTCGTCTACTGGCGGCGCGGTGTTATATGTGTCCATCAAAGCGGAGATGGTTGGACCAAAGCTGCCCTGCAGGCCATACGCGGGTGTCTCGTCGGATGACGAGTACGATGGTGCGGCTATAAACTGAAGCTGGACGTGAAGAGGATTCGCAAGAGGGCTTGTGAGCACTGAGACGTACCTTGCGTTGCAGATCGGTTAGAAAGGCGAAGGGCATTCTCCTGCAAGGAGCATTCAGTCAACGCTCAAAGTTAGATAGAGGTGCGACGTACCGCCCAGCAGCGTCGTCTGCCATGACCAGATACGTGAAACCTCCTTCCGAGATGTAATGGAAAAGGTACTGTTCCCAGACATAGGTGAGTTTACTTCGTACGCGAGTAAGCGTCGATAGAGTTGTGAAGTGAGAAGGAGTAACAACCTGTTGTTGGGCGGGATCTTCGACAGGATAGTTTGCGTTGCTAAATCATATGTTGAGAATCTGCAGCCCACTGAGGAAACATGACGCAAACCTTGAGAAAAATCCCGTTTCCCTGCCTGATGCTCAGCAAGTATTGTGGGCCCTCGGGCTACAAGTGCGTGAATCTACTGGTACTTCAGCATTATGCCTTCAGAAGATTGCTAGTGCCTTACCAGCGACATCGCAACGTGGTGGTGGTAGTATGGATAACAGGAGCGCCACGACCGTATATTCCCACGGTTGGCGCCCTGAAAATGATATCAGTGCAGCCTCGCCGAAATATTCATCCCTCTAACCAATCCCTCCAGAGTCCAAGGGTTGTTATCTGCTCTAACTACGGCATCCTCCAATACAATGTTGAGGGAGGCCATTCCTCAAGTACAGTGTCTCAGAGAACTTCATCTCGCTGGTTCGCCTTCCGCGAACTGTTACGGATCATGAGTTCCCTGCACCACCACATTCTCATATCACTCCGGCATTTATCTTTGTGGTAAGATGCCCGGCTTACGTTCCACTGGATATGAAGCTGTTATTGTTATTGTTATTGTTATTGTTACGCGGGGGAGGTCCACATTACTGAACGACCGCGGGCCCGGAATTATCCCGACGAATTCAAGTACCGTCTTCGTCCCGAATCCTAACTATCCTCAACGACGAGCTTTCCTACTCAGAGAACGTCTATCAAAAAGAGGATGGGGTTAGGACATCTGGTTGGTTGTCTCTCCGTCCAATCAGGCCCCAATCACTGGCTGGCCGGGTATTCGCATTTCGACACTGGCATAGAGTCTCATGATCTCGAACGCGTATTGTGGGCTGGTTGACGGGTTCCCTGTGAGCGATCAGTAGCTCAACTTCTACCGCCAAGGCGCCACTGGTTTGGCTGTAATGTTCTTCGAGGTCGCGCCACAGCCATGAATGTTGGGCTCTCCTTGTGTCGCTTTATCTTGCAACTAGTGATTGAGACCTGTCTCACTTGGTGAGGCCGACCGCGCGAGGGATGGTGTGGGTGGGTTGGGGCCGTAGTGGAGACGTCGTGGTGACAGGTGGTTGCTCACGCGAGCCAGGACGCTGGGTGGGGGAGGGCGGCTGGCGCTCGAGTCGGCTCGACGTCTGTTGTGCGTTTGGACGTTTTGACATGTCAGGGCCTTGTACAGTGTGGTCCGCTGTTGAGCGCTAGTAAGCGAATTCACGACCAGCAGGGTTGCAAGGGGGCCAAGACAGGGCAGGGATGAGAAAGAATTAGATATCGAGATTCTTGTGGTACACACCGCCAGGCAATAAGATGTATACTCAAGAGTTGTCCTGGAATGTGCCCACAATAAGTACCTGTGGGGTCCCTTCCAGCTTGCTCGAGTGGTGTCAAGGGTGCTCTAGATCGGCCGGTCCGTCCCTGGGCCATTATTCCTATGAATTAGTAGGAGGGGCTAGAGGGAATCGGATGGGAAACGACTTTTGGGATTTTGATGACGGTGGTAGTAGTAATGTATTAATAGAATTTTACTGCGTGCACAACACCACAAATATTGTGGCGCATGCCACTTCGGAAGTGTGATTGGTATCCGAAATGTTATTGAAACCTCGGTAAAGAGCAAGCGTTCAGTGGGCCGCCGGGAAGCAACCATAGCACAAGCTGTCCGGTGTGACAGCAAAGGTCGACTTTTAAGCTACTTTTTCTGTCGTAAGGCTTGACCTCGCCCAATTCATTTCTGTCACTTGATTCGATCCATTAGACTTAAACGTTTCAGGTGGTACTTACCGCGATGAACCAACAGTGTGGTCGCTGTAATTGATGTTTGAAGTTTCTATCGTCGTCCCTTCGTCTTGCTGATCATGCCTTTCGCTTTCTTCCGACGCTGTCAATCTTCATCCAACACCTCGGCACAGCAAATATCATTGTCCAATAGAGCATTCCTGAGCGAGCCGGTGGTCTCACTTCATCTACGCTGTGTCCGAGCTCTGGAGACAACCCGGCCGCGCATCCAGGTCCCAAGCTCGGCCAGTCCTAGCGTCCGACGTTCAATTGTTCCAAAAATGAACCATTCATGGAGATCAATGTCGAAATGACTCTTGATCTCATCGATAGTATCGACAGATCATCCGACTCGGAGTCGGGAACCAGCTCTAGGGCGCGAACGGCAGACTGCTCCAGGTGGAACCAGTGTCAAGCGTAGCCGGCCCACCCTCTTTCTTCAGAAGCACATGATGGGCCCTGCGGGACACCGGATCCGTACTCAATCAGCTTTATCGATCCGAGAAACGCTCACGATCCCGAGAACGGTCTAGTTTTCCCCCCGATGGTCATGACAAGAGGTAAGCGCTCAACGTTTGTGATACGAGAAATGCGACACAGCTGGCAGAAGAAGACACAAGGAGCTGGTTTTGCGGGTAAGAGTCGCATGGACAACAACCAGTTATAGGACATCGACAATAGGAACAGTGCTAGAACCTAAATCGGAAAATAGGAATAGAGTGGTAAGTCGAACGGGGCCTTTGCTGGACACTGTGGTCAATGATGGCGCGGAAAAATGAACATGAAGGCAGGCTAGAAGGTGATCACTAGAAAAAGCCTTTCTCTTTTCAAAATGACTGCCTTTAGTGCAACCTTTAGTGATTTTTTAAGGTGATATCCGTCTGAGGACAAGGGACGAACCTGGCAGGGACAGGCAAAGACTCGAAGAACAATCGAAAAACAGAGTACAGTCAAACCTGTCATAACCCATGGTTGTAATAACCCATACTTTACCATAACCCATGGGGTTCCACGGACTCTCGAATCACCTTATAATACCCCTCCCAAAACCAATACCCTGTGGTAACCCATAGTTTTTGGCTTCCACCGAAGGGCATGGGTTATGGCAGGTTTGACTGTTATTTGTTCCATGTTTGTACACTGATTTGACCTGGTGATCGCAAATTTTGTGCTGTCCCAGCACTCCTCAAGCCCTCACCCCATTCCTCAACAAAATGGTGCGTTTACGTTCCTCAATGCTGCTCCCAAGGCCCTAGTTGTGCTGGAAATCGAGTTTGAGACGAAGAAATCGAGGTGGATGGGATGGATCGCGGAAGGAGCAGTTGGATGTATCACGGCCTTGGGACCTCTAGATTGCGAACCCTACGTCTCGAGGGTCAGAACTGACGGAACCCATGTTCCTCTAGCCCCCCAAGAAAGTCAAGGCGCCCAAGGACGAGAACACCGTCTCGCTCGGACCCCAGGTCGCTGAGGGAGAGCTCGTGTTCGGTGTTGCCCACATCTTCGCCTCGTTCAACGATACCTTCGTGCACATCACCGATCTGTCTGGCAAGGAGACCATTTCCCGTGTTACCGGTGTGTTTCTGCAGTCATATCAATTCGAATGTTATATTCTGATAGCTTGTTATTTATTACAGGCGGAATGAAAGTAAAAGCTGACCGTGACGAGTCCTCCCCATACGCCGCCATGTTGGCCGCCCAGGACGTCGCCACCCGCTGCCGCGAGGTTGGCATCACCGCCCTCCACATCAAGCTCCGCGCTACCGGTGGAACTGGCACAAAAACCCCTGGCCCCGGTGCCCAGAGCGCTCTCCGTGCCCTTGCCCGTGCTGGCATGAGCATCGGCCGCATTGAGGACGTGACCCCCGTCCCCACCGACTCTACCCGCCGCAAGGTACGTTATTCGTATGTCGATGAGCGATCACTAACTTGGTGGTGTGTAGGGTGGTCGTCGCGGTCGTCGTCTCTGATTCTACTCGTTCGAAGGGCTTTGCTCGCAGTTGGGTGGGGATCGAAATACTGGTGTTTCTTCACGGAGTGCTGTTGTAACTAGATTCTTAACCCAATTGTATGTCGCCGCTCGACGCGCATCAGGTTCATTCATAACCTGACCCGCGGTCGTCCACTCTATCTCGCGTTGGCGTTTTCCAAATTCTTGACTTACAATTCATCATTGATGGACAAGGTTTTGTGTCTTCAGAATCATTGTGTCTCTTTGAATCCTTCTTGGGCCGTGTCCACCAGTCCTTTTAACTTACCGCTGACTGCAGCTCTCGTTCGCCGGACCTTGCTACTGCTTTGATTTTAACTCTGCTGCGCCTGTAAATTGAGGTTACTGGTTACATTACCTGAGTCCCATCTCCACTGCTCCAGCTGGCGTTATATCTGCCCAAGCCTCGGGCAGAAAATCTTGAATGGAGCTCAAACTTGTGTACCGCGTGTTGCGCAAGATATCAGACTGGACTGTTGGTGGATTCTACTCGGAGGTGCGTGTCGAGGGCCAGCAGAATGTCAGGAGAAATGGTCCGCTCATCATGTGCATATTGTGTTCGATGTTGCTTTAGTTGTAATCCATCTGTTGGGCTTGTAGCGCGTCGACGCATCACAACGAAATTATAGATATTGCCACTCTTGGTGAGCATTTTGACTGCCTAGATTCAGCGTGCCCACATATTCTGACTTATCTATGCAGCTGCAACGATACCTCATCGACGACATCTTTCGTTTTGTGCCAAATCCTCCATGTTCACTCATCCTGTCACGCGAGCCATCCTTCTTTCTTCTGGCGCCATTCCCGTGCGGCGGAATCCCCACAACGGCGGCGGCAACGGAAATGGGAATGGAAATGGCGGCGCAACACAAGCCTCCCTGTTCGCGAGTCCTCAAAGACACTCGCGGCTGGACAGGTCATCGGTGTCTTCCCGGAGGGAACGAGCTATACCCAGCCCAACATAATGCAGGTCATGTGTCAGGTGGGGGAGAGAGCGCGGGGAACTAACAGGCAACGGCCACAGCCAGGCAGCGGAGGAAACGGAGTTGACGATCGTCCCTGTTGCCGTTGTATATATCGATAAGTCGCAGTATCAGAGTCGGGTGAGTACCTCAGTCCTGTTAATTCTGTGTAGGGTGCCGGTAGGTTATCCTGACTGTTCAGAGTATAGGTTTTGTGTGCGCTACGGTACGCCTGCTCTCGTCGGCGCTTATACCTCGAACATCTTTAAAGAGGTTGCCGACATCAATGCTGAAGTCCGCGTTTCTGTGAAGCTGGTTATGACAGAGGTGGAGAGGCAGCTTCGTGTCATGTCCAACAATGCGCCCGACTGGTGCGTGGTTACTTCCATCCTCAACTAACATGCTGATGGGTAATGACCAAAATGAAGGGACACCCTACACGCCGCACAAATGGCGCACGACCCTCTCTTATTGGCTCTCTTTCTTCTTTCGCCTCTACAGTTCTTCCCACTCACTAAAAGCCCTTCCAACGGCCCTCTTCTCCCTCCTGCTCTTCACCCCGCCCCTTCTGCTACACATCACTGCCTATCTCGCCGGCGCTTTCGCACGCCGCGTCTTCGTTCCCCCGGGCGAGACTGAGGGAGAGGCACAGTTCAAGGCCATCCTTGGTGGCCTGGGAATTGGGGCTGGGTTGGGCGCGGTGGTGGATAGTGCGCTTGAAAATGGATAGGGGACTTGGTCAAGAGAGTCGTGGGTGTGTTGGGCGGTGCGTATAGTGGAGTATATTTGTTGGTGAGGGGACATAATTCTTTGATTAATGGTGGGTGTCTTTCCATGTTCAATAGTTTGAATCTGCGGATACCGCAATATATGTACTCATTGTCTTCTTATGGTCGTATGCTGGGCGCATAGGGAACTACAAGCGTCTCAAGAGCCTTCTCACATTCCATAAGCTCTGCCTCGGGCTCCTCCCGCGGCGGCGAGCTTCCCCTGCGGACTTGGAAGGATATACCGGTCGCCGAAGCCGCCGCCCAATCCGTTTATCAAGAAAATGAAAGAAACTGCATCGGATGAGCCGAAGAGGACGTACCTACCCCCAAGGAAGCTGATCCGCCCGCTGCACGCTGCGCGCGCAGAAGCGTATGTGGAATTGAAGAAGTATTTGAGGAGCCGTAGTGAGGATGAGCTGGTGAGATATTTGAGGGGGCAGGGCGCCAGATCTGGTAATTAGCGGGCGTGGTTGCATGGGCAGTTTTGATGCTTGTCTGCGAGGATTTGGGAGGGGCAGTAGATGGCCTATTTATTTTGGTGTGATGATCTAGTTCGTTTCCGCTTATTTTATTACGCCTATAATACATGGACGTGTGTCTAGACTCATGATTCAACCGATGCGAGTCGTGGTGGAGAATGTAAATGTGGCGGTGTACACTGCTGCTGATCACTGGCGTGAATGTTGAATGAATATTTGTCTGAAGGAGGCAAGAAATTTCCACATATGCTATATTTCTGGCCATATATACATAGTCAGAGGCCTGGCGATTGACTTCAGAGGCGCGCCACACTAGTTTGGTAATCGGAGCCTTGTTGGCATAACGATTGCATTGATCCGCGGGCGGAACTCTGCCTGGAACTTTCCATTTTGCACCATTGTCAGCTTTCTTCCTCCGAGTCTGTACCATAACTGTGTTATTTCTGATTCAACCTCCAGCGACTCGTGCTTGCTAAAGTATGCAGTCCGCTGAAGCAGCCAGCGAAACACTTTTCGTCTGTTCGAAATTCTTCCTGGCGTCGAACTTCATTTCAATCTTGGCATGCCACATGCCACTCTCATGTACTTAACGGCTACGACTGTCACGGTGGATATCGGAATGAAACATTTCTAGTTCAAGAAACCGTTCTTGTGCCTGTCCTCCGAGTGCCATGCGTGCCAGTGTTCTCATTCAAGGTTTATTTATAAATAACACCCTGTTTTGCCTTGCTGGACAGCGTATACGTACTAACGTAGTTCAAGCGCAGTTCTGAGCAGACGGGCACCAGCTGGTCACTGGCCACAATCCATCGATAAGATCATCTGTCATTGTCAACACGGACCGTGCCATTGTGGCACTTCGATCATCACGTCCTCTTCCAAGGCTTCGACGTCTAACTCACTCTACCACAACACAACGATGGCCCCCAACCCCCAGTGCACTGCTCTCGCCGCTGCGAAGGAGAAATCCGGTATGCATTGAGCCATATATACGTCTGAAATCCGACAATATATATTCATGTGATCGGTTTCTACTCTTGAACTTTCTGTAGGTCTCTCCTATGCTGACATCGCCGCTAGAATCGGTCAAACTGAACAGCACGTTATCGATAGTGAGTACACCTACTTCCTTTGCCCGCGGTCCTCATCTGTTCTGATATTGATTATTCTACCTCCGTAGTTTGCACTGGGAATGCAAAGCCGACTACGGCTGAGTTCAACGCTCTGGCAAAGGCCCTGAACATCTCAGGCGTGAGTCTGAGTTCCATGAGCATCTCAAGCAACAACCTACTGATTCACTGTGATCTCCTGATCAGGCCCCCAATACCGGTGCTCATGTTACCGCGTAGATTTCTGCAACATCTTATATCATGCATCCTGTAGTGTAATAACCAAGAACGAAAACTTTTCATCACTTTTCGGAGAGCTTATTCTGTGAAAGAAAATGCTGAGCGTACAATTGGCCAGTTAAGCTCCGAATTCGGGTCAGTGAACGCGGAAGTCGGAATATGGTTTTCCTGAACCCCCATCCTCTGCGTCTGAGGCGGAGGAAGTTGAGGCGACGGGGCTAGCCGCTCCTCCGGCTCTATGAATGCCTGTGGAGAGGAGAACACTCAGATTCTTTTGGGTGTTTCTAGCTCAACTTCTGGTTCGAGTCGGTGAGATGCAATAGTCCCTGCCCGCAATCAGGTAAGGTCTTTATTCTGCTCCGATGTGACGTCGCAGCGATCATCATATGACGGAGTCTCGGTCAGCAGTAAAAAATACATACTACTTTGGCTCGACGCTTCTTAGGCTGTCCTGGTTCCTGGCTTTCGCCCGACATGCCGTCCATCA
>JABCKV010000041.1:0-36595 GCA_018282005.1 Asterophora parasitica | reverse complement strand
GTCTACTGTGAAAGAACAACCTTTCACTTTCACAGTGTCATGGGTTTAACATCGACATTCTGACGTTTGTATTCGGCGCCTGCGTTTTCCTACTGAATAGTACTGCGCGGCAGGTAGCACCGCCGGCAGAGGTACTTGCCGCTGAGGTCATACTACTACCGCTGGCTCACCGCCTGCAGCTCGCCTGATCCTGGAACGAGCCATATACTTAGTGTCAAACGAAGATGAATATGGACCAGCAGATAAGAGCCTGGCATAGACGTCTATCGCACGCTGGAGAGTATCTCAGGGACTATTACTGTCTTTTGTCGCGATTTGCGTGCCTCGCGCTGGCCTCATGACCCTGAGGAAGCTTTGAATATTCTTATGATCTCACCTTAATCTCACCTCACATGACGGTCCGGGAGTCAAAAGGCTAAATGAGCTCACCGACCGACGCACCGCGCGTACATAGTCGACCAACTTGTAAGTTACACGCCGATCAACAGGGTAACTATTTTTCCCGCACTGTCAATGAGAACTCTGACACGGAGCCTCCCATTCAATAGCGGGTCGTCATCGGCAGGGTTTTATATCTGTATGACATTGGTATGTCTAATGCAGGTACACTGTGCGCGATGCGATGTCGTCGTCGAGCATATCTCGCGGCGCCCAACACGTTGTCCAAACGTTGTCCGTGCCGTGAAGCTTCAAGTTGCTTCCGCTATCTCCTCAGGAGCGCTAGCTTGACAGGTGCAATAAGGCCACCTGAAGCCCGCCCATATGCCACATACCTATCTACCGTAAAGCTTCATATGAGTCAGAACTATACTCTAGGGTTGTGAAATTCACCGCCGCGATGCAGTTAAACGGTCAAGTGAACTTGGCGTGCATGCGCAACGTCCAACACCAACACATGTTCGCCATGAGGCTGGAGCTTCGCGCGCGATCCTGATCTTTCGATCTACAAAAAAAGCAAGCAAGGATAACATTATACGGTGTGTAAGTTTGTACCATTCGAGATTGTACGTAGGTATATGAACGCGGATAAGGAAGCTGTAAAATGTGAGAGGAAATTGCTACAAGAATGGGGTGCTGAGTAAATGGTATGATTGTTCAGCTCTATGGAGGGTAGAAGATAGAGATAACAACGGGACTGGGCAAGGGCAAAGGGCAAAGAGAGCGGCCGCTCTCAATAACAATTATGGTGCAAGGGCAGAAGGAAAAGGAGCGACGAGGGGAAGGAAAGTGAAGTCACGTCTGCACAGTAGAAGTGAAGGGTATAAAATATGTACAATGAATGTGATGCAATGCTATCCGAGTGATGCAGTGGAGGATCAAAAACGGATGAGAACGAGACTGGGGCACGACAGCGGATGCGGAGGATGAATAGGAAACGGAGGGGGCGGAAATCAAATACGGGAACATGGAGGCTGTGAAAGTGAGAACATCGTGGCCAGGAAAGTGGACGGAGAATGCGGAAGGGATATTGGGATGGGGGAAGTAAGCAAGACGATGCGGTACGTAGATAGATGGCTAATAAGATACATGCACGCGAAGGACCACTGGTCATTCCGCAGAATAAAAATGGTCCGAGGCACAAAATGTTCAGGATTGGTAGCGCATCCCGGATGAGCTGTAGCCGGCACGGGAAGGGGGACGTGTCGACATATACTTAGATTGATCCATCTCCGGTGGGATCCAGCGTTGATGGAGCTCAGCCTTCTCTTCTGAAGCAGAGCGCATCATCATTTTTGGGGGCGACGGGGTCGACAGCCTGCGGGGCTTGGGAGGGATTGGGGGTGGCGCTGGGGTATGCATCCGCAGTTGGTTGGAGGCCGGAGTCGTCGTGCGCAGGGTGGGCGGCGCTGCGGTGTACGAACGGATAGACGGCGTCTGAGAGCGTATGGAGGGGGTGTAGGACCTGACAATGGGCGGTGCAGGAGTTTGAGTCCTCGAGAGGGCAGGAGCTGGCGTTTGAGTTCTCAAGAGAGGAGCAGGTGTTTGGGTCCTCGGAAGAGGCGCTGGTGTATATGATCGTGACGGAGAAGGCGTAGCAGGCGTAGACGGTCGTGAGGACATGGAAGCGGACCTCTGATGGACGGAGTTGAATCGTGAAAGGGGTGATTGTGTCGATGGGCTATATGGTGGCACAGGAGATGTCGATGGTGGCGTGGGCGAGGTTGGCGAAGTGGCAGATTGACGGGGATCTGCTAAAGACCCCTTCAACCGGTTCAACTCTATACAGACCGTCTGGTACTCTTGAGCCTTTTGTGCATATTGTTGACGCTGCGAGGAATATGATTAATAGGATGATAGGGTAACACAGGACATGACTCACTTGTCTGGAAA
This sequence comes from Asterophora parasitica, assembly GCA_018282005.1. Classification (NCBI taxonomy): domain Eukaryota; kingdom Fungi; phylum Basidiomycota; class Agaricomycetes; order Agaricales; family Lyophyllaceae; genus Asterophora; species Asterophora parasitica. The sequence goes on along the minus strand of JABCKV010000041.1, from coordinate 34,264 downwards.
ATAGCAGATCAAGGACGTCAATTGAAGAAGAATAAATACAGACCGAGAAGGCGCACTTTCGTAATTCTGATTCTAATTTTTCATTCGTTATTTCTAGATCGTCGATCTTGGCTTTGAGATTTGCCTCGATGGTCTTCGCGTTCCTACTGGACTCGGAATGCGCAAGATGGTTCATGAGGATGGCCCGCAGGAGCGCAGCGCTGAGGTGAAGGGAAGTCTGTGGCATGAAAACGTTAACGGCGCACGAGTCGCAAGTGATAGGGGAAAGCACCTGGTCATCCTTCACATCAGACGTAAGCCAATCCTCGAGTTCTCTGTGGAGGGTAGAGACCTCCTCCACCGAACATTTTTTGGCGGCGACCTTCGCCACTTTGTCCTCAAGCCTCCGTGCCTCCGAACGAGTTCGCGAGCAACCCTCGGAAAGCAAAAGCCTCTCCGTCTTTCTCGCCCACATCTCTGCGAAATCCGCTTGACTGGACTCGATGGGATGCTGAGGCATGCGCCGCGGCGTACTCCATCCGCTAGAATTGAACTCCATGCGAATTAGGCGAACGGAGTCGCTGGTGAAAGATTGGCGACAGAAAGGACAGGCAGGAGCGAGGCGAGAGGGCGTCTTTTCAACTATGGTACTGCAGCAACTCGAGCACAGTACGTGTCCTATACAAGTAACCAGTGGTTGTGGCCTTAGAAAAATCTCCACAAGCAAAAATTAGAAATTTTGACTCACCGCACGGAATCGAGTGAGGATGGCACTGGACGCCATACTCCTCCGCGCACACGTCGCAAGCTGAACCGGGAGTGAGAGTTAGCATTAGACCAGCCAGTTGAAAGCACCTCTAGGGTGGTGGAGAGAAAGTGAAGTGGACCAGGGCGAAGGGGGAAAAATTCGCTTGAAACGATGATGGATATATAGGACAATGGCCGTAAGTCCAAAAATGGCAACCAGTGCTGTACAGCGGCTTACAAACAAACTCCCTTGGCTTCCTTTATACATGCGTTTTTAACCCCTTTCATCGGTATTCTCGCGGGCCTTTTCCCCCAGATTTATCTCGGAACCTCTCTCCCTTTCTAGCAAAGAAATGGCAGCAAGGCGTGGCCGCCGCACTCCCTGCCAGGCAATTGCGAGAAATTACTCCTGAACTAGGGTTAGGGGTTTTTCGTAACATCCACCTCGTGCCACGTCGAGCTCGAATCAAAATGATCGTTTGAGCTGTTTCAATTCAGTCGGCTCCCGGTACAGCGCGGACATTTGTTGATGCGCTCTCACAGCAAGCCAAAATTTTGCGGTTGTCGGCGGTCGCGCTTGTCCCAGGTTGCCGGAGATTTCACGATAAAGTCTCGAAATGCCAAACTTGCAAAGATCACTACCTGCGTACATGTTCCCGCTACCAGCGGTGACCGACTGACCGACGAGACGGTGTATGGTCAACCATCGTATGCCCCGCTGCGGACTTACATCAAGCCCGCGGAAGCATTGACCCTGTGCCAGATCCGATGTGAAGCCCAGCGACTCCACTGAAACGCGAGGCAGGCTCGCGTGCCGGTTGCTGGACGCCACCTGTCATTCCCATTCACAGAACCATTTCCACAACCACGAACATCTGCCTACACCATCACTGTATGGGCGCATTCGGCCACCTTGCAAAGTATGTGAAGTCCCCCACTTCTATTGCTCTTTCTGGGACTAGCACTCTCGAGCGTCCTATCATGGCCACCTCATCGATAATCACCACATTTTATGGGAGGATTAACGCTCGTGTTTTCTCTGCCATTTCAAAGGAACTATACAGGGATCTCTGCCGATCTCACTCCTCTCAATCAATCGGGGCACGTTTTTCTCTCGATTCGATCTGGAACCCTTTGATCTGAATCTGGATAATGACGGAACCAAAAGCATGTCTTCATCTCGCAAAACCCTCGCGCGACTTCTGTGATAAATGTGCACTGTGAGCGACTTCCTTTGTACTATATGTGGACCCTGGCAAATTTGCTACGAGAGGGAGTCCCCGCGAAGAACCCTTGGCGCTGTGGGCCGCCCCGAGACGACGAGATCTGCTTCTTATTCCTTCAAGGTGGCTCGAGGAGTCGGGAGTGGCTTCGACTCAGGTCCAGGCGTCGCAGGCGGACATACTGGGCAGTGGGCGCTCATTTGCAGCAGACAGGAAGTGCACGCCAAAAACACGAGGTGAGCTGTTTCTGGAACACTCATCTATATAGATGAAAGCCTGTGAAATGCACAGCAGCTTCGACGCCACAACACCTCTATCGCGTTTTCTTCCTTATAGTGAGATTGATATACAAAGAACCGAGTTACCTTGCTCGCAAAGATTAATCGTACTATATCTGTATGTATTGCAGGGTAACACGTGAATCGCCAGTATATAACAGAGCGCGGAACGATACAATTGTCGAGCGCACTGACACCTATCAGCTTTGGAGTGGACGGCACAGCCCAGACATCTTAATTACGGGCACCATAAACTTAACAGGGAAGGCGGCATTCGCACACCAGACACGCGGCGCATGAGTGCGCGACAACGATCATAGGCCACGGGATTGCGAAAATTCCATGAATAGCTCGACTGAGTACTTGTCCACGGTCCGATGGAGTCCCAGCGCGCGCGAACCGACGCCCATTCTCGTAACTTGGGCAAAGGGCATGAGCTCAATACGAGGTCCGACGCGGCAGCCCTCTCCCTCTTTCCAACTTTGCTCCACGAGAGGCCCCTGGATCTGGATCCGACGCGGGATTGAGAAATACCAGGACAATTTAGCAATAATATTTCGCCTCTCATATACCCAGCATTGGGAAGATAGAGCCTCGCGCCTGGACTCCCGATCTTGCCATTTGACTTGAAAAATCGACGTCTGGTGCAGTGACCCCATAAGGCGATAAGTATATATCGCTTGATTGAAATCGGGGCAGTGTGTGGTCGAGCTCGGAGCTCCTTTGATGGATTATGTCTCGATAAGCTTCAGGATACATACTATGGATTGGCGATAGACTCAACGTACCATACGCGGTGGAAATTCCAGATGCGATAGTCTCAGAAACGCTCGCTCTCGCCAGCCCTCAAGGACCGATTACATACGTACTTCTTGGCTCGAGCTCGCTACAACTAGCAGGGGTTACCGTTCACCCCTCCTTATCTATATCTCCAGGTGGCTGATTGATACAGGTCGGCTCCGTCGCCGCAGGGAAGAGCACGTCACAGACGTCGAATCCGGAACGACGGCGTCAGCGAGTTGACGGGAAGTCCGAAGAGCGAGGAGGCCACGGTAGATATAACCCGCTCGCCAGTGAGCAAAAACAAAGTTAGCTTCGTAGCATTTAGTAGCGTCGTTCGTTTGGCCGAGAGCATGCTTGGCCGGGTCAGTGCAAAGTCAGTGCCAATAGATCGATAGACTATGAGCCCTTTGATCCGCTCCCAGCTCCGACTTCCGATGGGCCACGTTGTTTTTTGACTAATGACTTCGAACATAATCGAACCACTGTCCATCTAGTCACGATTCTGAACTTGAGCTTCAATTGTCACTCGCCTTCTTGAAGGAGGCCTCTTTAAAGGCTTCGGGCAAATGATGTAGCTCGACGGTAGCCTAAGCACGAATTTGGGCAAGCCGATCCTCCTTACACATATGATATCGATATTTGTGGGCCGATGTCGTGCCGCTCGACTAGTAAACCTCCAGCTCTCCTTTGTCACCCAATTCCCTGATGGCTGGCTAGATAGCTTGACAGCCAGGGATACGGATGTGTGGTCGTATACGAGGTGAGTTGCTATTAGTTATCTTTCTGTCTTATCGCCCTCCTAACCTGACTACTTTCGCAGGCTCTGTATGCACGATGTTCGTTCATTTGCACCACTTATAACGAATCAGTCTGGGAACGGTACCTTCTTGCGATCTAGCACAACTGAGCGGACTTCGTCGGAGCCATTCAGTAATGACGGCACACCTTTCCCTTCAAGTTGTCTCCGCTTTTTGAAGCTTGTTTCGACGATAATCGGGAATTTTCGAAGACGAACTGTGCATTCTGAGAGGCAGCACCGCGGATTGTTGAGCTTCTTGTCGTATCCAATGGACACTTGGTCGAAAATTCTTGTTGGCACACATAGAGAGATGCCCACAAAATATTATGTAAATATGGACGCTTGTGGGCTCCTGCACCTGTCAACAATTTGACCTCTTTTGTGAGCTTTCCATTTATCGCTATCATGACTATGCTTGATATCTTCGTCCACATCGATTACGAGCCACACAGAGACCGACAGATCCAACGTCTGGATCCAAAGGCTGTTGCGCACGAAATTCGACTCGATTTCAGTCTTCTAAACTACCCCATCCCCCTGAGGACAACATCATCGCGAAGCCTACGGGGAATGGAGTTCTTGTGTCCTGGGCAGCGGCACGATTTTCGGTACGAGTCCGTTATGTACCCTTGAAGTGTAACTAACGCGTCATGTATCATTAGTCGGTACACTTAACCGTGCAAAAAGTCATCGAAGAGCAGGATCGTGACCCGAATACTATAGACGCGAAGTTTGCTCATCAAATGTGAGTAATTGAAACATTGTAGATAATATTGACACTCGAACACGGTTTTTTCCCGAAGCAAAAAGCTCTCGTATCGAGAAGTTGAGTGCAATCCAGAACGTGAGCGAGAGCTGGAGCTGCAGAAGGAGCAACGCAAAGTCAAAGCCTCTATCGCGAACTCATCCCGCCAGGACACATCCCAGTCTACTCGAAGGTCCCCATTTGGTGCCTATCAAACTGGTGGAAAGTTCGGACGACACGACGAACGCGAGGTTTCTCCTCCAAGGTACCCTGAGAGATCACGATTTTCGTCTGTTAGAAGGCCGTCATTTAATGCCTATCAATTTGGTGGAGAGTTTGGACGAGACGGCGAACGGAAGGTTTCTCGGAGTCCTTCGAGGTACTCCCAGAGATCGCGATGTTCGCCTCAGACTGGCACCTCGAAATCACGGTGGACCCGGATTGATGATGTTCTGGATTCCCTGCGAACCATAGACTCTTCTCTGCAGGTGAGTTATGCCGTTGTATGGCGCTTCCTCAAAATCCCTCAATCTCACCGATTCAGGTTCCACATGTCACCCACTCACAATACGACAAGCCTTCTGTGAAAACGGGACCATCTTCCAGCTATTACTCCAGAAATGTTTCTCCTCGAATCTCCGACGAATACGCACTTCCAATGAAGCCCATGAATGTACACGGGAGTGTTCTCGAAGCGGATCTTTTCAGAACTCGTGAAGAACTGAAGGCACTCGCTACACGCGCTGCCGCATTGGAAGAACACTTGGCATTGCCTTCATTAGAGCCAGACGACGGTAAGTCTTAAGATATCTTGGTTTCTGCCATCATGGTTCGCTGATCATCTTACTAGCGGTAGTTCATCCGCTTCTTGTTCGGGCCACGGCTGACCTCATTGCGGAACGGCGGGAGCGAAGAGAGGCGGAGCTCATGCTATGTGACGTGCAGCAGGAATGCGATCACCCGACCATTATTGCACGGCTCCTTGAATGCCTGACAGAATACTACCAGTGACCGAATTTTCTCTGTGAGCTGTATGTATTTTATGAAGCGGGACATGTTTTCCCTACTCTTGGACTCGATCCCTCAAAGTTCCTCTGATACCATGCACTTGTGTGGGGGTCAGTGGACGGTTGAGGGCGGAAGGCGATGATTCGCCAGGATGTAGATTTGATTAGATCAGGCTGCGCGGCGCCTCGTGATCGCGTCTACGCGAGCACTTTTTCACCTACCTGCTTACTTACGACACGCTACGATACGGACGAACGGGAGACTCACATTCACCACATTCGGATTTCGATTGCGGTTACGCTATGGATACGGACGACATCGGCCTTTCTTCTTCTTCTCACTCGGTCGCCTGTGCGGAGTCAGATCTTCTGTTCTCCAGTCCTCTCAGGTCCCCCCACTTGCTTCTAGGGTTAACTACAAAACAGTTCGGAGACTCGGGATGTTGCAACAAAACGGCCTTTGTTGAACGTCGTTGTCCATGCCGTTGCCGAAGCCGAGGTGGCAGTTCTCATTGTTTGTCCGAGTCCTACTTAAACTGGAGCACGTTGCAACCGCCTTGAGCAAGTTCACTCTTCTTTCTATTTTCTCGCTCCTCACTAGGGCCCAGTGCCAGTTCTCAATCTCTTCTTTCTGCCAACGCTCGTTCTGCGCTAGTCACACGCCGTATACGTTACCATGGTCAAGTTCACCATCCTCGCAGGCGGATTCTCTCAGTTCATCGCCACATACCTGTTTGACTCCGACGCCAACAGCCTGACGCTCGTGAAGCAAAGCCTGACTGGAGAAAACCCGTCGTGGATCGTGTCTCATCCCAAAAACAGCAGTATTATATAGTGAGTATTTTAGGTCGTTGTGGCATCTTCAAGTTCACAAATTCCACTCATTACTGCTAGTGCTGTCAATGAGATCCCAGTCGGGATTCTGCAGTCATTTGTCGTCGGGTCGGATGGCGGACTTACACTTATCGATACTGTGTCATCGGGTGGTAATGGGCCCACATTCACGAACCCACTTTCGACTGGGGAGGTCTCAGCTGTCAACGTCAGTCAAAGCAATGCTAACATTGACATTCAACTAACAGCTTTCTGTGCGCAGTTCGGATCGCCAAATTCCTCCTTTATCGCGACCGTCCCGGGAGATCCGCTGCATTTCCTGAAAAATTCGCCAGTGGTTGCATTCCCGGTAGGAAATGGACCGTCGAATCCACACATGTCACTGGAGTACAATGGCGAGGTCTTTGTGCCAGACTTGGTTCGTCTTGTCCCGGCTGTGCTTGCCAGACCATGATTTACCATCCAGCAGGGAGCTGACAAAATTTGGAGGATTGTCAACGACGGCGCGCCTGGACAATTCAAAGTCCATGGGCAAATCGATGTCGACACCGGCTCTGGACCACGTCATATCGCCATTCGCGGTACGCCAGCCACTCATCTGTCATAAAAGAGTCTTTAATTCCTAACTCCTCTGTGCAGACAACGTCCTGTTCACTGTGAACGAGCTTACATCGACCCTCACCGCCCAGGACATCCCTCAAGGTCCGAATAGCACTGCCCTCCCCCTCCTCGCGAACGTGACCACCGTCCCACCCCACGACTTCAACGGATCCTTCTTCGCCGCTGAGATCCTCATCTCCCCGCCCTCCGAAAAATTTCCCAATCCGCTCATCTACGTCAGCAACCGTAACCTCGGTCCCCAGTTTGACAAGCGCGGTGACACCATCGCAATCTTTGAGTTCGACTTCAAGGGAAGCGCGGGCACGCCCGAGTGCCACAGGCGCATGCTCAAGCGTGGACAGAACATGCGCCGGAGGCAGGCTTTGGGAAGCCCCGGCGGCTTGACGCTTGTGGCGCAGGTGTTCACTGGCCTCAAGCAAATCCGGAGCATGAGCCTGGGGCCAGTGGAAGGCGGCGGCGATGAGTTCCTTGTTGCGGGCGCGAATGTCGATGGTGGCGTTGCCATGTTCCGCAGGGTGGATGGCGGGAGGAATCTCATTGAGGTTGTGAGAAATGAGGAGATAGCGAACAGAACGAGCTTCGTGTTTGTCTGAATCGCCGCCGCAGTGCGGTTTGCTAATTAAATACTCCTACTACGAAACGGCTTGTGGCGCCGTGTTTGCTTCTGTGAAGTTCTGTCGATTAGGAGTCGAAAGTTCCAATCATCTTTCATGAAAATTGACTGTCGGTGAGCTATTTAAACTATCTCCTCGTGTACTTCAATTGATATGTAGTATTGTAGTCACGGACCCAATTGCGCTAGTTCCTCAGAGTCACCTTGACATTGTGAAGTTTGAACATTATCCGGCGTCAAGCTCAGTTTCACGCTCTCAACGACGGGAGGGAGCCAGGCATCATGAGACCGCACGGGCATCCATCCTTGGATCCCTTGCGGCGCACTCGAACACGGAAGTCTTGTCGAGCGCAGACATGGACACTGCGAAGGAATGTAATCAGCACCGCCGAGGAGAGGATACGCATCTTTTCTCTTCAGGCCCTGGACCGCCCCTCGATGAGCAGATAAAGAGAGAGAAGGAGGATTTGATCATCTTCCGCCCTGAGGCTGTCGCACCGCACAAACGCATCCCTCGTGAAGTCATCGCAGAAATATTCGTACAGGCGCTCACCAGTGACAACTTCATCATCCCTCCCATCGTTCACCCACCTCCGTGGAACCTTCGCGCTGTTTCCTCTCCCTGGCGACACATTGCACTCTCTCAGAGCGTCGACTATAGAATCATGTCAAGTTGATGAGCGCACTGGGAACCTCGAGAATCACGGCGCCAGCCAGATATCAATTTCTCAGCCAGTACATTATTCCTCCTAAACGCCTACTCTGCGTGAAAGCTATTATGTTGTCATTTTCCATGATGGATCTTGCAAACTATGCATCGACAAGATAGTGCGCCCTAACCTTGTGCGCCTCCACACTCTGCAGCTCAGCGCAAAATCATCTTTTCTCAATGATATTGCGCCAAACTCCCTTCCTGAGATCGTGTCCCTCTGACTGGATATTTCCATCGACTATACTAATCATGTTGACTGTAGTTGGCCCAACTTCCCGCTATTCACTGGGATGAGAGCACTGCACAAACTTACCGTTTTGGGGCCTGGGAGAAACAAACTCCCAAAAAATATTCCCTGGGAGCAGCTCCACCTATCTGTCTGTCAATCTGGACATCTCGTCAGCTGTTGTGCTCAGCCGATGCTGCAATTTGATCAGCTGCAAATTGATTATCATGGAAGATGCTGACGATGCTTCCAGGCTGCACCCTCGGCCGTCGCCATTACCCCCAGTAAAGGTACCTCGATTTCAACGGCTTAATCTCCCTGCTCCGAGAAGGGGAGGCGCGGTACATCTTCATGCACTTCTCAACTCCTTAACGCATCCATCATTTGTCCGAACTGGTCATCTCCTACCATCGTGCACCTGGGGACATACACGACTACATCAATCGCCTCATCCTACGGTCAGGATGTGCTCTCACGCTCCTTCAGATATTGACAATTCATACCGCGGCTTTCAAATGATCGATTATGGTGTCCCTACTGCTGCCGCGCGCGATCTGCTGGATTTGCTTGACCCGTCAATACGTGAATTGCATACCACCGATGTCTCCTACTCTCCTGAACTGCTACAGAGCATCGAGCAGGGAAAGCTGCTCCCTCGGCTGACAGCATTTACATTTTTCAAGGACTCAAGGTTCACCTTTGACACTTTCGAGCTGGAGAAACTCCTCTGCCAGAAGAACTGCGGTCACGGAAGTCTGAAGGACCCTCGCGTGAAGATTGTTCGCGACGACAACGTTTGAACGTTGAGAGTTTCGACTCTGATATGTGACGTGACGATATTTGGAGGAAGTGGGGTGGGCTGTGGATGGCAGGATATCGTTAGGGCTAAATTTAAACAACCATCAAGATCTGAAGTAGTCAATGAGAATGCGAAACCCATTGATACATTGGAGGCGTCAGCCTTTTGTGCGCCACACAAAGTCAGTAGCAGATCAGATGGTAATAGGATATTGTATCTACCGAGCTATCGCACTCATTCCATCCCACTGAAACAACATTCACGAATCATCAAAATAGCTATACGGCTGCTTTCCCATTTGAGCGGTCGCATGTGTGTGGCTTGAATGAATACTTTGTGTCCTGGTACAGACATAAACAATGGAATGGGCAAGCAGAGCATCACTCAAGTATCAGTAAGGATAAACAACGAAGCGAAGAGAGCGCCATGGTCGGTAGTGGTTTGGAGGCGTGTGACCGCAAAATAAGCGTGCGACGGTTGTCCCACGTTTCTATTCCCGTCTACCATGTCGCTCTGTGCGCTGCCTGAAGAATTGCTTGAGCGGATCGTCTGGCACGCTCTTCCGCCGCCGTCGTCGCCGTCGTACTCCCGTCCGCCCTGGCTGCGCTCGCCCACCCACCACGACACCCGCCTCGCCCTTCTCCGTGTCGCCCCCATCCTCACCCGCATCGCAACCCCGCTACTCTACCACGACGTTATTCTCTCCTCGCCCACTAAAGCTTCCCTGCTCCTGCGCACACTCCAAACTCGCCCAGAACTCGCTGCGTCCATACGCTGTCTCGTTGTCGCTGGCCTGTGGACCGACGCAGCCGCCGTGCTGGCGCTATGTGCCGCCGAAACCCTGCAGGTGCTCGATATCACAATTTCGTTCGATGGAGGTGAACAGGGCGACGAAACGTGGGGGCACGCGCTGGCCGGTCTGGTGGGCGTGCGGCACTTGACGTTGCACAAGCCGCAGGCGGTGTACCTTTCCCTCGTGCGCCCCCGCAGATTCATCCACGCGCTCGCACGCGCAATCCCGCGCTGGCCGCACCTCGTACGTTTCGCTTTTCCATTCTATTTCACCTGACTAATGGGCTGCTTTTGCTTTTCTTTTATTTTGGTGCTTTTTGTTGTTAAATTTGCTCTTACGTCTATCAGCAAACGACCCACATCGCATTCAAGCTCTCGGACGATACGCCCTCGTCTCCTGTCACCTCGCCCGCCTTAGCAGGGCTCTTTTCACCCTTTTCTCTCGCTCCCTCTCTGCCTGGACCCCCGGCGGCCATCATCGTCTCCCCGCCCGCTCCGCACCGACCCACGAGCGCAACCACAACCACAGGCCCAATATCCGCCCTCACACAAGCCCTCGCCCGTGCGCCCGCCCTACACACCTTCACCACTCACCTCCCCAGCGTCTGGAACGCCGCCGTCCTCACCATCTCCACGAATCCGAGCCTCGAGCGCATCGGGCTGCTTGACGGCCGCTGCAATACCCCTCACACTCCGGGGCTCCTTTTGCCGTCACCCGCGGGAGCTGTCCTCTCGCCCACATGCGGCACAGGTATAGTCGGTACGGGCCTCTTCCTCATGGAAGCTAGGCGGCACGTGCGCCTCGCTGAGCTCATCCGTGCGGGGACGCCCTTGATGAGGGGCCGTGCGCATACGATGGGCACTGTTGCATCCGGTGCTGCAAGTGCCGCAACTGCGACAAGTTCGAGCGACGCTGCGGGTACGCCGCCGCCGCCACCGCCGCTGACGACCACGACTACGGGTGCGGTTCCAGGTGTAGGGCTGGCCCTGCGCAAGAGGCCCTCGGGTGTTGGGCTGGGACTCGGGGTCGCGGTCGCTGTCAGTGCGGATGTTTGTGCTCCCGCTCCGACTACGGGGAATGGAATCACTGGAAGCGGGGCGGTTAACCCGAGCTGGATCGGGAGTCCGAGGCCTGCGGCGAAGGGGAAAGGGAAGGGAAGGAGGTGAGTGCCGGGCGGTTTGCCGTGGGCCTCTTGAGTGTGGCTCTTTGCATCCGTCCTCCTTCCAGCCATCTTTCCCCGCAGCCTTCCCCCCTCTATGACATGGACGTCAAACTCTATCCCTATCCTTACTGCTGCATGTACGTACGTACACACACACACACACACATTCATCACATCGTACGACGCTCCTTTACTTAGTTCTCCTTTCCTTCCTTCCCCTCCCCTTCTTTCCGTTTCCTCCGCGCTACGTATCCGTCCCCTCTCTCGCCAACCTCAACCTCGGGCTCCAACTCCAACTTAAATCCGGACTCTACCTCAAACTCGGACTCCGAAAACGCCGCAAACACGAACACGCGTACACGTATCTTGTCCATCGTGCACGTACACGTATATATATATCGTATATGATCCATCGTATATCGTATACCCACTATCCTATCCTATATCCCTACCCATACTATATATCCCCATCCCTAGTCTTTCCCCCGCTCCTTAGTAAAGCCACACCGCATACATGGACTGCATACACGCCACTCGTTAAGCGTTAGATGACGATTCCTTTCCTTTCCTTTCTTCCCTTTCTCTGCTCCTTCCCTTTCCTACGCCTTTCCGTCCTCTCGAAGATACATCAGATACTTATATCCATACATACATACATCATACAGATCGGTGGCACACGCGCCACATATATGCACATATCTACTAGCATACCGCGAGTTGCACATCGAATTCCAGCACGCATATAATGACAGAACATTATCATTCAGAATGACATTAGTACGCGAGGTGGTATCGGCGAGTCTCCGCATCCGAAGTTTTCTCCTGAACTGAAATTCCTCGTAGTCCTACGTAGGCTCACCGCGTACTTAGTAGAATCTTGCCTGCCAATTCTTTTCTTTAGGTCGCGTATTCGTGTTTACATCCATAGGCAACTTTTAATTATATGCGCAATGATTGACTGCTCGTCTTCCCTTGCGCTGGAAACAAGGTCTTTAGAAGTGCCTGGAACGGGCACTAGGGTACTCACTGTTCTAATAATAAGGAGGGACATCGTCACCATCATCGGCAACGTCCTTATCATCATCAACAACCACCCGTCCCAACTTCGCAATCTGAGAATCAGAAAATGACGAATGGGTTGGCAAGTGCCAGTTGAGGACCTTGAGTTGGAGCGGCCAGGCTGTGCTCAGCCGCGACCTGTTCTGCAATGCAGCGTGAAGTTTGTGAAAATGCGGCTATCTGCATTGCAAAAGCTTCAATTTCCTTGGACCGGGGAATGCGGGTTGTATGATAGGGTAGCGGTGCATTGCATTGAAAAGGTGGGCGTCGCGGTATCGGAGAATAGCTGTGTGTAATCGGTCTTGGTCCATGAAACGGCTCCACCAAGCATATGTCAGGAAGCCGGGAACACGGATATCCAGTATCAGCAGCGACTCCAGTGGTAGAGCGTCGAGGAGGAAATTCCAATTTTCGCGCTCTTGGAGTGTGGCAGAAAGCGAGACGCACCAATCTGATCCCTGTACATCTTCATGGGTGAATAGCTGAAACTCAAATTCCGGAAGCTGCAGTTCCATCGCTAATGTCATACGAAGGAAAGGATTCGCCAATCCGTTGTGAATGGCGTCAGCGATGTATGTGAGCAAAGGGGCGAGGGGGTGCACTCTTTCCGGAGCTCTGGGATGTGCGCGGTCATAGAACAGTGTGAGGGCTGTTTTTGGTGGAATCAAGATGTGGTCCAAAAGATGACACCCTTCCGCTAGACCGGAATTGAGGGTTATGGAGGACAGATGTGGGAGGTCAACAAGCCTTTGTGTTTCCAGAGTGGCAGTCCCTGTTGGCACAGAGTCAAGGATATCCTCCAACCATAGAGTCTGAAGATTGGGCAAGTTATTCAGCATGGTGACCACTCCTGCAACTGTCAGCAGTGGTCTGGGGGGTGTCCTGTAGGAATCTATGCGTAGCGAATAGAGGACCATGGTTGGTAGTGGTTTGGAGCGGATGGATTGTTGGAGCACCATGTCCGATGCATCAAGCTCCCCTTTTCAGGCCGGGTTCGTGCAGAGCTGTGAGTGCCGATGGCCAGGCTCAAGAGATCCAAAAAATACCTCGAGGTAGAAGAACCCGTATAGCCTTCCAGGATCCATATTGAGAGATGTTTTACTCGATTGATGTTTTTGAAAATGTACCGGGCATGATCCTGAACCTGCAGGCCACGAGCGCGGCCACGGCCGTCTACAGTGACTGTGAGAGGTTTGTTCTTGGATCTGGAGATGATAGCGTCCACAAGCGATATAGGGTAATTGGTTCGAAGGCAAGTCCACAGGTCACTGCAATTCAAGGCAATTTGTCGACATCGTGAACAAACGTGGCTGATACAGAGCCAACGTAGGTCCTCTGGTTTTTCATCTCGGATAAACCTGAAAACCCGCATTAAATTTCGGGTGCGAGACGAGCCGCAGGCACAAACATATTGCGCTCTCATTTGAAGGACGTCGAGAGACATTCCAAAGCGAACAATTGTCGACCTAACAGCAAGCATGGCACCACGTCGTCTTTGGCGCCAAGGTGGACCCCAAAGTGTCTGTCATTTTCAAATGATTGGGTTAGCTCCCGTTTACTCAAACGCTCTGCACTGAACATCCAATCGCACACTCACTCTGAGAGCCATAGCTAGCAACTACGTTCGATAGCACCAAAGACTCCGTCTTTCTGTTTAAAAATGTGGATATAGAGCTCTGAAGGAGCCTCAATGCGCCCGCGAGATCTTCGGAGGCTGATGACATGAGAGCACCACAGAGCAACTTTCAAGAGAAGAAACTTGCTCAGTTGGATCGACGGTAGTATGTAGTTCGCGTTCAACGTCGGGTTGTGTTTGTGCCGGTTCGGCAACTGTGGCGAATGCGTGAGTAACGGTTTCGTCACACGGGAAAATGTTGGTAGAGTTCACTCGAAAGACTGTTTAAAGTGCTCAAATTTCTCTAAAGGTAACTAGTACAAAACAGAGGCTTTTATACCTAGCTACCGGGTGAAATATCTTCCGCGGGGCGGGCACGGATCAAGATAACGGAAACCTCTGACTCGGCCAGAGGTGCGCGTCTGAATAGAAAAGAGATAAAATAATTGTAGTGGACGCGTCAGCGTCGGGACGGAAAGAGTGATGATCGGAATGTGTGTGGATTCGGGAGGGTCGACGGAACCGGTGGGCGGTGACAGAGACTCGTCACGAACCCGTCACAGCAACTTTCCGATCAGCGGGCAGTAGCGAGTACTGCCAGAGGGTGCATTGAGGCTCCTTCAGAACTCGATATCGACGCTTCTGAACAGAGAGTACGGACTTTCAGAGGTCGCCGAAGGCGCTGGTTTCGGTGAGAGCGCGATTGAATGTAGCGCAGACGCTTGAGCGAGCAACCGTGAGCTCACGCATTCATCAAATGACAGGCAATAATGACAACTTTGGGGGTACACCTTCGGGCCAAAGCCGACGTGGCAGCATGCTTGCTGTTGGATTGACAATTGTTCGCGTTGGAATATCTCTCGACGTCCTTCAAACGAGAGCGCAATACGCTCGCTCCTGTGGCTCGTCTCCCGCCCGAAACCGTATGCGAGTGTTTCATTCTGTGAGGGATAAAAAACCAGAGAACATACGGTGGCTCTATCTCAGCCACGTTTCTTCGCGATGGCGCAAAATTGCATTGAACTGCAGTGGCCTGTGGACTTACCTGCAGCCCGATTACCCTAAATCGCTCGTGGACGCTATCATCTGTAGATCCAAGACGAAACCTCTCGAAGTCACTGTAGACGGATGGACCGTTCTCAGCCGGGTTTCGGGTACTGGCCGGTACATCTTTGGAAACATCTCGAGAGTCAAACATCTCTGGATATCGGATGACTCTACGCTTGCGACAGGCGATGACGCCTTTATTCCGAGATACTTTCTGGATCTCTTTAAACTGGCCATCGGTACTTCTGTATGGTACCCAAGCCTGCCACGCGGAAAACTTTACGAATTGCACATCGCATTGAAAAATTAATTCGCTCCAAACCACTGGGCCAGCCATGGCGCTTTCTTCGCTACGCATCGATCTCAGCAGAACACTGCTGACAATTACACAAGTGGTCGCCATGCTGAACCACTTGCCCAATCTCCAGAATCTACAGCTGGAGGATTTTCGCTTTGACGCTACTGGCAATTTTGCAACAGGGAGACTTGTTAACCTCACATACCTGTCCACCATAACCCTTTGTTCATCATTGGAGGAGGGCTGTCGTCTTTTGGACCACATCTTGACTCCACCAAATACTACTATCGTTTTGTTCTATATCTACATCACACTGGATCCTCGAATCCCTTCGGAAAGGCAGCCCCTTACCCCTTTGGTCACATACGTTGCTGACGACATTCACAACGGATCGGCCGGTCCTTTCCTTGGTATGAGATTAATAGAAACTGATGCAACTGGTTCCATAGAGTTTGAGCTATTCACGGAATAAGATTGTCGTTTCTATATTTCTGCCACACTTCGAACACAGGACAGTTCAATCTACCCCTGGAGTCGCTCGAGATCATGTCAGTGCTCCCAACCCTCACCCGTCCCCTTGGCGGTTCCGCTTCATTGACCTAGCACAATTGCGCATCATTGTTTTCCAGCACCACAATGCTGACCTCTTCGGCGCAATGCTCAGCCACCGGTCCACGAGCCCGGCATTCCCTGGTCTCAAAAGACTCGAGCTTCGGGAATGCAAAGGGCTGCCTTTCAATGAACTTTTAGCTGCATTGGAGAAAAGGTCGCGGCTGAGTCCAGGCCCACCAACTCCACTCGACCCCTTTAAAACGACATTTTCTGAATCCCAGATTGCGACGTTGGCAAGCGTAGCTGAGATTGTTGTCGATGATGACAGTGTCCGTCACTAGCTAGTATTAGAGTGAGTGCCTGGTAAGTTGCCTTCCTCTGAACATAATACGTCCTGACCAGTGACTCCAAAGCCGTTCGGTGACTCGAACTAGGAACGAACACGCGCACGCGTGTCTCGCATATATTTTCTTACACACTATCCTATCCTGTTGCTTACTCGTAAGTCCCTGAGCCCAACATGAACGTCTCGCTCGTCGGACGGGACCGAAGTAACGGTGTCACGTCCAGGCACACATATCTGTCCTTTCTACACCCATGCCGCCTCGTCTCAATAAACGGCAGCAACGTGAATTAGAGGAGCTCGAGGCCCTAGGTGGCCCGTCGAAGGCTGAGGTGTCAAGTGAAGAAGAACTGCCCGCACCGAAACCAGCCAAAGCTTCATTTTCGAACGTAAGACTCGCAATCTTATCTGCGATGATTTGATCTCACTTTTTACGGTAGTTCCTCGCGACGGAGGACATCGAGTCGGAAAGCGAGGATGAAGGGTCAGTGAAGGCTGCCAAATCACGGAAGGTCCGCCATCCTGACTTTATAGGACCATGATCAGCGACTAAGATGCACGCGTAGAAAAAGAAGAGCAAGAGGAAAGTCGAGGCCAAACTTTCGCAGACCGCGTCGCCGCCACTGGCCAAGAACGAGAAGAAGGCCTTGAAAAAGGCAAAAACAAAGGAGAAGAAGGCGGGGGACGATGAGCTCGAGCAGGCGCTAGCTGAGCTTCCCGTCAAGTGCGTGAACCATCACTCATCCCCCATATTATGCTTATGCTGTTCCCAGATACCCAGAGCTCCAGAAACCTTCCAATGCCTCGTCATCGTCGCAGTCGTTCGCAACTCTCCTCTCAGTTTCCCTCCCTCATCTGGACAGCGAAGCCGAGATGCGCAAGTTCTTCGGTGCCAAGGTTATCCAAGCAAACAAATCTTCGAGCTCGTCTGGTCCCTCATCACGCCGGCACGCCGCTCTACAGCGATCGAACTTGACTCGCCCGCAGCCGTCCTGGTGGTCAGCCAGTCAACGCGAAGGTCTATCCATTCGTCTGTTGACGGGCGACGAAGTCACGGAACGACAAACGGAGCATGGCTGGGAATCGTTCAGTGACAAATGGTGGACGATCGACTATAGCCAGCGATACAAGAGCATGACAAAATCGTTTATCCAGGCCGTCATGAGTGGACGTGGGTATAATGGTCTTGAACGCATAACCCGACATTGACGTTCTTTTCAGACCCTGACGCGCTTTGGGAGGTCCAGCGGAAGCTACCCTGGCATGCAGACAACCTCTTGCAGCTGGCGGAGGTGTACAGGCATCGAGAAGGTGTGGCAGTTCTCTACAATGTGCCCCAGCAAAGCTCACATCCATGGCTCTAGAATACGCCCAAGCCGTCGACTTTGTTGACCGCGCCATTTTCACCTACGAGCGTGCATTTATCGGCGCGTTCAATTTCACCGGCGGCACGAATCGGCTCGACTTTGACCGTGTCGAGAACCGCCCATTCTTCCTTGCCGTCCATCGCCAGATCGCGTGAGTCCCATCGAATAACTATCCACCTATTGTCTCACCAACGCCCTAAAGCGATCTTCAACGCCGTGGCTGCGTGCGCACCGGCTTTGAATTTGCCCGGCTGTTGTACTCCCTGGATCCTTGGGAAGACCCGCACGGCGCACTGTACCACCTCGATCTCCTCGCCATCAAGTGTGGCATGGGCCAGTGGCTGCTTGATCTCTACGACCACTTTGCTAC
Source organism: Asterophora parasitica (assembly GCA_018282005.1). NCBI lineage: Eukaryota > Fungi > Basidiomycota > Agaricomycetes > Agaricales > Lyophyllaceae > Asterophora > Asterophora parasitica. The sequence goes on along the minus strand of JABCKV010000041.1, from coordinate 16,292 downwards.
CCAGCGGGAGCAGCGAGGAGGAATCCTGGATAAACGCATGGACCCGAGTCTCCTCCCTGGCTTTGCGTACGCCCGCGCACTTGCGCTAAAGATCCTTGAAGATGGCAAGCCCGATTCTGTCAGTCCGCATTTTTTTTTTCAACAGCTAGCGACGGATACTGAAATTGTTTCTGTAGGACCATAGTGAAAGCACGGCGGCATTGACGGAAGCGCTGCAGTCCTTTCCCTCTGTTGTGCCCCTTCTCGCCGACAAAGTTGAAATATCGCTCCCCACCCCAATCCGCGCACATCGCGATTTCAAGATCGAGACCGAGGGCCGCTCCCTGAGTGCACCCATCGCCGCTCTCCACGCCCTCTCGCACATCTACGTCCAGCGCTCCGCCTCCCTCTGGAAAGAGCCCACCCACACCGCCTGGTTCCTCGCCACCGCCACCGCGACCTTCGCCTCCCTCCCTACTACCCTCCCCGTGACCCCCCAGCGGCAAGCCCTCCTTACCCTCCTCTCAACCAACGAAAACACCCGCTACGCACTCTATCGCCACCTCACCGTCCTCGAGACGACGCATGCCCGCCTCTTCCCATTCATCCCACCTTTGGTCCTTGAGCAGGCCAAATCCCTCGCATGCGACCCTCTTCCGCCCACCACCGCCTTCTCGCGCTACGACGAGCCTTACTTCCGCGGCACGGAGGATATGTTCACGGTGCGGCCTCCGCGCTCGCGCAGGGAGCGCCTGGACGACGACCGCGTGCTTGCGGGGCTCTTCCCCGACCCGGGCGTCCGGGCGCGCGTTCTGGTATGTCCCTCCTCGTCTTACAATGTTCGTTCTCCCCTTTGTGCCCTGACTCGCGTTTTCGCATCAGGAACTCATGGAGGGCTTCGTGGGGCAAATCCCCGGCGGTGTGGGGGATATGATGGAACGGCTGGGCCCGGAGGCGCTGGACGATCTGATGGGGCAGATGCAGGCGCTTGTGGTGGCCGAACAGGGAGAAGGGATGCCCGGTGGCTTTGGGGATGACGGGGGTGATATGGCGGGAGAGGAAGGAGAAGGAGACGTGATACCCCCAGGGCGCCTGGGGCAGCAGGAGGGTGGTGTGCAGGCAACTCATGATACGGTAGATGCGGATGTACATGAAGAGGACCTGGAGAGTGACAGCGATGAGGAGGACGACTCTGTGAGTCTGCTTTTTCTGCCGTTACTGGCGCTTGGGCTAACGTGTCAATCAACAAGGCTGTTCGCAGGGTCTTTAGAAACATCATGGGACGCCTGTGGGGTCCTGCACCAGCCGACGAGACGTCGTCGGATGAAGACAGGGAGCCGATAGACGACACTGGTGTTGATTAGTTGTAGATGCGATTTCGTTGCTGTTTTCACGATGTTTTCGTTTGCAGAGAATGAAAGAAAGAAATACACATTCATCCAACGTACAGTTACATAAAGCATAAGTCCAAGCTACATTGTACATACAAGGACCGAATGGGTATCATCGAAAAAATTGAATCAGAAGAACGTATTCTAGAGAATGAGGAAATTACTTAGAGAGCCTCTGGATTCTGCAGTGACGCCATGACAGGCTGCTCATCCGCCACAGCAGCAGCCTTATCTTCCCCGACCCTCCTCTGAATCGACTGCGCAGGCACACTGTCTGTCGGCGTATGCAGCTCCACTGGCATCGGGTACACCGTCGGACCCAGTCCCGGTGACATGGCCTGCGGCGCTCCCTTTCCCGTCGTCACAGCCCCAACGCCATTCTGCGGTAAGGGCATCGCCAGCCCCCCCGCCTTCCCCGGTGCCCGTCCCTCTATTCTTCTGACAAACTCCCCCCAACACGCACGCTCATCCGCGCCCATAGTCTCAAACGACTCCCTCAGTGGCCCCGCCGCCTTCCGCCATACGCCGCGGTGCCGGCACACCGTGGATTTGACGTACCGGCTGCCGAAGACGCGCTCAAACGCCGTGCGCTGCGTCATTGGGCCTGGTCCTTCGCCGTCTGGAGGATGTACCAGCAATTCCATCGCGTTGAACCCCGCCGAGAGCTCCGCGACGGTGTAGTCGTTGGGCCAGCGCTTGAGTGGGGGGTGCGGGTGGTATGGGATTGCCGGGGGTCTGGTGGTGTTCCCAGGGTTTGCTAGGTGCGTGTGCAGAGGCGGCAGAGCGGTTGGGGTTGGGCTGGGTGATTGCGGAGGTGGAGATGCGAGGACGGGTGGTGTGGGAAGGAATATCGCGGGCTGAGACGGGGGAGCGTAGGCATCGGGTGGAGAGGAAGTACCAGGACCGAGGGGCTGTGTGACTGCGGGCTCTGGTGGTGGCAGCTGTGAGGTCATATAGTAGTTGTTTGAAACGTGCACTTTCTGCGGCGGTCCCGCCACTGCGCCACCCGGAGGGGAACGTTTAGACTCAAGTTTGGTGACCGTTGTCGAACCCTTCATAAGTTGTGCATGGAACTCGTCCTGGAGACCAAGGCATTCACGTTCGCTTAGTCCGTCCAGGAGATTACGGCGTGTCTTGTACAGCAGACGTTGCTGGCTCGCGACAAGTCGGACCGTGCTCACGGTATGCTGTTCCCATTTTCCCGTTGCGCGGTCCCAGGCATCGATGTACGATCCCGGCGCCATTCTCAGATCCGCGGTGACCGACGGCAGCTGGAGAAGCTGAAAGTACGGGAACGTAGGGTTCATGTGCTGCAGCCTGATAGGTTCAGTATCTGCCTTGTACCAGACAATTACCGTGATGGAGCGATTGTATTCATCCAGCTGGCGCTGCATATCCTGATCAAGAGATGTTACGGAAAGTGGCCTCCTGTCACCAAGCATCGTAGAGGGGCCCAAGCCTATGCCTGGGTTTGAGGACGCTGATGAGGTTCGTTGGACCGAATCTGATCCATTCAAGGCTCCCTGCAACGAGTTTTGACCAGAGGAAACATGGCGGGCCATCAAGATGGGCGTCGAGCTGATAGGGTTAACGTAGGCATCCATCTGAGGCTACAATTGCGATTCTCGTGGTTAGACAACATGGTGGTTCAAAGGAAACAGGCTCACAAGGACAAGGTCTCCTGCCCTCGCTCAGGTCCACGGACGTAAAGGCAAGAATCGGTCCAGGTCTCTTGTTTGGGACTAAGGAAACAAACAAAGGCGGCGCGTCGGCGTCGGCGCCAGCGCCAGTACAGCTTACTCCTGTTCTCGTACCTACATAAGCTGAGCCCCAAACTACGGGTCAAACCACCTGTTATATTGAAAGTTCTTGCCACTGGCATGTCCTCCGAGTCTGACAAGGACCTCGCGGGGCATTGAGGCTCCTTCAGGGCTCTGTATCAGCGCTTCTAAACAGAGAGGACAGGCTTGCAAAGCTGGAAAATCGCCGAAAAAAGAGAGAAAAGGGAGAGATTATAAGAAAATGGTGCCGAAAAATTAGATCTTCCGCTGCAGCACCTCTGAAGGCAATCCTCGGTACACTGGCCCCTCCTGATGTGGCCAGCACACTGCGAAAGAAGATTACGGCAGCCCGGATCGGGACTTGTAACTCCGATTTGCGATCTCGGCACACATATCGAATTGCACGATGGTTTCACCACGGAATCTCGTGCTTGTTCTTCGCGAATGGTGCTTTTTCTGCTGTCAAGCACGGATGATGTAAAAGAATACAAGTGTGAGCATCCAACGTTGAGCTAACGACGAGAATTTCGCGGATGACGCAAGTTCAAACTGCGCCATACTGCAAGACGCGTCGAGGTCAGTTTCTTTATATTGCCTAGTTAATGGGAAACTCTTCCAACAGCTCCACAACACTCTATCAGTATGAATTCCTCAGTGCTCCAAGTCTCAAGGCTTTTTGATGAAAACTGTATGCACCCCCATCCCAAAATTGATCTCCTTATCAGCACCACAGCAATCTGACAGTTGACCAGATAGTGGGGATGTATAATTGAGTACAGTATATAGGGAACACAAAAGAGAATTGGGGCAAAGATAGCCTATGGAAGGAAAACGTGAACAGATGGCAGGTGACAGGCAGGTAACATTTGTGGGTGGCAGATAACTGTTTTGGGCCTCAACCCCTCAAATTGTGCTCACTCTCCCTCAGAGAACACCAGGCTGCTACCCTTTATGATACATATATCTCCGGAGTTATCCAGCACTGGGGCTGAGGAGATACCAGCCAAAGAGCACCAGATGTTACCTCGGGAATTGCAAATTGAAATTAAACAACGATTGGTCACTAGTATAACATACCACGTGGTAGGCATATCACGTCTCCTTTTGGATCTGTCACTTGTCCTCGCCTCTTTACACCACGAAAACTCCTTCCGACACTACTCTTAGTCTTATACTGATACGTATTACTGTGGCGTGTTATATGTCATACCCTATTTTGTTTGATACCAACCTCTATCATCGTTCATAATATGCGGTTCAAGGCTCCTCGATCGATTTCTCCTTCGCCAGTTAGAAGGTGTGTTTTTATGTTGCTGCTGCCTACAAACAGAACTAACAATGACATCGGTTTTGTCCTCAGAAAGCCTCGTCGGCGGTCAACTTTTGGGGTCCAGTCTGATTCCGAGGAATCCTCCGAGTCGGATGATGCCTCGGATTCCTACTCTGACTCTGACTCGTATGACTCGGAGAGCATCATCTCGTCGCCTTCCGACTCCGAGGTGCCCAAAGTGTCACAGTACGTGTTAAACTTAGCTAGCATTGCCCTCTAATTCAACCTTCACCGCAGAAAGTCGCCGCGCACCTCGGCCGAGCAGAGGTTGACGGAGGAGATTGTGGCTGCGATACGACTACGAACACGACATCATGACCCATACGAGGATTGGGAGCGCCAGACGCGCGTGGATGCGTTTGTACGTTGTTTCACTCTCATACATGATGAAAGCGCGTGACGAGCGGTTCATTCACAGAGGACAGCGCGAAAGGAGCAGAATGCGACACAGTCACGATTTCATTCCGAGCAGGACCAAACTCGAAACGCGGAAATGCAACACCGCACCGCTTTACATGCGCAGGAAATACTGGAGGTCAATGCGAAGCTCGAGGGTTTGCGGATGAGGCAGAAAGCTGATGAGGAGAAACTCAGATTGGCCATGGAGGAGCGGCAGAGGAAGATTTGGGAGGGTATTGAGGGTGTGATCAAGGCAGAGGAGGACAAAGTGAAAGCGGTTTTGGAGGAGGAGCGGAAAGTGAAGGAGGAGGAGGAGCGGAAACGAATTGAGGAGGAGATGCGGGCAAAGGCGTTAGAGGCGAAGCGGCTGGCAGAAGAGATGAAGAAGGCAGAAGAGGAGAAGAAGAAGGCGGAAGAGGAGAAAAAAGCAGCGGAGGAAAAAGAAAAGCGGGAGAAGGAGGAGGTGGAGACTCTGCGTTTGCAAGCTGCGAAGGAACTAGAAGAGGCGGAGCGAGAGGTGACGGAGGGGAAATCTCGCGCTGAGCTTGGAATCACCAAGCCTTCCGAGGACTGGATGGCCGCGCACGACCACCTCATTGTGCGTTTGTCAATACTACTACTTTGCATGATCTGACATTTGATTCAAGGACATGAAGACCAACACGATGCGGACCGTCAAGGCGGACCAAACGGGCAAGGCCGAGTGGTCGAAATGGCGGAGGCAAATCACGCCCAAGATTGGTCAGATCACCGACGATGAGAAGGAGATCAATCGAATAGTATGTCCCGTCCATCATGTCCGACGCACTCAGTCCTGACTCCTCTGCGCAGTCATTACAATTGTACCAGATTCTGCACCCACCTGATGCTGCGGCACACCACCCTGCTATCTATAAAGCCCTCCTCTCCTCCCTCGCAAAGGCCATTCTCCTCCAAGCCGAAACCGAAGTCACCGCAGAGAAGAAGAGTGCGGGTCCCCTTGCGCGGGTCGCGTTCAACCTCCTCGAAACACTCGATGGCTTCGCACAGGTCTTCTTCTCGAAGCTAGTGCAGCGCACCGGGGGCTGGCCAGTTCCGTACATGGTTCCCCCGGGAATCGGTGAAGGCCCCTGGGCAAATGACGAGGAACGCAGGAAGGCACTCCATGAAGCGCGGAGGAAGGCCATGGGCTACCGCAAGGCCAGCAATGGCAATGGTGATGAGCTGGAAACGGCCTCGGAGTACAGCGCGCGCGTCTCGGGAATCATGAGGGTGTATTTCCACATCTTGAAGTTTGCGCCGCAACAGAAACCGTTACATGTGTTGTTCCAGCTTCCGCGCTACTGGACGTGGTTTACGAGGATCCTGATGGATAAGAGCATGTTGGTGACGGCTACAGGGGCACAATTGATTTACAGTGAGTTATCTGCGTTCAGCTTGTTGCTCGTGAGACATAAGGTAATCCTTCTGTTTTCAGCGGCGCTGGATGTTATGGGGTCGTATGCACGGAAAATATGGGGCCACCAGTGGAACAAGCTGCTCGAGCTAATCTATGAGGGCGTCACGAAAGGTTACGACGCGGGAAAGACCATCGGAGGCAGCACCGCTGAGGGTATGGCGGCTCGCATGCGGATACAGTTGGAGGTGGAGAGGATCTTATTGGGGCAAGAATCGTAGAACTGCTAGGTCGTTTCTCGTATTTGTGCCACTTTTGTACTGCACCATTTACCATTAGGTTCCACATTCGCAATAACTACTCGCAGACGACTGTTTCGTATCTTAGCAAATTGTTGGCCCTCTCTTCAGGCCAATGAAGCTCGCAGTTGATGTCTGTCTAGACTCCAGCGTTGCGATTCCTGCTACTCTGGGAACAATTATGTCGATGTTGAAGTGTGGCGCTCAGTCGATGATATCATCCAAATGTTTTTGCTTGCTATACGCAAAGTACAATACACCTCGGCACGATGATCCGGGCTTGGACACCACGGTGATAGGGGAGGGACGTGAGCGTCGCGCCGGTATTGGTGAATATGACCTGACCATCAATGTGCTATCGCAAGACCATGTCAACATCGTCCGAGTCTAACGTCTAGGACGGCTTACGCGGTACGAGCAGCCTGGCGAAAACCGAGAGATAGGTGGGTTGTCGAAGCTGGATCAAATAATGTTCCCTGAGCGCACGGAGGCACATACTTGCACTGGATGGTTCCGGTGCTGTAGGTGTACCTGGTGAGGGTGAGGGTGCGCACCTGCCCCGCGTAGAAGAGCGATGGGGGGCAGATACCGCAGAAGATCGCAGCAGTGCTGCTGCTCATAGACAAAAGGGAAAGACCGAGAGCTGCAGTGGTGGCGGAAAATCGCATATCATGTAAACAAAACGTGCTGTTGAATAGATTCAATCTTGCTCCGCCGCCATTTATATGCGTGTCAAAGCTTTCTTCACAGCTTCCAGGCCTGGCCATAGGAGGTGCCGCTTAGTCTCCCAAAGGCAGTGGTAGACTTCAAAGCTCGAAGCTACGCAGGCTTCGGATATCCATCCGCATCTCACCGCCCTACACCGGTGCGACTGATGTGGCCTGCTCAGCAGATCAAAGAACGAGGACGCGGTTTAGGCATTAGAACCCCCAGGGCCCACCAGCTCTGGAATGCATGCCTGTAATGGCCGTTGGAACGTCCTGTCCCTGTTGTATTTCTGGTGGATGAGTAGTCAGTGCCGATGTTGAGTCAAGGTTTGCCAGATCGTATGGAGAAGCAGGGAGAGGTCATGGGGTAGTGGAGCCTTGGGATATAATGATGCTACAGAGGATAAGCTGAGCTTCACCGTAATTTGAGTGTCGGGGATGCGTCCGTCCACATCACCGAAGAAGATGCACGTAAAGCTTCCAATACATATGTACGAGGTGCCATCGGTCTGGGAAATGTCTCAAGCAAATTGCACCTGTAGCCTGCCATTTAGTAGCCTGTACCACGGCGATAGCATGGTGCCACTGAGACGAAAGAGCTGCCGGTAGAGCATGCGTCAGAACGGCACACTCAAAAGCTGGTACTCGTCAAAACGGCTCATATTTCATACCAGCGCCCGACGCACACTCCAGCCTCTAAAGGATGTAGCAAAACGTGCTCCGGGGAGGGTCGATGAGCACCGATGTGCATGGTATCACATAAAGTTTGTGTGGAGTGCATAGGCCATACAAACATATCTCGACTGATCCACCCCCTGCTCGTGCCATTGCTCATCGTCCCTTGCCACCCTTCTGCTGCTTCGACACCTTGGGTGCGGAGGGGGCAGTGCGGGCCGCGGGCTGCAATCACATACAAATGTACGTCAGCCAAAGGCTCGAGAAGCCGGGTTGTGAGATAGGAGGGGAAACGCGAACCTTAGCCTTCTTGGTCTCCTTCTCCTTCTTCTCAGACTTGGCTTTGGAGATGGCAGCCAACCGCTGCTGTGAGCGGACGGCGGCGGTCTGGTTACGGCGAGCGGCGATGGTGGCGAGGTCAGCGCCAACGATGCCACGCTGGTGCTTCACGGTCCTGCGCGAGCGCTTCTTGGCGACCTCCTCTGTGATGCCCTTCTTGTGCATGCGACGGTAAACTTGGGTCCAGGCGATCTTACGGGGGTTCTTGCGCTGCTGGAAGAGCGAGGCATTTTTGGAGCCGGCGAAGCGGAAGACCTGTATGGGGTTTCACGGATGAGATGGGGGCGGTGGCGGGAAGGAGCGTGAATAGCGCACTTTGCTGTCGCCACGGACAAAAAGCTTGCCCTTGGAGGGGTAGATGCGGTAGCCGGAGAAGGAGTCGATTTCAACCTTCTACACTCGTAATAATCCGTCAGTTACCATACACAATCCCATAAACTCCCTCCACGTACCATCTGTAAGATCCAACAACACCCAGTGCGAAGAGTTTCAAGTCAGCAATCGAGTAATACAAAGTCCAGTAAAAGTCGGATTCTACGCCGTAGAGTCATCCAAATCGCACAAAGACCATCCACCCGAGATCTCCACCAGAATCGACGAGCAGCATGTCCCCGAGGAGCCTGGGACGGTGCGGATGCGATACTACGGTTGTACAGCGTGGACGGGCATGGATTCGGGCTCACCTTGAGGAATTTTGTCGGAGGGCGTTGGGGAGCGTTCGAGGCGTATGACCAAAATCGTAGCTTTCGGCTGTTCCCGGCTGCCACGTGGCGATGGCCCGATGGGTGGCGTTGCGCTACGATTTGTTCTTCACTTTGAACTCCAAATTTTCGAATAGCGCGATCGAAAATCTTTATTCTGCGATAAATTTTCTGCTTCCCCCTATCTTGTGAGCAGCTCCGAGTTCGCTACATATCCGTCGCTGATGTCGTTGCCAATGCCATGCTCCACGTGTAAGTAGTCGGCGTGCACTGCTCGCACAACCTGAAGACAACTTTCTTGAGGAGGTTGTGATAATTATATAGTGCGCCACTGCGCATGCGTCGTCTGCATTAGCAGGACACTGTCACGCCTAAAACGTTACCACCGCTGCGACCCACGTCATCCAAGAAAATACTCGCGAGTAAATGAGAGTAAAAAGGCATGCCACTACCTGTATGTAAAATACTGACTGGTATCCAATACTATGCATCAAACCAAGAAAATAAACTGCGAAATATGAGATGAATAAATGTCTGTCCATGCGTAATGAATGAGTGAGAGGTCCGAAGAAAGGTTGAGATGTCCGATCTATGCGCGCGCGGCTCAAACACAGAGAAGTGGAGAGAGCATTCAGAGCTTGGGGGTGTGGGCCCGCTGAGGGGTGTAGCGTGCCATTTCGTTTTCCTTCTTCTCAAACCCGCACTTCTGGTAGAAAGCTGCACACGTGCGTCGTCAGCATGGGAAACAAGAGGTCAACCAACGTTGCCACGTACGTATATTCTTGTCGCTGCAGTTCAAGATCGTCTTGTACGCGCCGCTGTTCTCACTGATGTACGTGAGGGACTGAATGATTCTCAAACCTAGCTTCTTCCCCTGTTGCTTCTCATCGACCGCAATATCCTCAATGTGCCCCACACAGCTGATACCCCGCTGGAACTTGCGCTCGAGGAACACGGTGCCAACGCCGACGACCTGGTCCGAGTGCTTGTCGATGATGACAAGGGTGTAGTACGTTCTTGGGGCGGCGCGTAGGGCTTCGAAGTGCGAGACCCATGCTCCCTCGCCTGGGTCTGTGGTTGCGGTCAACACAGAGAGGACCTCGAGGTGGCCCCTACGGTAGTCGGTCGATGCCAGCGGGCGGATCTATTCATTGTGTGCGGTGTCATTAGGGGGGTTCGAAACACGAGGTGACCGCACGCACATGGACATCGGGGTGCATGGCATTCCTTACTTCCTGCGAAATAAGCTCAGGCGAGAAGAGGAGGTCGAGGGCGCTATCAGGCGTGAACGACGTGGAGTTGGAGGTTGACGAGGCCATGTCGATGACAAAACGAGAATCTTCAAATTAAAAGGGTATCTTGAGCCAGGTAAAGAAAACTAGCTGTAGAAAAGGGTGGAGTGCTTGTAGACTGGTAGACTGTGGTGGTTGAAGATAGAAGACGTTGAAGCGAGGAGTGAGAAAGTGGCTAAGGGCGGCGCGCCATTTCTGAATCAATTGCGGCAGTGCACGGCTCGTCACAGCCACCACGTGGCTGTTGCACTCCATCGCGAGCGGCGGCGAGCGCCATGATTTTCTCAGTTCTGGCGGTTCGCACTGGTCTGTAACGACCATGTTCTCCATGATCTCACTGCTTTTATACCTTCAGGCCTGGAGAAGTCCGGAATCATCACAGCATGCTGTTCTGCCATGTGGACCGTATGTCACTTGCCCCAAGCATGTGCACTTGGCGGATTCATGATCAATATTCATGTTGAACTTTGTCTTTCTACCCTGTCTCTCAATTATCCTTGTCTATCCGCGTATTGGCTGGAGCATCTGCTGTGTAAATGACTGGAAGAATGGGTTATATATTCGCGTGCTCTCGATGACAATGGGTCATGGGACGTTCCAGTGCAGACGTTTCGGACTTGCTCGTTGCTACACACGGATTTGCATATCACCGTCGCCGCCTGGCAATGTGACGCGCCTCTCGGACCGGTCTGCTACATTCACAATATATATCTTCGTGTGCAGCTCATCCACACATCAGCCCCGTCGGCCCCAAGTTGATGACAACTCACAGGGCAACTAGATCGCACAGCGTTGTGCTTTAAAATTACCGTCTTCCAACTTGAACCTAGGGTTCGCACACTAACAGAAGGCCGGATTCCAAGGCCTCTCTGCGGACGTCTCCTACACCTGGATTGTGACCTGAGCACGGTGGTCAACCTCACTTTCTTTGAAGTGTGATCTAGGGATATCGATCTGACATTGACGTTGGCATCTCCAACAGAAGCGCACGACACGACGAATAAGGCATAACTGTTCAAACCAGTTTTCACACCCACATATTATTATCATTCATGGCAATCTTATGTCGTACCGTCTGCACTTTTGCCACTACTGGAGCCTGGATCAACGCCTTTTCCCTCCCTGGGGCGTGGCGTACCCAAATTCAATCATCGAGGTCGCAATTCATGCTGAGGACAGAGTGCGTCAGTTTGTTATCCTGGTGCAGCCCGTTCAGTCATCTCGCACACCATGCAGGTTCGATGCAAGGGGCTCTTTCATGCCGCTAATGGTATCAATTCAAGGATGAGCCGACCATTATGTGTCACCGTATCGACGACGCCACACAAAAGGCCCATAACAATGACTGTTTGAACTAGTTATGGTGCTCAAGATATGTTGAAAATGATCTCGTGGGTATTGTGCATACCTAAGCTAGTAGCTGGGCACAGCGTACTCAGACAGGGACTCAGACGCTATCAGCCTATCACAGGCTGTGCCAGAACGGAGGACCTAAGTAGCAGGTGCCGGTTTGCAAGCAGTGTGCCATTTGGCACACACCAAGTAAGCTCACTGCCGCGATGGGTTTCGCCCGCGTGATAGACCCCTCCGCCTCCAAGTTCTAGGAGTTGCATAGGCTGGACATCTCAGTTTGTAGTCTATAAGATTTCTATACAACCCGGGCTCTTGATGGGGCCCTCCCCAATTCGTACCCAATTTCCTCGGATGTGGATGAGTACGAGTCCAACGTCCGTCGTTTAGCTCACTAGAATATCAGCGCGCTCGTGAGCAATCCTACGCATTTTATGCAAAGCCTCAATTTTTCAAGGAAGAGAACATTCAACGGAAGCCGCGGACCGTGAAAACAAACCAAAACGGGCCCGAGGTCGGCGGTAGCCGATCACTCAATATACCACTTCGACCTTGACCACCGGTTAAAGCATTTTGCCACTCCCTTTCTCTTCGCAATCCCTTTCTTGTCTCTCTCACCGTGGCGCCCACCATGAATTTCTTCAAAACAAAACCCCGCACGCCTCCAGATCTTGTACGTGGCCTGCGCGATGCCATTCCAAGGCTCGAGACGAGCGCACCAGGGGGAGAGACTCGAAGGAAGGTAGAGAGGAGCTGTGGCATTTTGTTTATAGACCACGCGTGAATCTAATGGAATGGATGCCCTAGGCGAACGAGGATATCTCGAAGAATCTCCAGCAGATCAAGTCTATCCTCTATGGTGATGGTGGTGCGCTACCAATGCTCCAAGTACCCTGGCTATGTGCTCATCCGTCTGTAGACCCCGCACCGGAACTTGTCGCGCAGCTCGCACAGGAAACCTACCAGACGGACTTACTACACCATCTCGTCGTACACATTGCCCGGTTCGAGTTTGAGGCGCGGAAGGACGTAGTTCAAATTTTCAACAACCTTCTGCGGCGGCAGATCGGGTCACGGTGGCCAACAGTGGAGTACCTCTCTGCAAAGCACGAGGTGATCTTTGCAACGCTCGGGGGATACGAGAACGAGGAGATCGCGTTGAACACGGGGATGATCTTGAAGGAAATGCTCAGGCACGAGCAACTGGCGAAGATTTTGCTGCATTCCGACCAGTGAGTGTGCCCGTTTACTGATATGACGTGTTATGGATCTTATGGTTTCAGGTTCTACAAATTTCCCCACTACATTGAGACGACAACGTTCGGGATCTCGTGCGACGCCTTCGCCAACCTCAAGGAAACGCTGACGCGGCATAAACCCATGGTGGCCGAGTACCTCGACAAGAATTACGATCGTGTACACCCTCTGGCTCTAATTATATCCACCGCCGCTGACCTCCACCTTTGTCCAGTTCTTCTCCTCATTCACCACGCTAATCCTGTCCAACAACTACGTCACGAAACGGCAATCGCTCAAGCTTCTTGGCGAAATCCTGCTTGATCGTGCAAATTTCAACGTCATGACAAGGTATATTGCCAATGAGGCGAACTTGAAGATGATGATGAATCTACTGCGCGAGAAGAGCAAGAACATCCAGTTCGAGGCATTCCACGTCTTCAAGGTTTTCGTCGCAAACCCAAAGAAGCCACCCCAGATTGAGTCCATCCTCCGCAGAAACAAGGAGAAACTTTTGGTATTCCTCAAGGGCTTCCACAACGACAAGGACGGTATGTATTTCAGGCGTTGGATGCGTCATCAATGATCACTGACAGTGGCCTTTGGGATCGCAGATGAACAATTTAGCGATGAGAAGCAGTTCCTCATCGTCCAGATACAAGGTCTCTGAGCGCGGATATTTTCACGCCGTCTCCGCCGCGTCTCGTTCCTGCTTGCACACCACCAATGCTTCTTTGCACCACCCTCGCCAATCTTTCCAGTCATTGGGGGTCCTACCGTGCTCATTCCTGTTGTCCTTGTTTTCGATTCCATTCTCTCAACGATCCGCCCCTCCATGCCCATTCAATCCCGACCACCGCCACATCCCCGCCACATCATTGGATACCAGCACAATCTGCCAGCATAATTTACGCTGTGCATACAGTCATGCTTGTTTCGGATTGCTACCGTCTCCTGTACTAGTACATTTACCCCCAATAATAATCAGCCTGCTGATTCGACTCTTGCATTTAGTATGAGACTTGCAAGCTTTTTGTCGTAGGGCTCAGTCCGAGTGGCTTGTATGTTATTCGTGGTAGCGACGGTGCGCCTGTTCCGCTGACAACGTTGATTGAAGATGATCAAGCAGCCCTAGCAGTGTCCAGCTGCCCAGAAGCCTCCAAGCTCACTCCCGACCGAACTGTTGATAAGTGAATGAACGTCATTGCCCACAGACGCACAATTCAACCGTACCCTCAACAAGACGGCTTTGAGACCAGTGCGGCAGAGCCGGGGCACGACGAGCCGGTATTGGTAAGATACAGCGCACCATCCAAGTTCTATGGGCATATACACATCAATAGATTGCATGCGCACTCGACTCAAAATCAAGGAGTATTATGTATACTCACGCGATACACGCAATATGGAGAGAAACCAGAGATGGCAGGTCTATCGAAGCTGTTCACAGGATCAGCGAGTGGTTGAAATCACGAAGCACCGACTTTTAACTTACTTGCATTGCGCATATCCGCCACTCTGCCTCGAGAGCGTGAGAGTTCGCGTAAGCCCTGCATAGAAAATCGACAGTGGGCACACGGCGCAGTTTACGGCCGCGGCGCTGCCGCACAGCGACGCGACGTAGAGTGCGAGGGCTAACGTGGTGGCCGAGAAGCGAAATAGCATGATATGTGCGAAGTGAGGGAGGCGAAAACTGGTCAGCGTCGTAAAGATAATATCGATCTACAGACACCTTTATACTCAAGCCAGAGGGCATGCCCTCGAATGGAATCAATCTTCCTATGCGGATATGGAATCCAGATATGGCATTCCTGTCCTCTAATCAACATCAAGCACGCTGATTTTGTCGAGCTGCCAAACATATCGCATTGCAGATGTCAGTCATCAGGTACATCGGAGACGGAGGGATCATGAGGGGAGGGTCTTTAGCATCTATTCACGGTGCTGGGACAGTGAAGCTAGCTGCGTTAAGGGGTCGGCCGCCGTGCCTGCCTTAGGTGCACTCACACCAAGCTACGTCGGATCGTGGTTGGATGTCAGTTTTCAAAAGAAGGATGAAAAGCCATATGGCGCACCACGATCATAAGTGGCCGGAAAACGGATAGATTCTACCAGCTGTTCAATATGTGAACTGAAGTCAACGTCGGAGATGCGTTTTGAATGCTGAGCGCTCAGGAGTCAGGATGGAAGACTGCAAACCAGCCCGTTACTAGATGAAGTAAATCGGTCAAGCACAATGGCTGGGAGCAGGCCGGTTTTACAGCAATTTACAGGTTAACGGTATAATCGTCATATTATCTGTACTTATTGAAACACTCACTATCAACGTCATCAGTGCCACGGCTGCACGGACAAAGACTTCTGACAGGGCAAGAAAGCTGGAGGTACCCAGACAAGTTGATAGGTTCAGCTTTCGATCTAGCCTAAAAGGAAACTACTTCAGCCTGCAATTTCAAAGACGTGCACCACCGGTATTGGTCACGACTTGGGGCGGCGTAACTGCGACAGAATGATGAGACGGAAAGGACGACTCGGGCACCAGTGGAGGCAGAAATGCGGAAAACCATCGTGACAATGAGCCCTGGATCTGTGGATGCTATCTCCATAGAGGCTGTCGAAGGTCCGGTCCTGCACAAAACTGAGCTGCCAACTGAGGTCTGACAGAATGATGTTGGGAATGCGCCTTGACAGTCCTTCTAGCAAGAGACCGGAGAGCAGTCCTAATGGATATCCATTCGAAGGGCAATACGTACAACTCTGCCCGGGAAGGCCTGTCAATTGGGAGGGGGATCAGTAAGCCTGTGGTGTACAAACACTGCCACAGTAGTTCAGAAATCTGGATTTACCTGCACATGAACTCTGAGCGCATCTCTGAGCGCAGTAGTACGAGTGCGTTACAGATTAATATTGGTACACTAGCATGATGGGGAGTTCGCCGCGCGCGGCGGCATATCGATTCCAATTCAGCTTAGGACTCGCACTTCACCACAACTTGATACCGACCTCAGTTTTCGACGTCTATGGCTAGCTAATCAAAATCTCTACCACTTTCAAGACATGCTCCAAGCACGAAATTTATCCCTCGAAACCACTTTCGGAGCTTCCAAGGCGACTGGACCATCTTACTGGGTTGAATGCCGACTCTTGATGGAAGACTCAGACGCCTTCAAGTTTGAGTAGCTCCTGGCAGCCTACCAGTAGATTGCCCAACTCCTGCATGCACGCTGGTGTGGTTCATTCAATGTCAACTCGGACGTTTGGCCTTCATGGCGACTATTAACCTTCCTGAGCCTTTCAGGTGACGCCCCAGACAATGAGTCGAGAGTGGGTCCGTAAAATGAGGACGCCATCCACATTCTTCAAGAAATCTGGTCAGAAAACGAACCTTCCAGGGCACGGAACTATACTTGGCCGAAGTAGCCCATAGTGTTCACGCGA
>JABCKV010000040.1:2764-112275 GCA_018282005.1 Asterophora parasitica | reverse complement strand
TCAGAGAGCACCTCAATTTATTTGCAGGTGGACAAGCTCCAAGTTGTGTATGAGAAGGTCTTGGACAGAGCTGCTTATTCAAATTTGTGGTATGTGGAAGCTAACTTATCAAAAATTTCAAATTTTAAAGTTGTGTTCAAAGGAGTGCCGGTACACTGTACCATGCTCTTTTGCCTGTAGTAGCCAACCTCTTTTCAATAAATGCAATCCATTCAGCTTTCTTGAAGTCGCAACTCATAAGTAGTCTTGATACCTATATGAGTGCACGACGTCTGAACTCAATATCAACACAGCTATCTTTGTCAGCAATTCCTTTTTTGGATGTCAGAGAGCAAGGGAACTTCTCTCACGTCCGCTGGTCATTGTCAACTACGCTACAGGCGACTCCAGAACGTCATGGATTACAGCTTGGCCTGATCATCTGATTCCTGAATGTGTTCGAGTAATTCCTAACGGGTCGTTCTTCCCTTGTTCATGTTGCTTATCGGTTCAACCAGGCACATGTTCACATCAAGATCCGACCCTTGGTGTACTCTAAGCTCAAAGCGGTCCTAGGTCCTAAAACTCTAAGTATTCGCGAAGTGGACCCCGATGGCATATGTAAGTAAACAACGCCATCATTTATTATATTCTATGTTTCTTGATAAAGGTTCTGTCGTTTCTACCAACTTGTTCATCCCATCAGCTCGAATACCATGCAACGGGCAACCTGTACTGGGGTTCGTATCAGGTCACCGGCCGATGCTAGAGTGATATTTCATGCAGTCCTCCTCAACATCCTCCCCATGGTCGCTCGCCGGTTAGACAGCGAGGAGAGAGGCCTGATTTCTCCTGGCTCTGTGTATGTGTGGGAGGAAAGAGGCCCTCACTCAGAGCCCACTGGGGTACATTTCTCTGCCCTGCGTACAACCTCTGGTGACTTAATTAAACTAACTAAAACCATCTCCGATAGGTTGGTATTGAGCGCTGGACCGATGGTCAGTATTCTCGGGTCAACTATCACTAGGTATCCTCAGGCAAGTAATCTTTCTCATCGCAGGTATCCGATGGGGGCCGTCCAGAGTTCGAGAGGTGTGTATCAGTGGGGCTAGAATCCATATCATGATTTGCTCACGGTGTTGCCACAGGGTTTCTTGTTCTACCATGAAAAGAAAGACGTACACTCACAGCATCTTTATTTGGGCAATGTCTTTAATTCTGATGCTTCGTCAGTTCATTTATTGCTTTGAATAGAAACCATTGATCCATCGTCTCGTAGATCGTCCACGGACCATTGCTCCGGCGTCCTCGTCAAACAGACATATACCGTATATGTCGACACTCCTGTCGGCCAACGCAAGTGGCACCTCAGTATGTGTATTTTCCCCGACTGTACCCAGTCACTGACGGACCCCACAGTCGCATACTTCACCGAAGAATCAATTGAACGCCTACGCCCAGTCGACGACTTTCCTCATCTCGCTAACGTAGTTGTCCCTAGCGGGAAGTATAAAAGTGCTCGGTCCGCCAAGGGCAGACCAGATCACATCTTCAACACCGAGGCAGCCAGTCCCGAGGTTCCTGGACTGGAATACATCGCGTACACCCCGAGACGCGACTCAACATCATCATCACAAGTGTTATTGGGCACCGCTAATAGTGGCCACCCGGTGAGGCGGATCGAGCTACCTCCGAGCCCTCAATCTCACTACCGAACTCCGAGCCAGTCCGGATCTGCCTCTTCAGACGACTTGCCCGGAGAAAGTCTTGCACCGCTGGAATACCTGCAGAGTATGGCCCCACCACGTCGACACCCAATTGATGAAAAGACTCTTAAATTGTTTCCTTCGTCAAGGCTCTTAATTTAGTTTATATGCAACCCTGTCAATCGGACCCTTCAATGCACAAAAAATTCTGTGAATCAAGGGTCAGATGAAATTTCAAACCGGCCTTGCAGCACTATGCGGCCAACACCCACAGCGAAAGTTTTGCGGCACCCCATGGTATTTGACAAAATTTAACGGACCCTCGAGCCACTGCAGGAAGAATGCAATGGCACCAACGAGCTATCACTTGCCTAGCGAGCAAGGCCGATATCACGTTCGCCGTTCGGAAGAAAACCTTACAAAAATGATTGCAATGGACTAGAGATCACGCCCTCGAGAAACAGAATTAGCCAGACGTGCGCCTATACTTGAGTCAGGAATTGTCGGTCGCACTCGCCTTTCCACCGTCATCAAGGGCTGGAAAGTCATGTCCTGAGCGAGAAAGGCGCACTTACCTCCATGGAAGGCGGGAACATTGAATCCCTGAACAGTGGGCCTAAATTCATCATGATTTCATTGACGTCTATTAACGTTCGTTGGTAATGAAGCAGGATTGTGTCGATGCAGGTCATCTAGCAGAAGGCAGGCAAGCGGTACGCCGATAGTCCCCAACTTGTCCAACCAACCTGTCCTACCAGTAAAGCCCTTGGGAGACGTGATGGATACAGGGGAAAATCCACGAACATCAGCAGCTGACAGTGGGATGTTCTGTGTTATGGAATGTGTTCAATCTTTCTTTACATGCACAGCAGTAGCCATTAGGGTGCTCGGTAACCCGTTGTCCCCCACGCTGGAGAGCAGGGAGATGGACAGGAAGATAAGCAGGACCAAGGCAACAACCGTTCCGGCTAAGAGGACAAAGGGGCTGCAAAAACGTGGGTATGATTAGAGGTCAACTGAATGTGGGGTAAGGAAACTAACCCGCTGACGTCCTTTCTCTCACAACTTTGTCCAGCCCAGGTCTCAGTCTTCACTTTGGATCCCTCTCCTGTCTTTGTTGCGCCGCAGGCACAAACGAAGCAGGTGCGACCCGACTTTGTCGCCTCAAGACATTCACCTCGCCCTGAGCATGAGCCTGTTGAATTTGTACAGGTTTCAGCATCTGCGAAGCAGGTCGACACGGAGCCAATGGGTAGCTGTGGGGGGACCTGGTTCGATGGCAAAGGAGCCTGCGAAGGTTGCTGGCGTTTGGCAAGCGGGGAAGCGGAGGCAGAGAACGTAAGAAGGGCGACTTGGAGGCTGCTACGGTTCTGGAATGCCCGTTCAAGGAAATGCAGAATTTCACCTGCGGCCTCTGCATATTCGTCGCTCGCGGAACCATAGGTCTGGCGCAGTTTGGCGAGTTTCGTCAGCTGGAGCGCTGCGAAAGAAGGCGTCTCCGCTGATTCGAAAAACGTGGAAAGGGAGTCTACGTCTTCAAGTACGTGAGAGACTCCGTCATCGTAGATTGAAATGAAACTATGAGGGGCGCGGTGCTGGTAGGTGGAGACCACGGATGATAGGGAGTCGACAAGAACGGAAGGTGGTGTAGGTAGCTTGAACGAAGGCCGAAGTGACTGCGGCAAGACAGCTGTGACGGAGGATAAGCTGAAAAGGTGGTTCAGACATGAATATGGTATTTTTCCGACCTTTCGCGTCATTTTCATCCACTGTGAGAAGAATGGCATTGCTGGCTCCCTTTCCTACGAATAACTCATCGTTGTACTGTGGGCGAGAGGCGTCCTGAAGTGGTTCAGACGATTCGAGACCCAGATGGCGCGCCAGCACGGCACTTGCGTGTTGAGGCGACAAGGAGGAGCGAAGAAAGTTGGGCTGTGGGTTCAGGTAGACATCGATTGCTCGACAGAATTGTAGAGCGCAGAGCAGAACCGCGAGGGACAAAGCACGCATGGTGTTGGGGGGAGGGGAGTGCTTGTGCCTGTTTGGCTTCAAAGTTCAAGGCCATAAATTAGCTAGGTCACCGATGCGAGATGGCTTGTTCCCGCCGCCACTGTCTTCGACGATGCAAGCTGCCATATGTCTGCTGCAGAAATACTGCAATCCATTCCGCTGGTAATTATTTGCTTTAATCTCCTAGGGTTACTCTTACAACTGCTCGCTTTCCAGCTCGCTCTCTACCAACACCCTTACACCTCAGTCGCGCCGCATGACACCCCCAGACCTTCCCCGAGAAATCTGGCTTGAAATCTTTCAATTCGCCACCCATGTTCATCAACAGTCCACCATAATTCCTCTAGATCCTTTTGCCCAACGGCGCGTGTCAAATAATGTTATGGCCGTCAATACGCCTTCTCTCTCAACGCGTACAAAACTATCTCTTGTACTCGTGTGTCACGCTTGGCGGCGGCTTGCCGTTCAGATGCTCTACAGATATATAGTAATCCGGAGTCCCATGCGTGCAAACTCAGTCCTCGCAGCTCTCACTCGCAGTTCTCAAGGCGCAGATGGACCGCGTGGTTACGGACAATGGACGCGGCATATTGCGATCTTCACCCACGCTCGCGGTTCAGGTGATATGCGCTTCCTTCAAACCGTCTTCCGTATTTTTCAAGCCTGTCCAGATCTGCGTATGTTGAGCGGAACATGGAACTACCTCTTGCCATTGGAGTTCCTGGACGCAATTTCGAGACTGTACGGCCCTTCTCTCCAGGGCATGTACTGGAACGATCATCCGTCCATCATCACGAAGAACAGTTCTGCATCCCTTGAATTCCTCGGATCGTTCAGTTCTTTGCGTGTGCTGGACCTGTGCAACTTCTGGGGGGAAATCAATCGGAAATTGTCCCCTGCGCTGCCCGAAGTCCAAACCCTCATCATCTCGGACGCAGATCACAGTCTAGCTGCTGCGACAGCGCTCCTTCTCCCATCTTTACAAAATCTCATACTGAAGGCCTACTCCCATGTAACACCTGTCCACCTTCTTGGTTCCTTCCTCAACGTCCACGGCGCTTCGCTTGTCACCCTTGATCTTCCCTCGCCCGCCTCTGAGTCGGATCCCGAACCTGCCAATACATCGCACATACGACGGGCGGCCGCTCACACAAATGTAGACATCTTCCTCCAGAACAATCGTTGTCCCAATCTTATGACCCTGACCTTCCCCGTGACTTCCCCTCCACTGAGCTCAGATATAAAGCACCCTCTCCGCCGTATCGGCCTACGCGGCGTGCGTGCAGGAAGTCTCTATCCCGATAAGCCGACGCCTACCAGGAGGCATCTCATGTCATTTACGCCAGATCGGTATCCCAAGCTTGAAGTGGTTAAGACTGTCGACTTCTTGGTTGATGCCGACACAGATTCTTCGATTAAGGATGTGTTCATCTGGTGGGTGGAAAAATTCGAGAAGCAGGCCGTCGATTTTTTGGATGGGGAAGGGGTGCTGTGGGAGTACGCGCCGGACTCTTCTCTCCCTTTAGAGTAGACGCCGCTGCCACACCGCCTCGCTTATACAGTGCGTCGGTTCTCAAGGGCGTTTCCACCTTACCGACCGCCCGCTCTTACATAGTAGCCATCTCGTTGACTTCTCTGGCGTCCTCGCTTCCTATCGATTGAAGAAATAAGGGTTACATTTTGAATTTAATCAATCTCGGCATTGTAGTGTTGTATACATTGATTATTTGGCGCGCCCACCACGTCCGCTGGTCGACCAATCTTCTCTTCAGTGAGGTTTCGGTTCAGCGAGGCTTGGTTGTTGGACTTCGTCGTCGTCTCCGCCCTTCGGATCCTGAATATAATCTCCTCTCCCTGTCAGTGATCTCCGTCTGAAGACATTTGTCCCGAAATTCCCGGCAAACATAGATCTGCTCTCTGGATCCCAAACTTCAAACGCAATAGCGTTTGTAGCCGCCAGGGTCATATGGCCTATGAAGAGTTAAGCAGGCGATTTGCCATTTCGAACCCAAGGAAGGTGGCGCCGTTCGCGAACGGTGATCTGATACTCGAGTGGGTAACTGGCTCCGATAGAACGAAGTGGATTGGGCGTACCGAATGAGAGTTGGCCCGAGTCCTCGAGTAAAGGCTCCGATTCCTTCAGTTCGCCAAACTTTGCGAACACAGTCCAAAGTCGAGGTATATTTCTGGCCAGTTGAGACCGAGAAGCCATCCGTCTGCATCCTTGACTTTATCATGTCTATAGGGTATATAACTGCCCAAAGCTGTCGCGAGATGAGAGAAAGGGACCACACGTGTTTAAAACTTGCACTCACTGCGTAACCCGCCGTAGCTCCATACAAGACAGCGGTCAACGGGCTGATCTGGTCTCGACGGAGCCCGTCCTTGGCCATCTTCCACTGTACAATTTTCTCGTACGTCATGAAGTAGACACCATATCCGCTGGCTTCTCGGAGCAAGGTAACTGCTTGCCCCTTGTATATTCCGGCAATTCCGTGCCCAGAGTATATTTTCTGGATGGCATCCCAGGGGCCGGCATACATAGGATTAATGTTCGACTGGGTTTGCAAACCTGGGGAGTGTCGGTTAATCGAACATCAGTGAAGATCAGACTCACGGATACGTATGTGTTCTACAGGCCCCGAGACGACGCCATTCGCAAGACCCGCGAAGACACCAGCTGTAAAAAGCTGACTTCCAGTGAGAACGCTACCGTTTACACCGCCAGTTCCGTTTATTCTGTTCTGGTTGGCGAAGAAGCGCTTCGTCCATTCGAGCGCGCCAAATTGAATTGAGACGCAGACACCGATACCGAGAAGAGGGGTCAAAGTGCCCTATGAATATGTCAGGACACTTCTTTTCGTAAAAATGAATGTAACTGTACCTTGTAAAATGCCAAAGGCCCCTCGTTCTTCAAGATACCTCCAGCACAGTCCATCATGCCCTTGTATGTGCCTTTGGGAGCCGTTTGCATCCGCTGGCGAACATCCAATAGATTGAGCTTATAACTACACTCTCAAAAATCGTTTAACACACCACTTTTACTATGTCAAAAGGTTGCCCCACGAGGACCTAAGGATGCGTTCAATCGCGTGAGTCATACTTCAAGCAAACGAGAAAGAGCGTACCTGGGCAATTCCTCCAGCGGTCCCAGCGGTCAGATCTTTCACCGTCTTCGACATCGACCTCCAAGCGTGGTATGGGGCGAGGGCAAGCTACAGCTTCTGAGCAAGTTGGGGAACATGGTTATATGAAAAAATATATGAATTGCCAAACTTGCGCAAATGCTGTAGATAAGATAAATAAAATGACAGGAGGTGGCGGTGCTGTCGCCAAGTGCCGGCAAACTTGTTTATTTTTTGTCTCCGTTACTCCGTCGTTAATGCGTTGACGTATGGCTCAGGCATGGCCCAACCCCCGGACCCGCTGAAGTTTCCCGCCACCAATCAGGAGGAGGAGGAGGAGGCGGAGGAATGGGATGAAGAGGACTATGATGATGAAGACGACGACAACGACATCGACGCAGAGGCAGAGGAGATCGCCCGACGGCTGGGGGAAGAATTATGGGCGGACCTCAGCAAGGCAACTGCTGGTCAAATCGCCTGCGCTCCTCTTGCACACGAATCAGAAGGTGCTTCTGTACCTCTCCTTCAAGGCAACACCTCTCTCTCCACATCATCGCGCAAGAGCGAAGCTGCGATTATTACGATGAAGGCTATCCTCGCTGTCGTTGAACACGACCCCCCTGCTCGATTTGCCCTGGAATCGGCCGTGATTTCTAATTCCAACGGTGACAATGTCCTGGATACTCTAAAGCGACTGGTTACTGAAGGGGGAGTGTCCAAAGCCATCGCCATCTCGTTGAGCCCAGTTCTGGTGTCATTGGCGCGGTCCGATATTCTTTTTGGTAACCTGCGCCACTCCAACGCGTCTTCTATCCAACTTGACAAGGGGAAGCGCAAACGAGAGGAAGCGGACGAAGGTCTCAGCTCACACGACCCTCGAGCTTTCAAGCGCCCCTACGTACCCGAGTTTGACCTGCATACGCAAGTTAATGATGCTGTGCGCGTAATCACCCAAGCGTTGGCATCTTCCCCGGCTCAGCCTCTTGATCCAGCACTCGTATCTTCCATCCGGCTACAACTTCATCAGGTATTCCTGTTTGCTGTGACATCCTCGGCGGGTGGCGGACGCGACATGCACGCCCTCCAGGAAATCAGCGGACTTATTCAAGTCATCGGTGTCCTTAGTGGCATTCAGATAGGCCAACCTCCAGACTCACACTCTCAACCCCATTTTCCTCCTAACCACTCGTATCCCTGGCTTCCCGCTCATCCCCCCGCGTCTTCCACAGACATTGGGACGGCTGTTTACCCGTGCCTCATCACGGGCTGCAAAAAGACGTTTTCGCGGTTATATAGCCTCCGCGCACACCAACGCGTTCATGCCATCCACCGACCTTACCGCTGCAGCCTCTGCCCTGCATCTTTCGCCCGAAATCATGACCTCAAACGACATATTAAACTGCACGACAGGAAGGCCTGGAAATGTGGCGGGTGTCTCAAAGTCTTCTCGCGGCGGGACGCGATCAAACGACACAAGACTGGCAGCAAAACTCGGGGCCCCAGAAGTGAAGCGTGTGTAACTGCTGAAGTGTTAGAGGTGGAGCTTGATCAGGAGGAGGGCGAAGACTCGATGAGAGAGGAGCGAAGGGCGAAGTTGTGGAGTGGTATCGCTACGTCCCAAGCTGACGCCGCCACTACTCAACCGCCGCTCCATGGGTATCATGACCCTTCTCATGTGGAGGAAGGCGAGGTCCACGCTGCCACCATTTCGGCGATACAGTCATCCGTTTTGAGCTTGCATGGCCTTCTGCAGGCCCATGTCGGTGGGGCCTTAGGGACACCTGTGGGACAAACTATACACCCATCTATGGATCCCGCAGCAGGACAGGCCACTCTGGCCAGCGTCATTGCTCGCGCTCAGATGCAAAACATGCCACCAAAGACGACGATGGCCCCAGTAGCTGCCTGTGCTGACATTACTACTGCAGCTGCTTACTGCCCCGTCGCCGATCAAGCGACGTTGCCTAAACAAGTTCCTCACGGTACGCCTACGATTGGCACCAGTGAGGAATCCGTGACACCGCTCTCATCGCTGTCCATGTATGGTCTTTCGGACGAGCAAACAAAAATGCTCGAGGAGGCGATCGCGAACGCGGCATCCGCTGCTCAAGCGCAAGCTGAGGCAGAAGCAGCGTTGGAAGAGGAAGAGGAGGAAGAGGAGGATTATGAAGATGAGGAGGATGAAAGCGAAGGCCAAATGAACGTGGGGCTATCATAGGAAAGATACAAATGGTGATAAATTACAATCCGTGCGTATCCGGTTCCTTTTACAACAATTTTGAGCTAATAAATAGGATCATTAGCGGCCGCCGTTCCACCTATGCCCCCGGGGGGAGCAAAGTTCGAGGAGATCCTAAATCGCTCACCCTGGTTCGGCTACATTTTCGATTTTCGGTCATCCCACTGACGCGTAACGAATTGCGTCCGGACGTTGGCATTGATTCTCCTCCAAATCTCCTGGCTCTCCGCTGATTCGCGCTTCCAGGCTTCAGCGATAGCTTGTGCGGGAGACCTGTCGGGGCTTGGCGGGCGTGGAGAAGGTGGCTTCCGAGCACAGCGCAGTGGCGTTAAATCGGGACCCATCTGTGTAGAAATTGAACCATACGCGTTTAGGGACAGGGAAATATTTAAAGTAAATTGAGCGTACAGCGGTCGTGAGGATTTCGCGGATGATGGCGGGTATTTATTAGAGTACCATGTCCATTTTTATATCGACCTTCAAAGGAAGGGGTGAGGCAGAACTCCTATGCGTGTGCATCTCAAACGGACAGTTAATTACAGGGATCAATCATTGCGACTTCCGGAGGCCAGTATAGAGAACAAAGGGAGACCTTGATCAAGCAGGTTGAAAGGGCGCGTGTATCGTGACATGCCTTTTTGGGATACAGCGAGGACTTGGGGTTGAACGTTAATTTGCTTGTAGGCCGTAAGCTTGCGAAAGATCTGTCGTGAACTTTAGGCCTCTGGCCAAAAGTAGGCGAAGCTTCTTGACCCAATGTTGAAAGACCTCGACTGACGTGCGTGAAAGTTGAATCGACCGTCCAACTTGTCAGTGGCTTTCAAAACTTCTAATTAGCGTTCACAAAGAAAGAAAGAACTTGATGTGCACACCCCTTGCAATCCAAGAGGAGGGGGACTATCGCGTGGCAAACACCGGACACGCATTGGCAGTGCGGCACAAGTTGAAGTGGTTTCAGAGCCATAATCAAGGGAGCCTTCAAAGTTTTGGAAATACCAGCTAAAGCTTGGGTAGCAACTTCCCAGCTGGCACCTGAATGAAGGCCTCTGATAATCACACGATTTCAAGCGGCGGTTCCGATTGTACACTTCCATAGCTCTCCGTATCAAAGACTACGGCACTGTCAGCATGGATCCCATGTTCGGGTACGATGCCAACCATACAGGGATCTAACCGAAGAAGTAATACGCTCCGATCGCCAGTATCCAGTGCGTCGCGGGCAGTGAGAATGCGCGGTGTGCAGACGCTGACGACATCGCTGTAGCTGAAGGTTGAAGTAGCGGTTTGGTAGTACGCGGGGCGCCATTGACAGTCCCATTGACTTGCAAACAAATCTTCAGTCGCTCGGTCGAAAAATTCAAGAAAGAACTCACGTATCGCGTTAATCAATAAGTTGTTGTAATCGCCGGCGGCCTCCCAGACAGCGAAACCTCTCAAGTTGTTTACTTTTACAAAGTCACCTTTGGCCGCAAAGGACCGCGCGTCATCATAGGTGATCATAATCTCCGTTTTCGGATCGTATACGTAGGGCTTGATAATGGACATGTCAGAATAGCGAAGCCAACGCCAGAAAATAACGCTCACAGTTTCGCTACAATTGTCATAGCGGTACGAGATCCCGTCTTTCACTGTCCCATCCAAGTTCAGATAGCTTTCCTCGACGAGGCTCCAGAAAGCGTATGATCCTCCAGGAGCTTCGTAAGATCCGCAGACGTCCAAGCCACCGTGACCATTCCACCGATCTCCTGTAGGTTGGTCGTTGAGGATGTAGGGGGGAAAAGATGCAAGGGTCGAGTTGGAATCGTCCGCAAAAGCTGCGCTTGAGGGGACACGGTATGACCGGCCATACATAGGGGCTCCCAGTACAATACGATCCGGAGGCATACCCGCATTTGTCCACGCTCTCAAGGCAGACTGAGCTGAGCCAAACTGATTATCCGATGGCGCACACTTGTCATCCAACGGGGAATTAGGACCTGCGCCGGTGGATGGTGTTGACCTAATGTCATAGTTCATGATGATGATATAATCCAGAACCTCGCCTAACGCGTGGATGTCTGCGGAAGGCGCGTCCGATGCATCGGGGAATGGTTTGGTGTCGGTTGCAGCGGTGAGAATGACTCCAGTACCAAGTCCTTGGCGAAGTTCCTGGAGAAAGGACAGGAAATTTGCAGTGTCGTTCGGGCTGACAACATTACAGCCAATGCCTTGTTTCCCGGGGTACTCCCAACTGCAACATTCAGCGAAATATGCATGGAAATAAAAGACGGCGACGTACTCAAAGTCAATACCATCCAAATTATACTTCTTCACCAGCCATGCGACAGACTTGACAAATGCAGTCCTGTTTTGAGCAGAGCCGACGTTTGAAGAGAACCACCTCGACCCCGTCCATCCACCGATGGACAGGCTGGCTTTTACGTTCTAGGACCTGCATAAGCGTGACTCGCAAGATTTGCGTCAACTCACATGTTTATGAGCAGCAGTCACGAATTGAGGCAGGAGAATCTGATCAGAATCTACAACAGATATTTCTCCGGGGTCTGGAGTGGTCAGACTAGAGGGTCGATTGTTAGCAAGGTGCTGGCCAACTTGAAGAGACAGCGGGGCTTACGCAAATGCGTAATTCATCACCGTGTATTTAGACCAGCTAACACTCGACAGTGGCTGGTCTTCAACATGCCAACCAGCATACCAGGCGGTAGAAACCAGGGAACTGGGGAGCGAAGATGAGTTTGTAACGCCTCTGGATTCCAAGCGACTCCGCAAATCTTGAAAGGCAGTGACGAAAGCCGGGCCCAGCCACAAGAGAAGGGAAAAGGATGAAAGCATTACGAAGACGGAAGAAAGTAGGTAAGGAGCGTGAGGATTGGTCGATATGAAGTCGAGGGCATCTACTCGCCCAAAGCGGTGCGATATAGTGCGATACTTGCAAGAAGCATAAAAATGGTGTGGTTGCAGTCTATCATTGCCCAAGCCAAATTCAAGAATATCTGATCACCGCGCGGTCACCCAGCCCGGAGCCGTAACCACGACACGTCTCCATCAGCAATTGAATATTGACTGCTGAGACTTACGCGTATTTCAGGCGACCATACGTCCTGCTGCAAGAGAAACAATCATTACCGGTATATGACGAATCGTGTGCAAGTATCAAATCCTCCAAAAAACAGGTCGTACACAAACAAACCTCCATGCCGTGGTCCCGAGGCAGATCGCTATTATCCATCACCCCAGATCGATCCCCATTGCACCTTTGCAAGTAAGTTAGCAAGCAAGTAGCGCGATGACCAAGGCGGCAGGTGCGGCCAGTCCGGGGCTGTATTTCAGCGCTGGGCAGAAGGTCCAGAAGAGGTACCTTGAGGCTGATGACCACGAGCGTAATTAGCTCATCCCTCTCGCTTGCACCCTCCAGGTAGGAGGAAACGGAACTTTTCCGCGTTGTCGATCAAGAATCGGGGTAGTCCGACGGCGGAAGTCAACCTGGAAAGTCTGCTTAGCACAGTGGCAGCCATGGATGGTGTCAATCTTACGGGTCTAGACTCATCTGCGACAACAAGTCCTTGTACTACGAATATTTCTTAATTTTATTGTTTCGCAGAATCGATGAACACGTACACTGTATGCTTCGGGGAGCATGCCAAAAATATCCTTGCCACGACAAATAGTCTCTTGTATTCGCCGTGGGTCAAGGAGCTTCATATTTCCGCCGATACGGTCTGAGTGGGAAAAGCCTTTCATCTTGACGATATATTCCGGGATGGTCCTGAAACAGTAGCTGCAATGCCAGCCCGAATCTGCCAACATGCGGTCACCGCTCTTTGAATGTCGATAGTAAATGTTGGGGCGCCATAGGTGCACACTGGCCCGCCAGCTGGACATATCCAACTGCCATTCAAAGCTATCGTGAACGTCATTTTCAGAAGATATTCTCGTTAGACCGTTGAAGACCTCACCTGTATAAAAAATTACGGAGTTGGAGATGAATAGATTCACCAAACTCGCAATTTTTGAGAAGGTCGATCGAATGCTTGGAAGGGATCTCGTCGATGTCGGACATGATGACAAGACTCCGAGTGACGGAAGGTAGTGCATGGACGTGGTTGCGGAGCAATAGGGTCATAGCGTCTCGCGTACCACTTTCGACGTGCCAAGCAGTCTGCCCTGGTGCAAGTACATAGCCAGGCAGGCTGATCATATGTTCAGTTTCCACTTCGCCACGAAGGGAGGGCGTGCTTACAAGCTGTAGACTATCTTCTTCTCAAATTTGGAAAACCTTTCCCTGTTCTTCGCAAAATACGTTTCTTTTGCCAGTCCGGTAAACGTTGCATTTGACTCGATAATGAAGAAATTGTCGACCATCGAGTCCAGCTCGTTCATCCGAATCTCTAGCAAGTCGAGTTCGCTGCTCATGAGAACAGAGTCGAAGACTTTGATGTTAGTCTTCCCTTCCCGTTCCGTCCATCCATGGAGCTGACAGGCATGCGAGTCCATGCGCATGCCCTCAGCATAGTAGTGGGGTATAACCTGCTTTGGACCATCAGCCTCATCCCAGAGCGGCCTCGTCGCGTAAGAGAGAGCATTCTTGATCTGGTATTGGTTCGAGATGACGAAATGAAGGAAGGCGACAATGACCAGGATGACGGGGATCAAGATTACTTTGAACTTGAGGCGCAAGAGGGAGGCCATAGGGGTGTTGACGTCGAGCTAGATATTGCGCAGCAACACCTAACAGAGCACAGCTGGCGGGAGTGCACAAGGGGTGGAGGCTAAATATGGCCTTCAGCGCTGCCATCAAAATTGCCATCATGATCAAGGAGGTGACACGATTCGGGCAATCTCTTGAAAACCTGATCAAAACTCTCTACATAAGTACTTTGAAAGTACTACTGTACTATACCTACTGCATACACCATGTTATAAGTACAAGTAAAAGTCAAACGTTCCATCTCACCCAACACTCCTAGTTGTTGCTAACAATCAGCAGCGAAAGATTCTCTACCGGATTCTTCGGGGATGGCGAGGTAGAGGTGCAGGCATGACCTTTCGGCTTGGGCGCAGGGACCATCAGTAAAGGAACCTGTATAGCAGAGACCATAGTCAACCATGCCGGCAGAAGGAAATGCATGAATCCGCACGCACCCCGATGTGTGCCATGAACTTGTTGATATCTTCCTCGCGCTTTGGGGAATCTTCCGGCGTATTCAGGCCAGTCTTTGTCAGAGGTGCTTTTGCGCGGGGTTTCTCGATGCTCGGCGAAGGACCAGCGCTCGCCGTAGAGTCAAGCCCATAGTCCTGGAGAAGCCTCTTTGCGGCGTCTGGACCGAGCGCGAAAAGGGACCCCAGATCGCGGGGAAATAGAGGCGAAGGCGTCGGAGGAATGAGTTCAAAGACCTGGTTGCTACCGGGAGGGACCATCAGTGCCGGCACCTTCAGTGTCAGTGGGGTGGGCGTTGGAACCCCTGGAAAGGGCGTCATTGGACTTGGGACCGCCGTTGCCATTGAAGGGTAAGCTGCCCACGGGCGTTTCGAAACGTATGCCGGCGACTGTAGGGCGCTCGGCAGCGGCCGCAGAAGTGGACGCAAGGGCTCAGTTGTCATGGAAGGCGAACGTAGGCTGGCATTGTGGCGACGCGCATCTCTGCAAGTTGTGTCAGTGTCAATGAAGCTTAGGGGTAAATCTACAAGTCATACGAATTATGGAGGTTGGTTTGCACCTCAACGATCTCCCTCTGGTGAGCTTTACCCTGTTCGCGTAGCTTCTCAGGAATCTGAATTTTCAACTGGTTAAAATGTCAACCGACAGAGAAACGGGCGACTTAGATGGGGACTGGCCTCTTCGTGAACGCGTTCTTGGACTTCTTTCGCTACGGATTCTCGAATTGCCCCAAACACCTGCGACTTCAGATGGTCGACTAAACTGTCCTTGATAGTATCCTCTAGCAGGCGTCTAACTTCCTGCATCGTATTTTCGTGGCTCACAATCTGGTTCTCGAGCTTGGCGCAGAAATCTTCGATCTACAAACGAGGTGGTCAGCAAAGAAAAAGAGCAGTGTCGGACTTGATCATGAACTTGCCTGCTGGTCCGCTTTCATTGCTGGCGCAAGCTGAGCGAGCTTCTCGGTCTGGGTTCCAAGCCTGTCGAATGTCGTGTGTAGGGTCGCGACAGTCTTCTTCAGAGTCGCAAATAGTTCTGCAATGGCCACAATATCCGTAGGCGAGCCGCCTTCCCCGCAACTCCTGGTCATGTCGGGTTCTAGGGTCGATGTCGAGGTCGAGGCTGTCGACGCCGACAAGGCAGATGATGGTGGCGTAATGGTGCTCGGCTGAAGCTGAATTTGCACGAGTGGTGCATATTTATCGTAGGGTGGTAAAGAAGCGCTACATGTGTTGATTGGGGTCGGTGGAATGATGATGGACGGAATCTTCGGTTTCTCTTTCAAAGAAGGCCGAGTGCTATAAGGACGCGGGGTTACCAGAGTTGGCCGCATCGATAGACTGTGTGGCACCCCAAGATGGAATGATGTTACAGTGGACATCGTTCCTCCTCGAGTTTTATCACCTTAAGATCTAGCATGCTGGGGCCTCATGCAGTGCCACACGCTCGTGCAAAGCGCTCAGATGCGCACAACAGACTCTCGGCAACAGCAACTTGAACATGCACACACAGCGTGCGTGAGACGCACGATTCACGAGACACCAAAGTGCACGCACGCGGCATTGATGACCGCGAGGATCCTCAGAGGAAGTCATCCCTTGACGGAAGTAGAGTTGCACTGGTATGTAAAATCAGCGTTAGCGACCAATGGATAGAGATGGATAGTTTGTGCAGTGCGGATACAGTATTTGTTGAGTATTTATAGCGAAAATACATGCCTGGGTTTTGGATCGCGATCGCAAGATGACGATTGACAACGCGCTGGGCCGACAACATCAATGTTGTTTTTCTTTGCAATGCGATATCAATAACTGCTTCGATCAGGAAAGTCAGTTGCTGCAACACAGAAGGATCAGCTTTACAGAGGGCCGTCATTGGATGAGATTACTTCTTTTGAGGCGCCCTAAGCTGGTCTCCCAAAGCCAGACGTAGAAAAAGACTCGGAGGAAGTCCCTATTGTCAAAAGGCTGTTTGTTTGCCAAGGTGTCGTAAGTAACAATGCCAAAGGACTTTGTGCCTCTTCATGCATTGGGTCAGGATTATTGGCACGTTCATGGGAACGAGGTATGTACATGTACATGGTATAATTAGCACAACAGTCAGGAGAGATTTATCGAAAACAACTGTATCAGAATTCAGAATTCAAAAACGACGACGATGCAGCAATAAACATGGTAATATAATAGTCCAGGCTACTAACTTATCTCGATCGCGATCGGGACTACCGTGGTGGTGGTCTCGAGACAAGCCAAGAAGGCAAAGGTTGAGCCAGCTGGGGTCTGACTGGGTGCGCCGCTCTTGACTGTTCCTCCTGACGTTGCCAGAGAAGTTCTGCCCAGAAAGGATGCGGAGGAATGTGACCAACAAGGGCGCGCAACACATCAAGCCTAGAAATGCATGTTAAGCAACTGGGGCTCAGATTCTGAAAAGAAGCAACGAACCATCTAGCCTTTTCTTCGTCCGTATCAGCGAAGAAGATGATCTCCTGATCTTCAGGAAAAATCAAACGGAAGGATCGTTCTACGCCATATAAGGCGTCGTACTCGTCATATCGACTGCTTCGAGCATGGGATGCTGGGCTGAGAGCGTTATTGCGAGCTTCTTGATCGTCCTCGACCGCGATCGCCTGTTTCAAGTCGATTGTAGCTGTAGCCTTCTTGGTTATGTCGTTGAATGCAACAAGGTTGGCGCCGATCACGCGCAGTTGTCGGCGACGCCACGTCTGAACGAAAAAGGATTGGCCAATAGACTCGAAAATTGAATAACGCCACGTACACTGCAATCACCCCCAGATTGGGTCAATATTCCTTCGAAATACGTAACCTTATGCCAGTTGATATGCCTCAGCCCGCGATGACATTCCTCCAAGCTCTGCGGGAGTTTTTCGGGGGCAATACCTGGCAGGGGTGGCAGTCTAAACATCTGCAGAACAATTTCTCCGACCTGCAACGTTGAAAACTTCCCTCCCACCTCGACGCGCTGACCAATGAGCGGGTAACTTGTCTCGAAAAGTCGGGTGTCGCAACGAGAGGCGATGTCCTTGAATGAGATGAAGGCACGCGCCAGGGTACCATCGGGTTTGAGGTATCGGGCCAGGTTCTCGGGAAGTCGTTGCGCGGGCTGGGGTGGAGGAGGTGCGGCCTGCGCAGGAAGTTTGTCTTTCGAAGATTTCTTGGGTGACGAGGAAAAGAAGCTTCGCATGCCACCTCTTGAAGAGGTCTGCTGGACCACGGGCGGAGGTGCCGGTGCCTGTACAGGGGTCGGAGCGAGTGCCTTGAATTCTGTGATGATATGGGAGTCTCGTCGGATTTTTAACGTGAGCGTAAATTCTAGTTTGCTGTGTTCGATTCTGCAAGGATATTAGGAATGAGTCGTGAAGATGGCGTGAGGACATACAGCTCGAATTCTTGCTCAATGCGGAAGTCCCTGTCCAGCTGGCACTCCGGCGTGCTAACGAAATGAATCCCATTGTTTAACGTGCAGGTAAGTGCCGTCGGTTGCTGGGGAAGCGGGATATGGATTCCCTTGACACCTGATACTGAATCATTCGCGAGCCATTAGAAAAGGTGATCGCAGTCTTTGTCGTAGAACTTGCCTTTGACGAAAACCTTGCCATAAGCTTTGCCGGACTTCTCATGAGCGCGATACTCTTTAATCTGTTTGGAGTATTCGTTCTGGTGTTCAAGTTATGAAGGGTCACTTGCTCGAAAAAATGAGGGACACGAACCATGTCTGAAGGGCGACGAACTGCCCTCCAGGCTTTGCCGGTGTTCACATCGCCAGGACCAGCCATATGTGAAATGACATCTGGATCCGATGAAGACGCGTATATAGTGCCTTCATGCTCCCGAATAAAATATTTCTGCTGTGATAAATGAGCGTCAAGAAAGCTGTCGCGGCGCACGAAGTATACCTTTTGGTTCCTGATCGGGGCCTCGACTAGCTTCTTCAGTTCCTTCTCAATGCTGTCACCGAGTTGGTCGTCTTGGGTTTCTGCATCTCCAACCCCAGCGACATCTAGCATGATATCACCCCTCTTCTTTGCACCGCCGCCCAAGACCTCCGCGTCGCTGGTGCTCATACTTCTCCTGCGATTAGGGCGCCCCACTCCGAGATGTTGTTGGCCTCCAAATCTTCCATCGACCTTGGGAGATGCAACACCATCATCGTCGCTGTAACCCTCTTCTATGCGTCTCGCCTCACGCCGCTTCTCCAAAATTAGCTGTGCTCTGCTTCGGATATTGTCTTTTGGGGGTACAGGCGGAGGACGAGATGACGACGCTGAGGAAACGCTGACATCTCTGCTAACGAACCCGTTGTGCAGCAATGCGGAATCTGCAGCGGCCCGTTCCATGGGTCTTGAATGGGAGAATGAAGGTGGTGGATTGATACTTTCGTACGACTCGCCTTCGTCAGTGAGTAAGGAGTCATCAACCTGAGTTCCAGCGACATCGTCCATGAGTCGGTCCAGAGCACTCCGCATGTCCATGTCAACATCCACGTCGCCCATCTTCATGCTGCTGCTGCCGCTCTGGATGCTTGGAGTCTTCTCCTTGCTTGGGCCTCCAATCGCCCCGAGCATGTCGAGAGAAGGCTTCTGTGAATCATAATCGACCGTGCTGAGATCCAGGCCTCTGCCAAACTTGCTCCCAAAATCGAATTGAAGCCTCTCTCCGGCATGGAGAACACCAAACTCCTTCCCTTCAACGACGTTCGCGGCGGTCAGCATCTTCTTCTCCGCGCGTTCGATGACTGCAGTTTCAGTGCTGATGTCCGTCATGGTCGTCAACACCGACATCCTATCCTTATCCGCACCGACGTCTTCAACTGACAGAGACCCTTCCCTGTGCAAAGGATGTGTGTCGGTGACGGGTGTGGACGAGCGGCTGTTGTTCAGACTTTGAGTGTGTCTGTTCAGCGTGGACTCCAACAGTCTGCGTTGGACTTCATTCCTATTGACTCGTCGCCCGATGCTCCCACTAATGTCCAGGTTTTGCTCGCAGTTGTCGAAGTCGCGCCGAGGTGATGAAGATTGCGCACCGGGAGACGATTTTGCATAAGGGAGGGAAGAATGGGACATATCATTGTAGCCCGATTGTCCTTCTTCTGACATAAGGCTCGGGTCGGCTCCCGCCCATCGCAAGTCCTCTTCTTGGTAGAAATCGTCGTCCTTCAAGGAAGATGGGTCTTCCACATCCTGGATAAAATTGCATAAGCCCTCCAATATGCTCAAGAACAGAATATTCTACCTCCATCGCATGAAGACGTATATCCTCGGACTTCTGGGAGTCATCAGCAAGGCCCGTGAAAGCATCAAGAGGTTCAGCCGTCAATCCTTCCTCCCAACTTTGAGGTGGCCACTCGTCCTTCAAAGGGGTCACAGAGAAGGGATCCTCAATTGAAGTGGACGAAACATCTTCAAGTCAGGTCAGCAAACCTATCCGTCGAGAAGAATTTGAACAAGCTGACCTGACGACGAGGCAACCTCGAGCCCAAATCTCGGAAGCAATCCTTCAGCTTGATTGACCGCAGCCGATCCAGACTTCCTGGCGCTCTTACAGGGAGACGGGGTCCCCGGTAGCATCATAACATCCTCGTCACATTCATCATCCTTGGCCAGCTGACGGCGCTCTGCGTGCGTGGACCTACCAAGAGGAGGTGTGGATAGATGAGCTGGCCCCACTTCGGGTCGGAAGCTTGTGGACGGCAGGGGACTCGCAACGCGTGAAGACGGAGCGCTTGTTCTCTCTGTGGCGTCATTGAGGGGACGTAAGCCGGACAAGTTGGGCGACGGCGCAGATCTCCTTGGAGGAGTGGCAGGAGGACCATTGGGAGACGCGTGGGTAGGGAGGTTGAACGACGAAAGTTGATGAGGAGACAGTTGGGGTGATTGGCGGGGAGAGAAATACAGCGAGAACTGGGGCGAGTGCTTGGGAGATTGCGGATGTTGGATAAACCGAGTGGTATGATGGGAGCGCCGAAGTGAAACTCCGCTTTCGGCGTCGAAATCCTGGGGGAGGTTGGAGCCCTCGGAATGACGTGGCGGAGTGCTAGTGGCGGTGGTGCCATGGAAATGTTGGCTGGCGCCGTGATGGCTCGAGGCCGCGGCACTCGACGCAAACATCTCCTCCACCAATCCCGATATGCTTGCATCAGGGTCCAATGTCATACCAAGCAGCGAAGGGTCATTATCGCCAGAAACGTCGACAGTGACTTCAACACTTTCAGACAAGGAATCTGGTCCGTGCGTAGGCAGCCTTCCCCCTGCCTGGTTGCCGCGGAAAAATGGATCCTCTTCGGCTTGATCCTCGTATTCTGCTCCCATCTCCTCGTCGTTTTCTTCTGCGCCATCGAACACCTCTCCATCATCCGTTTCGTGCTCTTCGCGGTCAAATTCGACCACGTCACATCGCTCGTCCCAAGTGACGGTCTTTCTTCGCTGTCTCTTGCTGCGACTGCCACTGCTGAGCCGGGGACCATGCATACGCCGGGAGACGAGTGATGGCCGTCCTGGAGATATACCAGTCATAGGGATAGATGACGGAGAGGGAGCAAGAGATGTGATTGCATTTGCATGGGTAAGCGAGGAAGTGGTTGGTTTGGGCAGAAGGTGAGTAAGGGGTAGAGGTGGGACTGGGGGTTCCTCCTCTGCACTTGGAGTGCGTTTGAAGGGACTTTTCGTGACGGGCTCCTTCTCGATAAGGCCCTGAAAGCCCTTGGATTGCCTACGCTCCCTCTTGAAGGCGAATGGACGTTCGTTTTCGTTCTCTGCCTGCTCGTGCATAGACGGAGGACGAGGGCGCTTCTCACCCGAAACCCGTCTGGGTGAAGGAAAGGAGATGGGGATGTGTCGAGAGGGAGTGGAAGAGGGTGTTGGAATCTGTGATTTAAAGGGCGATTTCGAGACAAGATTGTTGTTCCGGACGTGCTTATAGCTAGAAGACGAACGGCGAGCGACCAGCGGGGGCTGCGGTAACATTCGAGGCGAGTCTCGTTTGGCTATACGGAGAGGAGAGGTTATAGAGCCAGAGCTTCCAGAACTCAGGCTTCCTGGATTGGACGTTGGAGAGACCCAGCCCATGCCGGAGTCTCGAATAATGGAGGACTTGATGGGGTCCGGTGAGTTGGACAGAAGCCTGTCTCTCAACGGGGATTTATGGGTCGACATGATCTCGGGCCTGGTCGCTGTGGTTGACGATGAGCGAAGGAGAGACCAAGAGCGAGCTCACTGTTGTGGACAGTGAGCTTAGCTTGTACCTGACGGTTGCTGTAAAAGATCAAAGTGGCAGCTCAACCAAGTTCCAACATCGCCTCGTGGGAAACCACCCTTGACGCGTCAGTCACATGATTGCGTCGCGTCTGTTGCCGTGCGAGTCCGACTCCCAGCGAGATATTATTATTAATATCATAAGTCTGCTGGTGAAGGCGAATTCGGACACGGATTATGGCGTAATATATGATCAAGCTCCGTGACTCTAGTTCTTCTTATCACGCTCATGCATTTCTTCATTGCATGTCAGCTCGCGTTCCTGGTGCTGGTCATGAGACGATTGCAACCGGTCTGTCAACTGGCCGGATACATCGCATGTTAATCTCTTACGACTTCTTACTACTATGTAGTAGTACTAGCGCTGTTAACGACACATGACCAAGAGAGTCAGAACAAATTCGGGAATGTGACCCCAGTGTTTGACGGCAACTCGCGACATGAACGTTTGGACTTTGGCTTGACTGCGACGTCATGTCAGGGCCGGGAAGTAAATGAGGCTGATCCGAGTCGATGGCTTTGAGTCTTTACCCAGAACGTCGATTCAATTCACATACATAAGTACTAGTATCCCATCATGTCATCCATGATTCGACATGTCTCCCACCTTGTCCTCTCTGCTCAGCATTGCGCTTGTGGGTCGCGTTTTAGATGACTACCGCGGCGTAATCTTGGTCTCAGCGCTGGTTCTCTTTGGTACGTGGAAATCGGAATCTACCTTCAATCAAGACATTTCGGCTGACGATTTCTAAGGGACCACGACATGTTTTGTTTTCTACCAGTTGTTTCTCTACCCATACTTCCTCTCCCCACTTTGTCACATTCCAGGGCCCCCATCAGGCCACCTCATCTATGGGCAGTTCCCTGCGATCATCAAGGGCGAAGCAGGAATCCCTCAGCGCGAATGGGTGAAGGAATACGGACCTGTTGTTCGCGCCGTTGGGCCCTTGGGAATTGAGAGATTGATATTCATGAAACCAGACGCACTGCACAAGATACTAGTGAGCGACTGGGTTGACTATCCGAGGGTAAGCCTGTGAAATATTGTTCTCCTTATGTGGTCTGCAACTTATTCATGGGTAGCCTGGATTTATGAGACATATTCTTGGATTAATTGCTGGTTACGGGCTCCTCACCGTCACAGGGAACGAACACAAGCAGATGCGCAAATTTATCAATCCCGCATTTTCGATCCCCGGTCTCGTGGCTCGTGAGCCTCTGTCATGGGTGTATCTCCTCTCTCATTGTTGACTTCAGTGCCAGAGACGGATATGTATTACGACCCTATTGAGAGGTTCGTCCTCTTACAACACACTTTCCTTTCAACAACTCACTCGGAGAAGTTTGATCAAGATAATGCAGACTCACATTGATTCCGAAAAGAGTCCAGATGTCGGGAAAGAGTTCCTGATGTACGAATGGAGTGAGTACAAGGCCGCTTGACTTTGTCGTCTTTAAA
Source organism: Asterophora parasitica (assembly GCA_018282005.1). Taxonomy (NCBI): domain Eukaryota; kingdom Fungi; phylum Basidiomycota; class Agaricomycetes; order Agaricales; family Lyophyllaceae; genus Asterophora; species Asterophora parasitica. Next base: position 89,332 of record JABCKV010000040.1, on the reverse strand, counting down.
CCCGAAATCTAGTGAGCAAAGTAACACTTGATATCATATGCGAGACTGCGTTCGGTTACAGGACAGACTCTCTACACGATCCTCATAATGACTTGGCAGAAGCATATGAGAAGCTCATTAGCATGCAAACTGGTGACTTCCTTCTGCCACTGTACAGTATTTGAGAACCTAAACTCACCCTATGGACCAACAGGTCCGAATCTTGCGCGTTTCATAGCGATCATGGTAATTCCTGGTGTACCTCAGCTCTTGGCGTCGGACTGGGCCTATCGGCACCGCCATTGGTTTGCACTCTCCCAAACTCTAGGTGCGTATAATGGCATTCCATTGAATGACTGCTAAACGGTAGCGCCGCTAAGCTCGAATTGCAACGCTCATTGAATCAATGCATCGAATAAAGCAGATATCTGCCACTATACTTGCAGAGAAGATGCAGGCCTCTGTTGCGATATCGGACACCGACACTAAGCGGGATGTTATGAGCCTCCTTGTCCACGCTCGCAAGGCTGACCCAGAAAAGGACAAGGGGTACGCCATGAGCGACGAAGTCATGATGGATCAAGTGGTATATGTCAATCTTCTTTTCTCAGTTTTCTTTCTCGCTACATATCCCCTTTTCAGTTGACGTTCTTGGGCGCTGGACACGAAACAACAGCGTCCGGCCTAGCCTGGGTAAGTGAGAGTATGATATCCACAAACGCGAATCTTTTATTGATGCGCTTATTGACAAATTTTATAGACCCTCTGGCTTCTGGCAAACGATCAAGAGAGTCAGGCTCGTCTCCGTGAGGAAGTCACCCCTCTTCTGTCTGAGAATCCGCGTCCCGACTACCGTAGCCTCAAGGATCTCCAATGGCTGGACTGTGTAGTGTATACACTTGCTGCTATTTGAAATTAACCTCGTCTAATGCTATCTATCTGCGCAGAATGGAGAGCCTACGAGTATTGCCACCTGTTCCTATGACTTTCCGCAGCGCGGCAAAGACCGATTATATTGACGGTGTCTTGGTACCCAAGGGAACTATACTCTACATACCAGTATGTTTGCTCCCTCATGTTACACCGATAGCGAGCTAATGTGAATTTATCAGATTCGAGTGGTGAATACATGGAAGGCTTTGTGGGGGGAAGATGCGGAAGAGTATTCTCTTTTGCTGTCAACACCATTCTCATGCGACTGACTCATGGCCTTCAAGGTTTAAGCCAAGCCGCTGGTTGAACCTTCCAGATGCGTATGTCCCTTCATCCTCGGTTTTGACCTTCATCTCCGGACCACATGCTTGCATTGGGAAAACGATGGCAATCATCGAGATGAAGGCTGTTTTAGCGTGAATAGTTTAGATGACTTCCAAAATAACTTGTACCTAACTCCACGTCCTTTTCATCCCAGATCTTTGATCGCCAATTTTGAATTGGAGCCCGCGTACGCGGGACAAGTGGCCCAGCCTACGGCGGCTGTCACGATGAGTGCGCACATCTTTCCGCCTCTTAGAAGCACGCTTAGTCCCTTTCCAGAACCGAAAGACAGTATGCCCCTCCGCGCTCGCCGGGTTGTACGTACGGCCCGGGCTTAGGACTCTCCAACTCTTGTGTGGCGCATTTCGACATATCAACAATTACATATGTACTGATCTTGTTCAAATCGTATCAAATGGTCTTGCAGTCATTGGCTCATAAGACAAAAGAAAAGGTTGTTATGTGTCAGCGTTAGGCACTTTAGCCTTTAACAACGCGAGTCACGTCCCGTCGACCGTTGGCGTGTGGTACGGTCCCGATTTGGTCCACCTGTGTTTGCATATATTATCATTGGGTTGTGCTGAGCCGTGAGTCTATGCACTGCTGCCGTGGTTATGCACTCATAATCTTCCTATTTTCCCACTACTCCCAGCTTATATTCCCAAGTATCGCTTGGACCAGGCAGTAAAACACGATTGAAACACCCTGATGGTTCTCGCGAAACGGGCAAAAACGTGGGCCAACCCAGACACCTCTACTGCCAGTGACGACCTGCGCGAAAGCGACTCGCTTCATATGGAGGCACTCAATGACGAGGTAGTCAAGGATAAGGGTGAAGCGATTGAAGGGCTCAAGAAGAGCAAGAAGGTCCGTGGAGAGTGAAAACGCGTCCGTCTAACTGACACCAGTCTCTTTTAGAATGCCCGGCCTTTTTACGCGACTGGAAAGTTTCTGTTCCCTTTGGGGCTCTTGTGTACGTTTATCCACCCCAATCTCTAAGCTGTGATCGACCACATTTATTCCAGTCGGCATTGGCCTTGGCTTTGCCTTAATCGAATCGAAGGATATTCACGATCTCCACGCGCATATGTCGATATTTATGGATCAATACAGCATTACCATTCCCGAGCTGCCTGATTTCGATCTTACCCGAGTTGAGGCTGAATGGTCGCGGTTGCGGAGTAGCATCCCGGAGATTTGGAAATTCAACAACGACGGGCGTGAATTTAAAGTTGGGGAAGCTATCAAAGCGAGAGGGCTCAGCGCGCAGCATCCTGTGGTTCTGATTCCTGGTGTTATTTCCACTGTACGTCGGTACTTGTACTGCCTTTGAATTTACACTGAATTACATCCAGGGCTTGGAGTCTTGGTCAACTTCTCCGGACTACCGAGCATTCTTCCGCGAAAAGCTGTGGGGTGGCTTCAATATGATATCACAAGTCACTTTTAACAAGGAAAAGTGGATAGCCGCCATGATGCTGGATCCAGTCACCGGATTGGATCCACCTGACGCCAAAATTCGAGCCGCAGAAGGGATAGGCGCTGCGAGCAGTTTCATTCAGGGCTATTGGATATGGTGAAGTTTCTTGTGTCGATCTGAGCATAATAGATATCACTCACTCTGCTTCCTCAAGGTCAAAAATCGTGGAAAACTTGGCTGTCGTCAATTACGATACTAACAACTTATACCTGGCACCATATGACTGGAGATTATCATACTATAATCTTGAAGAGCGCGACGGTTACTTTTCTAGACTCAAAACTACCATCGAAGGCCTCAAGTATGTCATTTGAATACCTCTTGTTCTTTACTGCCTAACCTCGCTCCTGTAGGCGGCGTCAACGCAAAAAGGTCGTCATTGCTGCTCACTCTATGGGATCCACTGTGAATATCCTATTTCTAACTTTCTTCCCACGACTCACAGAACATAATCAGGTTTTATTGGTATGTATTAATCAATCTCATTACGGAGCTTGACTTTGATGTTCAAGTCACCATTATGATCCAAGTACTTGTGAGTGAACGATATCTTTTTCATTTATTTTCAGCTTATTCCCCGACAGCTTGAAATGGGTCGAATCGCCCCTTCATGGGGCAGGGGGTCCTGACTGGGTAGAGGTATGAACTCTTTCTACCAAAAGGGCGCATGCTGAGATTTCTGGACCAAAGAATCACATCGAGGCTTATATCTCCATTGCTGGTACCCATTTGGTAAGCGACGTCCTATTCAGCTATCTATTAACGCTCTAACGCAGCCATTTTCCTTTTCAGGGTGTTGTAGGTTTCGTTTTTTGGTTTCGATCAAGGAGCTGGATGCTTATTGATCATAGGCCAAAGCGATGTCTGCCTTTTTATCCGGGGAAATGAAGGATACCGTGCAGATGAACCCTGCTGGCGCTTACGGTAGGGCCGCCCTCCATCGAGTGAATTGTTCTGATAAGGCTCCCAAAGTTTTGGAACGATTCTTCTCCCGCAAGGACCGCCAGGATCTATTCCGTAGCTGGGCAGGAAGCGCCAGCATGTGGATCAAGGTATGTGTTTCCATTAGCACTGAACTGTAGCTGACTTTGCCTCCAGGGTGGTGACGCTGTTTGGGGAAATGCAACCCATGCACCTGACGACGAGCCCAAAGCCATACATACTCACGGCGAACTGGTAGCATTTAGGAAATCTGAAACAGTTTCCGCTGCCAGTGGGTACCCGGATCACACCGCTAATATGACCTCAGAACAAGCAGGAACCTGGATTTTGGAACAGACTCCCTCGACCTTCCAAGTTTGACTCCAATTCAGTCATATTCCTCAACTATGCTGACCACATCCTTCAGAGAATGCTCGCCACAAATTACTCTTTTGGGATAGAACGCGACGAAAAGGCTTTGAAGCGGAATGACCTCGACCATACCAAATGGACGAACCCCTTGGAAGTTCGGTGGGTGTTCGTTCTCTGCATGCCGTGTGATGCCTCAATAATGTTAATCGGTCAGATTGCCTGCTGCTCCATCGATGAAAATCTACTGTGTCTATGGACACGGGAAAGAAACTGAGGTGAGGACTTTGCATGCATTTCTATGGCGCTAAAGGTGCTTAATTTACGCTTCAGCGTTCGTACTGGTTAGTCCGTTGTTCAATACATTACAGGGTACATCTAATTTGATTCAACTAACTAGGTACTCATACGGGGACTACGAGCAAAACGCAATTTCAAAGGATGATCTGGAGGGCGTATGTCGCGATCCAACATCCAGCGGCTGTATGGATTACCGTGTGACCCTTGGACTCCCGCTGTTGCGGGAGACTTGGATTGATGCAGCCTTCACCGATGATAGCATCACACCTAAGGTGTGTTATATTTTAACCGGCGATTTTGTATCCTAATGGTAAAACCGACGGCAGATCCGCAATGGTGTGAAAATGGGGGAGGGAGACGGGACCGTCAGCCTTTTAAGCTTGGGCGCCATGTGTGCCGAAGGGTGGAAGCGACCAAGGTGGAATCCAGCGAATATCAAGATTACCACCGTTGAGGTAAGGCAACAAAGTGTCGATTCGAACTTGCTTAATCCAAACCTTCTAGCTTCCCCACCGTCCCGTTGCTTCAATACCGCGTGGGGGTGCCAATACCAGTGACCATGTCGATATCCTGGGATCCACGGGGTTGAATGAGATTATTCTCAAGGTCGCCACGGGTGTTGGAGATGAGATCGCAGACAGCTATGTCTCGAATATCAGAGAGTATTCGAAGAGGATCAAGTGGGAATAATTCCGGGATGGACATTTGCATAGACTATCGGGCGATCATCCGTTGTAGAATAAATAGTGATCAGATGCGTCATCCGTCTTCCATGCTCGTTAGCCCATGGTCAGGAATCACCGAACATGTCCTGGACTTGTTTCGCAGCTTTCGCTACTTTCTCGGCGAAGTAAAGTATCAGTTTTTGTAGTTCCTCGTCATCCACAGGCCGTTCAAAGACCTTTTTGAATGCCTCCGTTTGGAACGCGTGGTGCCAGGTTTGGCTGCCGATGTTCCGTCAGTGTGAAACAATGTAGAGAACGAGAAAACGCATACCCTTCTCCTGCGTGACCCATCGCCCATTCGACGGTTGCTTGCGCCCTGTGACAACACTCGAGACCAACTGCCTTCAGCTTTGCAGTCTCTTCTTCCGAGAGATCAGAGTGGAAAAGACGACGCGACTTGTGGCAGTAGGGATTTATGGACGGGAAATATTCGTTAAAACGGATCATGAAGTCTGACATTGATGGAGGGATTGCTGTCCACATTAGATACATATCCTTCCAAGGGAGAAGGTAAGGTAAGCCGAACGCGGCATATACAGCAAGGTGCTCACTAGGTCACAACTTATGGTGAGAATTTGGATGTATATCGTTCGTAGTGTATTCTGATGTTCATCGTTTCCGTATGCCTCGAGAATCTGCTGTTCTTCCTTGGATATGGTCTGTACCGTCTTATCCTTCGCGTAATAGTCGTTCCACACAAGTGCATCACTGACATGATCACTGGTGGTTTTGCGATAGAACTCCACCGTGGCAAGTAGATCAAGTATGTCCGGGATGCGTCGCGTCTCCAGTGTTGGACGTACGAGTTGATTTAGAGTATAAACTATTAAATCGAGAGGAGGGACCTGCTTGATAATGGGGGATTTGGGGGACAGAACATCGCGTTCAATAATCTCTGTGTGTGAATCGTACGCTCGATGCAAGGAATGCAAGAGTGTATCGGTTACGTACGGTATATCTCACGATGATCCAGCTTCGTGAGCTGGTTATAGTCAACCTTGGCGATGAGGTCGCGCAGTTTGCGCAGTGGTTCCATGATGAACACTGTAACGTTGTCGTCGGGAGTCAAACACGATCAACCACGTGCTTTCGTACGCGTCAACCCACGGTTACCAGCCTTCTCCTCTCATTCAAATTGAACTTTTAGCTCCTGGCACGTCATCTAGTTTTCTCAGCTCATAAGCATCCAAATCAGTGGGCCCAGCTGCGATGAGTTCGGAAAGGCTGGTTGGCCTTATTTAGAGCTAGCGTTAACGTTTGCTGTGTGAAACGTTAGCTTTTACGAGCGAGCGCAGGCGAGCGCCATGCCAACCCTGTTTATGCCTTGAAGAAGCTTGTCTTGAGTAGAGTTGGACAATTTCTGTCCAACGAGCTTTTGCGAAGGCTTTGCCGCGTTTCCGACGGGATCGACACGAGATCGACAATGCGTCTAGCTATTGTATGTGGCTGGGCGTTGAGGAATGTTCAATAAAGCGGTCACGTATCCACGGTCTGCCCAGATTTACGTCGCACGAGAGCGATTGTAGACGGACCTGGGTCTTTCAAGTGATGCATTCAGACGAGGAAAGCCTACACAACTCCGAGGCGTACTTGGCGGCTACTTTGTCAGGGCGACGACTAAAGCCTCATTTCTGGCTTCGTATCGTCTGTCATTTGACTATGAGTCTGATTGCAGGTGAAACGGCCGTGACCTCTCGGATTTGGGATTTCTTCTCCTTGACGGAGCACCGACCATCCGCGGACGCAGACTGGGCGTGGTGGGTCGACTTCCACTTCTAGAACGAGAGTTGAACGAAAAACGTTGCTGGGCCGGGATTTCTGGAATATGATGGCATTTTCATGGGTGCATGGGACTCCACGTGGATGGGAAGAGACTTGGAGAGTTCCTGTAGACTCTTGTAGGCTTCTGGCATCGACTTCTCTCCAATGCCACGTTTTGCAACTTTATCCCAGCGATCCAGGTCGAGTCCCAAACGGGCAACTCCACTTCCTTTACGGGCATCTCCCGTCCGGTCCGGTCTTGCCCTCGACATTCTATAAAGTCGCCATGTTTTCGACGTCACTGTCTGTACTCGTGGCCTGATTTCCCTCCCATGTCCTCGTTGCCCCCACAGGCAAGCATCTTCTTCCTTATTCCTTTCTCCAAGCCTCATTCAACGTCCCTTAGCATGTCCAAGTCCTCATTATCGGTGGCGGCCCTGCTGGGTCCTATGCTGCCTCTGCTCTCGCTCGCGAAGGTCTCAGTGTTACCGTTTTTGAGGCCGACAAGTTCCCCCGGTATAACCTATCGTCGTAGTAATTGGTCGCCTTGAGCTCATTCTCACCTCAGTTATCATGTTGGCGAAAGCTTGATTCCATCAGTCCGCCAGTACTTTCGCTTTATCGGGGCGGAACATGTCCTTGCAAACCATGGATTTATGCACAAGGTACTTGTTGAATCACCTTTGTGTCCCACATTCTGATCCCAGCCCATCTTCCAGCCTGGCTCCGCTATCAAATTCAACCAGTTCAAGCGCGAAGGCTGTAAGTCCCGTTGGTTGTAAGGTGCCAGGGTCTGTATTGATAGGAATAGACACGGATTTCATGGCTTTGGGATGTAATAACAGTTCCTGGAACGTCGTGGGTCTCCTCGTCTTTTCTGTTGTCCCCGTTTCTGATTGGTTACAGGTTCGCTCCGAGTTCGATCAACTCCTCATGAACCACTCTCGCACATCGGGCGCTTCCGTATACGAGCTTACCAAGGTGACGGGTGTGACTTTTTCCCCCATGGACCCCACCAAACCGATCTCGGTGACATGGGCCCACACTCCCCCACCTCAGCCTCTATCTCCTCCTGCGTCCCCGATAGCCTCCAAGACTTCTTTTCTCGATTCTGGGCCGTTCATGGCCCCTCCTCAGCCGCTTTTGGTGACAGGAACGACCACTTTCGATTACTTGATTGACGCCACAGGACGCGCTGGAATTATGTCCACGAAATATCTAAAGAATCGACACCTCAATGCATCCTTGAAAAATATAGCCGTTTGGGGGTACTGGACGAACACTGGAGTGTATGGCGTCGATACGCCAAGGCAAGGCGCCCCATGGTTCGAGGCCTTGACCGGTAAGTGCCCATCTTCGTGCTCTCTTTTATGAAGACAAACGACCTCATATAGATGAATCCGGTTGGGCATGGTTTATCCCACTACACAATGGCACTACCTCCGTCGGCGTGGTCATGAATCAAAAGTGCCACAATGAGAAACTTAAACGCCCCTTATTTCCTTCACCTTTCTCGTCTATGAGCACCGGCTCTACCACATCCAGCACGTCTGCTCGCTATCTCTCAAATCTCTCATTGGCACCGGAAGTCGTGAAGCTTATTACCTCCGAAGCCCACCTCGTCGAAGGTAGCGTGAAGAGCGCGAGCGATTTCAGTTACTCGGCACCGTCGTACGCGGGGAAAAATTACCGAATCGTCGGTGACGCCGGAGGTTTGTCTTTTATCCTTTTCTGTGCCGAAGCATCAGTTACAACTTTCCTGCAGCTTTCATCGACCCATTCTTTTCCAGTGGCATTCACCTTGCTCTTACGTCTGCCCTTTCGGCCGCCGCAACCATATGCGCCTCCATTCGCGGACATTGCTCAGAAGACGAGGCTGCGAGCTGGCACACAAAGCGCGTTTCGACCAGTTACACGAGGTAACAACCCTACATGATTCGCTCCGAGCTGCTTCTGAACGCTCTTGAAGATTTCAAGTCGTCGTGTTAAGTGCATACAAGCAGATACGAGCCCAAAATATCGATATTCTATCAGACATTGACGAAGACAACTATGACCGTGCCTTTTCGTTCCTCCGTCCAGGTAATAACAAATGACATTCTTATAACATGTCCTCACGATGCGCAGTTATACAAGGTGCCTCCGATATGGGGAAACGATTGTCAGAAACCGAACTCCAGAAATCCCTTGATTTTTGTGTCAATCTTTTCAATCCAACCTCCCCCGAGCAGCACGAACGGCTCTCCCGCTCCTTCGAGTGTGGTGGAGCTAAGGAACTTTTTGACGTCACTGCGCCACTTCTCGACTCCGCCATGTTCGAGGAAGCGCTTCGAATTGGCGGCAGGGACTCGGACTCCGGGATCGACCGTGAATCGGATGGGGAGCAGGCGTCTTCAGACTCCGAGAGGGCCAGGGAGACGAAGATGGTGCTGAGCAAGATCAATGCGCGCCGCGTCGTTCACCCAGAATACACCGTCAACAATATGGAATCCGAGGCCCTCGACGGCTTTGTTATGCGCTTGACAAAGGGGCGCTTAGGCCTGGCAAGACCTACCCACAAGTAAATCGGTTGGGCTCAACGGAATCTTGGCGACACTAGTTTGGTTCCCTCTATTCTCTTCCTTTCTGAACATCACTCTGCTACACAACTAGTTCCGCCTATTCGGATGTGGATTTCTCTATGTATCTCCCTGCCAGTTTTGGATTGAATTTGTATCGCTAAAGCTCGCTCTTGCTACGTGGATATTGTTATGCTGTCTATATTCTTCCCGGAATCGTGTACTACTATAACGCTCTTAGACTTCTTGCAGTGCTTTACTGGATAATCGTCGTTCATCCCAGATAATCAATTTCGAACATGCTCTTCTGGCGATCTTATGGTGCGGACCGTGCAGTGTTCAATTCATCTACGGCTACTTTCAATGTGAAAGCCGCAGTAGGATTCCATCAAATTTCTCTTGCTAAACTACTCCATTCGATGAGATATTTCTGCCAGATCGATTCTTTCTTATGAAGGTTCGGAGTCGCGGGGCATGGAGCTGACCGCCGTCGGGCCGGCTTTCTTGGGCTCAAATAACTAACGACGGTGGCATCGGAGCCCTATCTCCTCACACCTTCCACCGCACTCGAAGTCGTCCGCAATGTCTTCCCAAGTCAAGAATTTTATATTGAACGATGGTTTCAAAATTCCTGCTGTTGGTTTAGGGTGTGTCTGCCAGCACTCTGTCGAATGTGGCGTCGACTACAAATAATTCAATCTGCCATGTATTGATCTTGATGCTGGATGGGAGAAGTGGGAGGTGGACACCGCGTGTATGATATGTGCCTTAAAGCTTTGAAGGTATGCTATCGCGCCTTGCCCTCTGGAGTCGTCCATCATCCTTACGACAGCTTGAATTTAGATCGGGTATCGTCACTTCGATACGGTGATTTGATCTCTCCCATCTTGAAATACGGCGAGACACATCCAATTTGTTGACCTCGTCCAATTGACTAAATGTGCGTCGCGGCCATCAGAAAATGAGAAACATGTCGGCGACGCCATACGGGCGTCGGGCGTCCCTCGGAGCGAAATATTCCTCACCACTAAACTCCCGTGAGTAAAATCTGCGCAAGAGATTGATATATACGTACTTATACCATTTTCTCTCTCTTTCATTTCAATGAGACTTGACTGGTCAAACGTTCGCGAATCGTTCGACGCGTCGCTAAAGGAACTAGACTGGACTACATTGATCTTTATCTGATTCACTGGCCACAGCGTGGGTTCAAGGATGGTGAGTATCATCACCGATATTATGTGTGATGTGGCGCTAATCGGAATCCATCAGAATCTGGTGCGGAAGCATTCGCCGAGCCTGGCGAAGGGCTCACCTTCGCTGATGTATGGAAGGAGATGGAAAAACTTATCGAGGATGGGAAGTTGTGACCTTGCCAGTTTTTGCATGCAGATTCATTGGCGCGTGTGCCTCCAGGGAAAGTCAAATCTATTGGTGTCTCGAACTTCTCTGTCAATATGCTCAGTGAGCTCCTTCCGCACTGCAAAATAATCCCCGCAACAAACCAGGTGGAGATGCATCCTTGTCTCCCTCAGAATAAGCTCAAGCAATTTTGCGAAGAGAAAGGCATTTTGCTTACCGCATACTCTCCATTGGGTATGCCAGGTGTTGTCGCAGTCCTTTTCTTCATAGTACTAACATGACTCAGGCCGCTCGACGACTTTCTTCAGTGAACCGGTTGTCAAGGCGGTGGCGGAGAAAGTGGGTGCGTCACCTGCGCAGGTCACCCTTAGCTGGGCCGTGCAACGAGGCACCATTGTGGTACCCAAGAGCGAAGACGAGGGCAGGATGACAGCCAACTTGAAAGTGCGTCTATCTCCAAGACTTGCTAGGCTCCCGGACCACCTAACGCGTATGTCGACCCCATGGCAGGTTGTCGAGCTCTCGGCAGACGATGTACACGCCATTGATTCTGTCCATGTGCAGCCTGGGATGCACAAATCACTTTTGGCATATCACACAATCAAGCCAGGGTGTGTCTTTGGGTGGAAATACGATTGGCTGGGTTGGGACATGCAGGCAGGAGGCATTGTCGCGGAGCAAAAAAAAAAAAAGTAACTAGAAATATATGTATTATGTACAAGAGTCGAGTCTGAACCGGTCTATAGTGTATGGAACTAATCCCGGTATTTTGTCGCACTGGTACTCTTTTGTGTTTTTCTTGCTTCGCGCGTCGGCAACGCGCCGAAATTTCTCGATTGGACGACCGCGATGTTTGACTGTGATTGGCCGGATTACCTGATCCATTTGAGCTGTCCTTCTAGAAGTCATCGCTAAGGTTTCGAGCCGCTTCCCTTAGGATCGTATAAAGACTCGCCTCGAGACTTCGGACCTCCCACTTCTCGCCATGGCTCAACCACCCCAGCTTCCACCAACTCTCTCTGGTCAACTCGATGTTCTCATGATCGACAACTTTGACTCATTTACCTGGAATCTTTACCAGCAAATTTCTCTCCTCGGCGCGAATGTTACGGTCATTAGGAACGATGCCATTGCACCCGATGTCTTCCCTCTGTTGAAGATGAACTCCTTGATTATTTCCCCAGGACCTGGACATCCTAAAACCGACTCAGGGATATCCAAAGCCGCCATCGAGTATTTCCAGGGTAAGATCCCCGTTTTGGGAGTTTGCATGGGGCTCGAATGCCTCGTCGATCTTTACGGAGGAGAAATTGGGTGAGTGTGTGATTTTATGTCAAGATCCAATGATAACTGATGTTATTCTTCAAGATATGCCGGAGAAATCATGCACGGCAAAGTTAGTCGTATACGGCACGACAATCGAGGATGCTTTAAGGGCGTCGCGCAAGGAATCAAATCGACGCGTTATCATTCCCTCAGCGCCGCCCAATCCATGTTACCTCCGGACCTTGCCATTACCTCAATCTCCGAGGAATCTGGGGTCATCATGGGCGTTCGGCATCGCAAATATACATTGGAGGCTGTCCAATATCATCCAGAGAGCATTCTCAGCGAAGGAGGTGATGACGTTATTCGGAATTTCCTTTCCCTTCGTGGGGGGTTATGGGAGGAGAATCCACAGGCAGGGGTTCTTGATAGTTCTCTTCCACCATTCCCAGTAGAGGCCCTATCGAAAGAGATCGCCGCGAACGCAAGCGTCACTGCCAAAATACCCACGATACTCGAGAAAATCTATGCTCAGCGCCTCACCGACGTTTCACTGGCTCAATCCACGCCTGGAACGACCCTACCTGACCTAGAAACCCTCCATAATCTCAACATCGCTCCCCCGCTCATCCCGTTCCTCCCACGTCTCAAGGAAACTACTTCGGGGCGGCCATCTCTGCTCGCGGAGATTAAACGAGCATCTCCCTCTAAGGGCGCTATATCTCTGACCACTTCTCCCCCTGCCCAAGCTCTGACATACGCACTCGCTGGCGCTCACGCTATATCCGTCCTCACTGAACCCAAGTGGTTCAAAGGATCATTGCAGGACATGCTCCATGCTCGTCTGAGCGTCGCCCATCTCCCAAATAGGCCTGCCATCCTTCGGAAGGATTTTATCCTGAGCCGGTACCAGGTCTTGGAATCGCGTATCTGGGGTGCCGACACCATTTTGCTCATCGTTAGCATGCTCCCAGAGGCTCTGTTGAGGGATCTGTACAAATACAGTCTGGACCTTGGTATGGAGCCGTTGGTAGAGGTCAACAACGCGAAGGAGATGGAAATCGCTTTGTCGCTCTCTGCCAAAGTCATCGGGGTGAACAACCGGAATCTGCACGACTTCGAGGTCGACATGGGGACGACTAGCCGCCTGAGCGATATGGTGAAGGGGAAGGACGTGGTGTTGTGTGCTTTGAGCGGAATTTCCACCCCTGAGGACATCCAGAGATATTCTTCCGAGGGTGTCAAGGCTGTCCTCATTGGCGAGAGTCTCATGCGCGCCGCAGATCCAGCTGCATTCATCCGCCACCTGTTATCGCTGCCCGGGCCTTCGAGCGAAGCACTCCAGTGGCAGGCGGCCCCACCTTTGGTGAAGATCTGCGGAATTCGGTCAAGAGACGAAGCGATCGAGGTTGCTGCCGCAGGAGCTGATATTCTGGGGCTGATGTTCGTGCCGAACTCGCGGAGGTACATCGACCTCGAAACTGCCAAGTCCATTTCAGCGGCGATCAGGGGCTTGCGGTTTGCAAATACGGATCCCGCACCCGCTGAGGATGAAAACGCTCCGTGGTTCAATACCCATGCCTCCCGACTTTCTGCTTCGACATCGCGTCCTCTGCTCGTGGGCGTTTTCCAAAATGCCCCCCTTTCAACCATTTTGCACGCGGTATCGTACGCACAGCTCGATATCGTCCAACTTCACGGCAACGAGCCCACAGATTGGGCTCACCAGATCCCGGTTCCTGTTATTCGTGTCTTCCACGTCGGCAAAGGAACTGGTGTAGGCGGTATTACTAGAGGTGGTGCCCATCAATTCGTGCTGCTAGACAGTCTCCGGAGTGACGGAAGCAGCGGCGGGTCAGGTCAAGTCGTCGACTGGCACTTTGCGAAGAGCATCGTGGACGCTGGTGAGATCGCGACGAAGGCGCACTCTTATGAACCTCCAGCGCTCCAGGCCGATTCTCAAGGGGGTGTGCCAGTCGAAGGAGAGGTAGTTGAAGGAGAGGTAGTCGAAGGGGAGGCAAAGGTTTCATCACCCCCGAGCCAGCCAATCACGGGGGCCCCGCCTGCGAAATATCTCCTTCCTATTATCCTTGCTGGGGGGATTACGCCTTCTAACGTCGCGGCGGCGATTGGGCAAGTTCGTCCTTGGGCTGTGGATGTCAGCGGAGGTGTTGAGGCGGATGACGGCCAGGGAAAGGATCTGGATAAAGTGCGGGCATTCATCAACGCGGCGAAAGGTAGAGTCAAACGGGAGGAGACTGTGTAATAAAAATACTGTGTAATAAGCGAGATATACTGAGGAATGTTGTCAGTTGTGTACGTTTTTCCATTCAACTCAATCCGGGGTCTGTGACTTGAACGCAAGCCAATGAGGGTATCTTTCTGATTAAAGGTAACAGTCGTCCGTAAAACAAGAGTACAAGATATCCCTACACACAAAGTTTCTATCCCCCTGATTTATATCGCATTTTGTCTTCCACTTTCCGCGCGACATGATCTTCTATCCTCTCATGCCGCCTCCGAGATGGGTACCTGCCAACTCGCGTTCAAGTTCCTCGCTAGGGTCATCCATGATGGGGCTGCGCGGGCGCTCCCCATCTGGTGCTGTGAACGACGACGTCGCTCCATGTATCGGTCCGTGCTCCTGGATAGGTGAGCTGAGGATCTCGTCACGAGAAGGGATCGGCAGACTAAGAGGAGTATAGGTAAACACTGTGCATGGGAGGATAGGTTATCGACTTACCTCTCTTGGCGTCTGATCTGTCCAGATGCGCGTGCCTGCGCGCGAACCTCAGCACGGAACGAGTTGACCTCTTCAACGATGAGCTTTTTCATTCCATCCATACCATCCTCTTCTTCGAAGCTGAAATCAAATTTCTTTGAAGGATGTTGAGCTCAGTGAGAATATCCTCCAAAAAGGATGTGGCGCAGCGTACAGATTCACAGATGGGCTCATCGGCAGGATCATGCCACACTTGGAAATACGGGTGGTTCAAGGCTTCTTCGCAGCTAATTCGTTTAGCCGGGTCGAAGCAGAGCATTTGTGAGAGAAGATCTGTGGCGAGGGGGTTGGCGTAAGGGAAGAGGGTCGAGAATGGTACCCTCGGCTTGATTGGTAGGGATCGAATATAATCTTGAGCCTAATGAAAGTGGGGTCAGGCAAAAACGGAACGATGAAGATCCTGGGTAAGAATGCATACACGGGGAGAACCAACACGACGTAAAGTATCCTCGGAAGGAGTTCCAAGGTAGTGCAGGACTTGGTTGAGTTGATCGACGTAACTAGATCGATGTTCAAAAACGGTAGAATCGGAAAAACCTGACGACTTACTCTCGCCCCTTGAATATAGGCTTTCCTCCAAGGAGTTCTGCCAAAATACAACCCACCGACCAGACGTCGATCGCTGTCGTCTATTAAACAATTCATTCAGAAAGATTCCATCATATAATGATGTCGGTGCTCACGTAGTTTCCGAAACTCAACATAATTTCGGGAGCCCTGTACCACCGAGTAGCAACATATTCGGTCATAAACCCCTGGTTCCCAGCTGCGCGAGATTGTCCACCACCTGGGGTGTAACCTCTGGCCAGACCGAAATCGCAGATCTTGAGATCGCAATCGGCATTGACGAGAAGATTTCCCGGCTTGAGGTCACGGTGCAGAACATTGGCAGAGTGGATGTACTTCAGACCGCAGAGGGTTTGGTAGAGGAAAGATTGGAAATGGGCGTCTGTGAGCGGCTGCCTCGAGCGGATCTGCCAAGCAGATGTTCGTTAATCACACAACATGGTGTATTGTGAAAGGAATTACGATTGCGTGCAGATCCGCTTCCATGAGCTCTTCCTGAGGAAAACAATGGTGAGAACGACATTGGCCTCACCCGGCCATGACTTACATATAAGTAGACTTCATCGAAGTTTCCATTAGGCTGAAACACGATGTCCATGTCGTACAGGCATGTAATCTGCTGGCGATCAGCAATGTAACGGTCCAGTGCGCAAAATACTTACATTCTTGTGGCCACGAAAGTGGTGGAGGAGTCTGGGAATCACGGTGAGAGATTAGCACCGTGATAGATAGAGAATGAATACCTGATCTCACGCAAGCATCTCTTGGTGAGAATACGCTATAAATCTAGGTGAGGATGGTGAATTGCGATATGAGACGATGGTGGACCTTGGTGTTGATATTGGTGATCTTCTTTATTGCACATCCCTCGCCTGATCGACGGTGGGTGGCGGCAACCACACATCCGTACGCGCCTTGCCCAAGCTCCTTGACGAACTGGTATTCCGAGTCGACCACGAAGGTGGAGTTGAGGGCGGTGAAGCTGTGCCGCTGCATGGTCTCCGGTCAAGATGCGGGGAAAGCAATTGGAAAGCAAGCCAAGCTTCAAGGATCAGTCAAGCGGGCGCGCATCGATCATCGGTAAGTACAAATGTCCGCAAACAACGCGGTTCACACAGCCATCGTCGCCATCATGTGCGCCATCATCTCACCATCCTCAAGGCCCAGGGCATGCAGAGATTTGAAAACTCAAATCAACTCCATGGCCCTGGAGGATAGTATGAGTCGACTCGGAGAGCAACTTTCTCTTTAGCCTCTTGACTTTTGTGGAGGCAACTGTACTCCAGCGAATCTTCAAGTCAAAGCTTTAGGGCGTCATGGACATGTACACACAGCGCTGAACAAACGTGCATTGTGCAGCGCCATGCACTGCCATCGATCCGAACCGCAGTCTCAGCTGAAGTTCTGACAGAGTATAAAACCATATCCGCGCAACGTCGTTCATCCTTTCTCGTTTCGCAACAATGGCCGCCAAGTTCCTCTGCTGCTTGCCCCTTCGCCTAGGAGTACTTGTAATCGCTTTCGTTCAGTTCCTCCTGACCGGCGCTACTGCTGGTTTGATGTGGTGGCTGTTCAGAGAAGCTAAACATGGTGAGTGCGGCGAGTCTCGAGCCATTCTGGTGACTGACCGACCACTCGTGTTCAGAGTCCCAACTCACAAAAACGCTGAGGATCAGCATTGTGGTGATCGGGGTTGTGTACGCGATAAGTGCAATTATATCCTTGGTTGGGTCAGCCAATCTTTTACGCCGCCGCAATCATGATGGAGAACTAACAATCCGGCATACTTCAGGTTTATCGGTGCTCTGGCAAAAAAGCTAGGCGCAATCACGGCGTTCATCTTCATACTTTGGATCACTCTAGCACTCCAGATCGCTACCACGGTCTTCACCCTTATAAACTACTACCGTCTACGGAAGGCCTCCGGATCAGACTGTGTTGTGAAAAGTGGGGACACCACCGTTGATGTGTGTGAGCAGTATGCCAAAGTGCCCCAATGGGCCATGATCGTGTCTATGAGTCTTCCTATCCTGCTCCAGCTCTGTGAGTACACACAACCAGCATCAGCGTCATTCCAACTGACTCCCTGCAGACGCCTGCTACATTGCCTCAGCATATAAAAACAGGCTGCTAAAACAGAGGCAGGGTCGTTCAAGCGTGGCTATGGATGTGAACCCGACATACACCTCGGTTCCGGCCACTGACCAAGGGTACTATGCGTACGCAAGTGGGCCCAACGCGTTTGGGAACAGGAGCCATGCTTGAGCAGATGGACTTGTAATACATACTTAGTTGTACTGCGACTATGATATGTTCTGCGGCAGTTGAACAGGACTTGTTTGGATCAAGTGACGGCGGTATACATCAAACGCGGATTCATGTATGTTTAGAAATTCTTGGCAACAGATCCAAGTTTGGTAGCAGTACGACGACGACGACGACGACCATGTCTGACGACTTTCGGCGGCTGGTGTCCAAGGCAAATCCAGCGGCCAGGCCATACCAACCCGCTAATGACGACTATGCAGGCTACCCACCCTCCTCCTTAATAGGCACGTACTCCGACCAGCAGTCGCCGCAGCCAATGATGGATCCATTCTTCGACGATGACGATGACCACATCCCGGACTCTGCGTTCGGTAGGCCGAGGCCAATGGAATCCCAGGAGAGCGGCCTGCCTCTCGCTCGCTCTGCGGCCCCACCTGCTGGTTCAGGACCTTCGAAACTCAGCTTAGGCGACGGAGTCCCCCAGGGTTGGAACTTTGATGACGACGACCTTCAGCCTGCTAGTGCACCCCCAAAACATGCTGCCACATCTCCAGTACCGGCCAGGAAACGAAAGAAGTGGAAGTGGCCGTGGCAAAAGGATAAAGTTTTGGTCGGCGAGCGGATTATTGCCCTCAATAATAGCGCCGCCAACGAAGATTTCTGCTCTAATTTCATTTCAACGAGCAAGTACAATCTGGCTACGTTTATACCCAAGTTTCTATTAGGTGCGGACATTCTTCCAAATGCGCGTTATTCACGTTTCAATCTCGTTGTGACAGAACAATTCTCCAAATACGCAAACTTGTTCTTCCTTTTCACGGCATTCATCCAACAAATTCCTGGCGTCTCTCCGACAAATCGATATACCACCATTGCACCGCTGGCGGTCGTTCTATTAGCCTCGGCCTTCAAGGAAGTGCAGGAAGATCTTGTAAGCCCGGAACGATTAGCGCAACGCCACAAATAAATACTCATGATTTCTCAGAAACGGCATCAATCGGACTCCGAACTAAATGCACGGCAGGCCAAAGTGCTTACGAGTCATTCGACATTTGCAGAAAAGAAGTGGAAGGACATCGAAGTTGGGGACGTTGTTCGTTTGGAGAGTGATGATTTCATCCCGGCGGATATGGTTCTTATCAGCTCAAGTGAGCCGGAGGGGCTTTGTTATATCGAAACATCAAACCTGGACGGGTGCGTAGATTTCCCTTCCCCGTGCGTCGCTAATCTTTTGATTTGTCCAGAGAAACGAACCTCAAGATCAAACAAGCTTCGCCACACACATCTGCACTTACTTCACCTTCCCTCGTCACCACCCTGCACGGCTCTCTCCGCTCCGAACAACCCAACAACTCATTGTATACCTATGAGGGCACTTTGGACCTCATAACAGGCGAAGGCTTGCCGAAGCAAGTCCCCTTAGGCCCTGACCAGTTGCTTTTGCGTGGTGCACAAATTCGTAACACTCCTTGGGTCTACGGTTTGACCGTGTTCACTGGACATGAGACGAAATTGATGCGTAACGCAACGTAAGCCGGTTTAAAACAATCTTCGAAGTTGACAAACCTCATATTTTCCTAGCGCCGCCCCCATCAAGAGAACAGCTGTAGAAAGACAGGTTAATGTCCAAATTGTTTTCCTCTTCATCCTTCTCCTCGCCCTTTCCATCGGCTCCACGATCGGCAGCAGTATCAGAACATGGTTCTTCTCCTCGCAGCAATGGTATCTCTTCGAAAGTTCGAGTTTAACTGGCAGAGGTGCGTGATTCGTCACAATCAATAAGTTCTACATAGTGAATCCATGTTTAGCGAAAGGATTTGTTGAAGGTTTGCTCTCTTTTCGCAGTCGAACGAACGATTAACACCCGCCTTGATTCTGCTCAGATATTCTTACATTCATCATCTTATATAACAATCTGATTCCTATCTCTCTAATCGTCACGATGGAAGTTGTCAAGTTCCAACAAGCCCAACTGATCAATTCCGACCTGGACATGTACTACGCTCGCACGGACACTCCCGCGCTCTGTCGAACGTCCTCGCTTGTCGAAGAGCTCGGACAAATCGAATACGTCTTCAGCGACAAAACTGGAACGCTCACATGTAACGAGATGGAGTTTCGGTGCTGCAGCATCGCAGGTGTGGCGTACGCGGACGTTGTAGATGAGACCAAGCGTGACACGGAGGAGGGCGGCGATGGGTGGAGGACTTTTTCTGAGATGAAAACGGTCCTTGAACAGGGATCGAATCCTTTTGTGCAGGTGGGGTCTGGATCAGGATCGGACTCTTCAGAAGAGCGGGAACGGGAAGTTCTACAGGAATTCCTGACATTACTGGCAGTCTGCCACACGGTCATCCCCGAGGAAAGGGACGGGAAGACGGTCTATCAGGCCAGCAGTCCGGACGAAGCAGCTTTGGTTGCTGGCGCTGAGATTCTGGGTTATCAGTTCCATGTACGTGCCCTAGTTTCACTTCCTGCTCTATGACTTAATACTTGAAGTAGATGCGGAAGCCGAAGTCTGTCTTCGTGAACATTCAGGGCCAATCTCTGGAGTTTGAGATTCTGAATGTTTGCGAGTTCAACTCGACACGCAAGAGGATGTCTACTGTTATCCGGGATCCCCAGGGAAAAATCAAGATCTACACCAAGGGAGCCGACACTGTCATTTTGGAACGTCTGAGCAAGAACCAACCTTACACCGACAAGACCCTTGCCCACCTCGAAGTATGTATCCGCTTCATTTGCTAGTCAGCGTCATGTTGAAGCATTCACCAGAACTATGCGACTGAAGGCCTCCGAACCCTGTGTTTGGCCTATCGTGATATTTCCGATGAGGAATACCGACAATGGTCTGCAATTTACAATCAGGCCGCTGCCACCATCAACGGACGTGGAGATGCCTTGGACCAGGCGGCCGAACTGATCGAGAAGGAGCTATTTTTGTTGGGCGCCACGGCCATCGAAGACAAGCTGCAGGATGGCGTACCCGATACGATCCACACATTGCAGATGGCTGGTATTAAGGTTGGGCGCTACTCTTTGTCGCAAAGTGATATGCTGACCTTTCCGCAGGTCTGGGTGCTGACAGGAGATCGCCAAGAAACCGCCATCAACATCGGCATGTCATGTCGACTCATTTCTGAGTCGATGAACCTGGTCATTGTCAATGAAGAGAATGCCCGCGACACACAAGATTTCCTTAGTAAACGGCTGAATGCGATCAAAAATCAACGGAACTCTGGCGAACTTGAGGATTTGGCGCTAATCATCGGTAAGCATGGATAGACGAACTCGCACCATAACTCACTCGAATGCACGATTAGATGGGAAAAGCCTAGGCTTTGCTCTGGAGAAAGAGATTTCCAAGATCTTCCTCGAGCTGGCAATCATGTGCAAGGCTGTTATTTGCTGTACGTTTTATCATCCGAAGATAATGGCTCCCACCACTCAGAATTTCAACCCTAGGCCGCGTGTCGCCGTTGCAGAAAGCACTAGTTGTCAAGCTTGTAAAAAAGAATCAGAAGGCCATCCTCCTTGCCATCGGTGACGGTGCCAACGACGTCAGTATGATCCAGGCTGCGCATGTCGGAGTGGGTATCTCTGGGGTCGAAGTGCGATGCTTTCTCTTGTCAAATTTAATGGTAGACTAAGATCCATATTTTCTCTAGGGTTTGCAAGCCGCTCGTTCTGCAGATGTCGCGATATCGCAGTTCCGATACTTGAAAAAGCTATTGTTGGTTCACGGCGCTTGGAGCTACCGGCGACTATCGACGCTAATTCTATGTACGTTGCATGAACATTCCTCCAAAGCAAGCTAGAATTGTCTTTCCACAGATTCTTTCTACAAGAACATAGTCCTGTATATGACGCAGTTCTGGGTACGCTCTTTGGTCCATTGATATGTCACCGAACAACTCTGACTAGCGCGCCCACAGTATTCTTTCTTCAACAACTTCTCCGGACAAATCGCCTACGAGTCGTGGACGCTGTCTCTTTACAACGTTGTCTTCACCGTCTTGCCTCCACTCGTCATCGGTATCTTCGATCAGTTCGTTTCCGCTCGCATTCTAGATCGCTACCCGCAGCTGTACATGTTGGGCCAGAAGAACACGTTCTTCACGAAGACTGCATTCTGGCTCTGGGTCGCGAATGCTCTTTATCACAGCCTGGTTCGTAATCAAGGTCCAAACTGCGTCCCGCAGGCCACTAACCACTTCTCATTAGGTCCTCTACGGCTTCTCTATTATTCTATTCTGGGGAGATTTGAAGCAAAGTGATGGTCTTGACACTGGTCATTGGTTCTGGGGTACAACTCTGTACCTTGCAGTTCTTCTCACCGTTCTAGGGAAGGCAGCATTGATATCCGAGTAAGTGCCTCTATTGGACTGTTGTCACTGTTGGCTGATCAGTGATTTCACAGTCTATGGACCAAGTACACCGTCGCAGGTAAGTGTCATTTTGGCTTTTGAGATAATCAGTCTGATATTGGTCGAATTCAGCCATTCCTGGATCGTTCATATTCACGATGTTATTCCTCCCTCTTTACGCCGTTGTTGCACCTGCGATTGGGTTCTCTACCGAATATGCTGGCATCGTTCAACGCCTTTGGACGAATGGAGTGTTCTATTTTGTGCTCCTGCTTATCCCGATATTCTGTCTCAGCCGCGACTTCGCGTGGAAATAGTATGCCCCCTTTCTTCACCTGCCGGGAATATTGACTCACTCTTTGATAGCTATCGGAGAACGTACAGTCCTCTTTCCTATCACATCGCGCAAGAACTTCAGAAGTACAACATTCCAGATTATCGGCCACGGCAAGAACAGTACGTCATGAATGTTCTACCCTTACCACTCATTCAACGTCGACGTCACAGGTTCCAAAAAGCGATCAAGAAGGTTCGGGCCACACAGCGGATGCGGAGAAATCGCGGCTTCGCTTTCAGTCAGACGGAGAACGCAGGCAAGCAAGATCAGGCCAAGCTCATTCGAGCGTACGACACGTCGAAGTCGCACTCGAGACCTAGTGGTTACTAGACCCAGTTGTTTCTTGTCTGCAGGGACCATGTACTTTATATCGGCACTCTTCGTATGTTAAATAATAATATGCAACAAGATACACCATCGCTTCGCTCTGGTCTCCGAGTCAGCGGAGGATACATCCTACGGTCCGGCATCTGTTCTCCCCCTGGTCATAATTATAAGGATACGAGATATACCATACACTGGACTCGAAACGCAACCTTGGATGGATGGAATGGAGAACAGGCTGAACTGCCCAGGGGCCGGGGTGGCCAAATCGAAACCTTCATATGGGCTATTCGCACAGGTTTACCTTCGGTTGTGTTGGGCCCATTACCTGCCACGGCAATTCCCGGGCAGGTAACAGATTGCGGTTTTTGCCTCGTATCTCCTCAGTCTTGATACTAGACAACTTCTCATATTTATGATAGGTGGAGCATAGGGACTTTATCTGCTGGTATTTTTCTGAGGGAGCCTGAGGCTAATTTGAGAGAGTAAGGCCCAAGGCTGTTACCGGCCACCCACGAGTGTTGCCTGCCTGTTACCCATGTTCTGCTTCCAGAGGCCGTCTTTTTCCGAGGTCTCTCTTGTGTTCAATATGTACTATGGTCGGTCTGCCATCCCCACTTTGTGGTAATCTAACAGTCTGTTGCCGTGGTGCACTGCTTGATGGATTGGGAGCAATTGGGGTGGGGATGTTAAATTGAATGTGCACGCAATTTTCATCAGGGAACCACAGGGGGTTCAATAATGATATAGTGCTGTGGAACTGTCGGAAGGCTTTTCCAGTGACCTGGCAATGAAGAAGCTGACTTTCGCGTCGAGCGCGAACACCCTTGTTCTCTTGATTGATAGGTGCTGCGCACGGTAGAAGATGACAACTCATGAAAGAAATTTGAGATTTGGTGGTGCAACCGTCGTGCGATTCGATATGTGTACGGAGATCAGGAATCGATCACCGACATCGTCAAATCTTTCAACTTTCGCGGGGTGCTGGACGCACTAGGAGAGCTGGTTTTGACCTCGGAGGCTCGTAGGTATTGAGTACTTTGCTTTCAGAGGTGCCGCAGTAAAAATCTTATTTTTGACGCCATTTTCTTACCCTTTTCTCTTATTTTTCGGCGATTTTCCGGTTGCCGATACCCAGTACAAATGGGGGGTAAGCCTTGGCACACGATCCGCTTGAGCTAGTGGTATTTCGAGTCGACGTTCATACAGGTTCATACTCTCATACTCGAAGGTATATTGCGACATAAGTATGGGCTGCCAAGTCAATGCGATGTACTTACATATTATGGGGACATCAAGATGATCAATCCGGCGTACAGCGACGCTCCAAGAAGACGCCACGGATAGTCTGATGGCCACGGGAAGCGTGGATACGGTCGCTGGGCTGAAAAGCGTCTAGACTTTGGAGTGGTTGAGGAGCCTCTAGAATGACCTCGACGACGTCCAGAATATAATGGTCAACGGAGAAGAGATGGTCAATGCTGCGGAGAACGGAGGTTGGAGGTCGTGTGTGCCAAATGGGGTCTTGACAACAAAATAATGGCAGTGGTTACAGATCAAGACAAGACTGTCGTGAGGGGTATATATCCATAATCCAGCCATCCTTGCCGCCATCCCTCTCCCACTCGCGCTGCCTCGGAGACTGCGTCTCTTTTCGTTGCTCCTCCCTTTTCTACTTTTTCTCTTAATTTTCTAGACTTTCTAGCCACTCTTTTGTTCCGGATCTCCACTACTACTTGCGCCATGTCCCTCAAAGCTGAACTGGAGAGCTGGGCCGCAGCTCTCAAAGCGTACGATGAGGAGGATTTTGAGAAGTCGCTCGACCTGTTCTCCGTGCGCAGCAACATCTTTTGCCTTCAACGAGACACTAACGACCTATGTTGCAGCGAATCGCAGACTCATCAAAGATCCTTACGAATATGGGCCTCATCTATGCGACTCTCGGAGAGCACGAAGCCGCTGTCGAGCGATTCATTGAAGCCACCAGCCTTGATCAGTACCTAGCCGTTGCGTGCGTTCCAATTATTTATAAATAACTTTCCTCGGTCGATCATGTTCTCAACCTCTTGACGTCGTCCTGCCCAGATACTTCCAGTGCGGAGTGTCGAATTTCCTGCTCACCCGATATGAGCTGGCTTTCAAGGACTTCGAGGAAGCCTACTTGTACTTGAGGGGCAATCAAGACATGTACGTTCTTCTGCTTTCTCGATGATTGATCATTCACCGATCTACGTACCTACAGAAACTACGAACAGCTTGGCCTCAAATTCCGCCTGTACTCTGCGGAGGTCCTCTTCAATAAAGGTCTTTCTCAGGTCTATCTTGGCCGCATGCAAGAAGGCCTGCAGGACATGGAAGAGGCGAGACGAGACAAAGCAACTGAAGAACATAATGTCATCGACGATGCTATTCAGGATCGCGGAGAGGGTTACACAGTCTTTAGCATTGTGAGTTTCCCAGTTCTCTGGCTCTCCTTGCCTCATCAAAATCCACCAGCCCGTTGGAGTTCTATATCGACCATCCGAGAAAAAGCTCAAGAATTCTGTCACGAAGGATTATATGGGCAAAGCTGTGAGTATAACACCTACTCTTTTACAGCACGACACTGAATCGGCTTCAAGAAACTGGTAGCAGCAAGTGACCCTGAAGATACCTTTACCACATTCACAGGCTCGACACGCTTGAAACAAGGCATATCCCCAACCGGCGTCTATGTCGACCGCCCGAACTTTGATTCTGCTGTTGCTCAGAATCTTAGTCGTAGTGCGACCCCCCCCGCGCCTTCTGCTCCTAGTAAGCCACTCGGTCTGTCCATTTAGCATGTCACTCATTCCTGACCTTGGCAGAACCTGATGATGGCTCCCGCTCTGTTGCACTGGAGCGTTCCAAGACTACACTCAACGTTCCTGCCAACGCCCGCGAACTTACAGCGCGACAAGGCCAGTCCCCAGTGAGGCCATCATCTGACAATATTCCGGCTAGAAGCAACACTACTCTTAATGTAAAGCCCGGCGTCGGCGCGCCTGTTCGAGGCTTAAGTATTCGACGACCCGGCAGTGATAACAATCCCACCTCAATTAATTCTGCTCCTCCTGCGCCTCCCTCTAAAGGTATCTTCTACCCAGTCCTCTGTCATTCTAACACTGACTTCGACGTACAGAGCCTGTTACCCGACTTACAGAATTCTATGACGATTATCTCGATTCTTACGCGGATCCCAATCAACCTCCTCTCCCCCCCATCCGTAGTGGGGGAGCACCCGCTGCTCCTCCCGATCGTGTCGCTGCATGGGCTCGTTCGAATGGCAGCCCCACCTACGCCCCTTCTCGTTCAGGTTCACGTAGCGCTCCTGCTAGCAACTACGCTCCTAGTTCGTTTGGCGGCGGCGGAAGCGGCCCGTTGCGCAGGAAGGTTACCAGGCGTAACACTGGTCGCACGCAACGTATTCAGAGCACCTACGAGGAAGAGGAAGGCTATGCGAGCGGTGACTACGAGGACGCACCTTTCGAGCTAGTGAAGATTCGTGTCAAGGTCAGGGCAAATATCTCGCTTCTTTTCGTGTCCTAATTGATTCCGCGCTCTTCAGCTTCACTATCAAGATGATGTTCGAGGAATGACCCTGACTCCCGATACAACGTTCGAAGAGTTCATGCAGAAGATCACTTCCAAATTTGACACGAGCTTGAACGGCCTCGGCCTCAAATTCAAAGATGAGGACGGGGGCAAGGTTACTCTCCGTGATGAATCCGACTTCGAACTCGCGATCGAAACTGCTCGCGAGAGTTCAAAGGGCAAGCCCGAAGGCAAACTGGAGATTTGGTGCACTGATAAGTAATGCGTGTCATTCCATACTTCTCGAATCACAAGCTCCCATCCATTCATCCATCCTCGCATTGGTTCACTGTCAAATGACTACCCATATTACTTACCATCGTCTTCTCAAGCTGTACATTTCTTAGATATTAGTTTTTGTCGCCTGTCCACACTTCGTGCTCTCCGTCATTTATCCACAAGGATTTGTACTATAGCTGTAGTCTCGATACCAAACTCTTGAACGATTCTGAAGACACTCGTTCAAAATACTATAGCTGCAGCCCAGGAAATACTGCAATGCAATTGGAAAACCATGCAATTCGCATAGATACTTATCACTGACCCAAGCGGGATGACTAAGCTCGATCCCCCAGGAATATTTTGAGAAATTGGTTCCTTCAACGTCTCTCGTCGTTCTGGAATGGGGCTCTCTGGAAGAAAAGTAAAGCAGCGTATACCGGCCGACCCGCGCAATCTGGCTTGGGCAGATGGTTCGTTATATTGCTGAATTCATCGCATTATCGAGGCTAAAGAATGTGGCTACTTACCACTGCTAGATGCTGCCAAGTTCGGTTCAAGTTACCTTTCGAAATTTGGATGGGATGCCTCCAAAGGTCTCGGAGTTGACGGAGAGGGACGTACGTCTCACATCAAGGTGTCGCACAAGCTCGATATGCTGGGCATCGGCGCCGCACACCAAATGGACCCCAATGGCATCGCATGGAAGCAAAACAAGGATTTCGAAAACCTTTTGAAGCGGCTGAACGCGCAGGAAAATACCTCGGCGGCAGATACTGTCGCAGAAGTCAAGGAGGAGATTAAGGAGGAGAAAGGCGAAAGTGAGGGTGAGGAGGAGAAGGAGACGAAGCGGAAACGGAAAAAGGATCGGGAAGGGGCGTCTGAGGAAAAGGCGAAGAAAAAGAGGAAGAAGACTTCAGAAGATGCGGACAAAGGAGAGCTGAAAGCGGAGGCTGTCGAGGAGGAAACGAAGGTGGCGGCGACACCGCCCGAGCCTGCCAGACCGTTCGTTCCACGAAACAGAGCGTAAGCGTCGATATGTCCATTTTTCTACTTACTGCACGCTGACCCGTCTGCAGTCACCGTGCGCGTGCCATCGCGTCCAAATCCATTGCATCCAAATCCGCCGCATCCATAGCCGAGATTCTCGGTATCGCACCCACGCCGTCCACTTCTGCCTCGTCAGGATCTGGAACCCCGGCTGGCGGCAAGCTCACGCCCCTAGACGACGGCACGGTCACGCTCGAAAAACTCACGACCTCTACGAAGAGCGTCGCGGACTACTTTAAGGAAAAGCTGCTTGCGAAGTCTAGCTCGAAGTCAGGATCTGGTTCTGTGACGCCGGGAACACCTGTGGAGGAGGAGGAGGAGCCGTATGAGGATGCAGCACCGAGAGGAGGTTTGGGCTCGTCGCGCCTAAAAGTCGAGGTGGCTGAGGAGAGCCTTGATTCGCAGAGCCAGAGAATCGGGCTGTCAAAGTTTTCGTCGTTGATGACGTCGACGTTCCTCTCTGCCACGACGCTATTGACACCTTCTGAACTTGCAACACCTGCGACGGAGGAGCCCATTAAAAAAGAGAAGAAGCAGAAAGAGAAGAAGAGGTCGAGAGAGGAGGAGGAGGATGGTTCTGAAGCCCCGGTGAAAGAGAAGAGAAAGAAAAAGAGGTCAACAGAGGAAGAGGGTGGTTCTGAAGAAGTCCCGGTGAAAGACAAGAAGAAGAGGTCGAGAAAGGAGGAGGATGGTTCCGAAGTCCCGCTGTCGAAGGAGGAGCGACGGCAACTGCGCAAGGAGAAAAAGAAGAGCCGCAAGGAGAGCGAGGACAGCAGTTCATGATATTGTGTACATATACCCCGCATTCTCCGCTTTGGAGAACACCGTTCGTGTTATTATTGATTATAGCGAAGATGCAGGTCGTTTCCGTGATCCAAATAATGCATGAGGAGCCTGGAGGAAAAGATGATATACATAGTGAGAGTTACAGTTACTACGTTTCAGCCATAGGTTTCCCCTCCCCAATGGTGACGCTCTGGACGCCCTTGCATCTCTCTGTTATAGCACTAGTCACCTCCCCCTTCCTCCTCACTGCCGTCTCTTGACCCTCATCCCCAACATCCATGCACTCCTCCGCCAGCGTCACATGCCGTAACGCCACAAACTCGGCCAGCCACGCCGGCAGCACAGGCAGGACCCACCTCGCGAACGCAAAGTGGCCGTCCGTAGTGAACGCGAGCGCCTCAATGCCGTCGAACGCGTGTGCGGCCGCGCCAGGCGATACTTTCAATGGTTTCTTCGAGGATTTCGAAACGGAAGGGAATAAGGAGGAGGAGGAGGAGGAGGAGGAGGAGGAGGAGGAGAAAGACGGGCAGGTCGACGAGGGGACACAGAAACTGAGCGCAAGCATGCGCGGCGCGGCGCGGGCGACGATACCCGCGATATGTGTCCGAAGCCGCGCAAAGTCCGCCGGCTGCACAACGCGCTGGTGGATCGGGACGGTCAGTGCGAGTGTGTGCAGGCGCGCGTGGGCCGTTGGCGGGAGGTACGTGTGCATCAGGAGCGCGGCGACATTCGCGGGGCTGCCGGCGAGGGACGCCAGCTTCGGGAGGAGATGTGGCCCTGTGTGTCGGCGCCGCCGCCGCGGGGGCTGGTGTGTCATGCTGGGGTAGCCAAAGTGGGGATGGAGGTTGAGCGTGTGGAGGCTGGGGTGGCGGGCGAGAAAGGCTAGGAGGTCGGGGAAGGTGATGTCGATCGTCTCGACTGTGAAGCATGTCAGGGTGGGGATGGCGATGCGTGAGAGGACGAGCGCCCATGTCTCGGGCGGGACACCCGAGAGGCGCAGGGAGAGCGAGGTGATGTCGCATGTGTTGAGGGTGTTCACGGTCCAGGCATAGAACGGGCCTGGTGAGAGAAGGAGGTCGGAGTGGATACCAAGGGACTTCAGGGCGTGCTTGGAGGAGGTGCGCCGCTCATTGGGGGTCAAGTTCCGCCTTCCGAGAGAGAATGGAAGGCTGCTGGCGCGGCTAACGAAAGTGCGCGCTGTGTCGGCGAGGGTGCGATCGTTGAGCCTGAGGGCAAATTTCTGGAGGGTGAACTGGGGTTCGCCTGGAGAGGCCGCGGGGAAGATGAAGTGCCCGTTGGCCACTGTCAGTGTTTCGGCGCCCCGCTCCAGGATCGTGTCCAGCAGGCGCAGGAGTGTGGACTTCCATGCATCACAGGATACCGTCACGAGCCCCTCCATCCATCGCGAATCGAGGACTGATAGATTGAGGGTGGCGTCCTGGACACGCTCGAGGCCATAGACAAAGCGAAGGAGGTGTGTGACGTTCCATGTGAAGAGCGGTTCGTACGGGCCCTGGAACTTGCAGGTGAGGGCATCGAGGGATGTGATGGAGAGGGATGAGCGGAGGCCAGGGAGTGCGAAGACGGATCTTCCCTGGAGCACGAGCGAAGAGGGCGAGGGATCCGAGATCTCGTAGTGGGAGAGATAGATGGGGAAGGCAAGGTAATGCAGGCGCCGGGAGACCTTGGAGGTTGTGAGCAGCGCGGGGTTGGGGAGGAACTCGAGGATGAGCAGAACGACTTCGGTGCTGAGCGACAGCAGGCAACTTTGCTCCTGGATCATGGTTAGAAATGCACAATCTTATTGACCTTCAAATGGCCTGGCGACGATGGCGGTATCGCGTATCATGGCGCATGATTAGATCGTCATCTACACAGCGAGCAACCCAATGTCGTATCTATCCTACAACGAGCCATAGTCTGACTCGGACGCCGTGACCGATTCCTTTCGCCTTCCATTCAGCAAGCTCACCGGCGTCTGGGGGGTCTCTTGGTAATACTGCAGGTGCTCCAACACATACGGAATCACATCCTTATGTACATCCTTCCCCCACAGCACATCTAAATGTTCATACCCATGAAGGCGGTGCGCCTGGGTATGCGGCGGGAGCTGCGTGAGCATCACATCAATGTCAACGAGGCTATCGCTGTCGCCGTACATGAGCACGACGGGCGTGACGATGTTGCGGGTAGGGAAGCGCGCGGGGCGGTAGGACGAGACGGACGTGCGGATGACGGGGGCCATGACGTCGTCGTCGTACATCTGGAAAGCGCCGTTGCGCATGATCTGGAACCAGTGGACGACGGACTTGACGGAGGCGAAGGAGTAGAGGTGGGCGTAGGCAGCGATTTTCTGCTGCGGGGCAATGTTGCGTGACCGCCAGTTGAAGAGGAAGGCGAGGGAGGTGTCGATGACGCGGGCAAAGATGGGCGGGTATATGATGGATTGCCACATTGCGGCGGAGGAGAGGATGGATTTGCGGCCGAAGAAGAGGAACATAAGGGTTGGGCTAAGAGTGGGGACGCCGTCAGCAACGCTGGGCAACTTGGGGGAGATGCAACGCACGAGGCTTTCATTAGACCGTCTACGATGTTGGCGGCTAGGCCGGCAGGGCTGAGGGCTGGGGCGAGAGCAATGAACACATTGACCTTTTCGTTGAGTTGGGGGTGGATGCTGAGCGCGGCAAAGGCCTGGGCGGTGCCTTGGCTGAAGCCAATGTAGCTCAGCTTGGTGGACTTGGTGATGTCGAGGATGTATTGGATGGAATCGGGTATGTCGTGCCATGCAAAATCGTCGATGCTGCGCAGCGAGATTAGCTGAGGATGTCTACATATGAGGCGAGTTGACTCACCTAAAGTCCCAGAACCGGGTGGTATTGGGGCCGCAGTGGATGGACTTTTTGGAGTACTTGTTGCCTCTGCAGCAGGACAGGTTAGTGGGGCTTGACGGCATGGAGAGCAGGCGCACCTGTTGTTGCCGAGCCATACGTCATATCCCTGTTCAGCAAGGACGAAGGGCAGGGCACGCTGCTCGTCGGTGAGACAGACCCAGACCTCGCTGTTCATGAGGAGGCCATGGTGGAGGTAGACGACGGGTTTACCGGTGCTGGTGCCTGGATTGGATCTGTGTTCGCCCTTTGTGGCGGGCAGACGATGGAGACCCAGCAAATAGCCGTCCTTGGTAAGAACGACGTGCTCTTCGGGCAGGTAGTCATAGATGGCACAGAGATCTAGAAAGTCTCGTGCATTGAGGATTTTGTCGGCGGCTTTGCATTCTGGGGACTTGTGCTTGTGAGACTTTGGGTGGGGGACGGCAGTGGGGGCGAGGGTGTGGAAGAGCGAGCGGGAACGGCGGTAGAACCAGCGGACGATGGGGGTTGGGAGGAGAAAGACGACAATGTGCAGGACAGCCTCAAAAGCGATGAATGAGAAGCCAAACACCAGCGCGACGTACTCGCGCACCGACAGACGCCCGATGAGGGGGAGCATAAGGACCAGTTGGCACGTGACAGCGCACACGTCCACCATCACCGCCATGCGCCGTCGCCGTTTCCTTCTCCTCGTTGTCGTTGTCGCCGCCGCAGCCATCGTCTCCTTGTCCTTTGCTGGCCGGTGGCGCACTAGCGCTGTTTTCAAATCCTCGCTCAACGCCACCCTCGACGAACTCGTCTACCGCGATGTCGTCGCTCCCCGCCAGAAGTCCCCGCCCTCCTGTCCTAACATCACCCATCTCTGCTCCTCACTCGCCGGCAAGCGCGTCCTCCTCATTGGCCCGCAGTCTACCTATCACCTGCACTCGCTCTGGCTCCACGCCCTCCAAGCTCACGAAAATCGCTACATAACCTGCTATGGCCCCGCATTCTGCAATTCCCACCACGTCTGTCGCAGCGCCAACCTCGCAAACTCATCCACCATCCGCTACATTCTCTCTACCACTCTCCATGCATCCCCCGACCCCAAAGACCCCGCCTACACCCTCCCCACCATCGATCCTTCCACCGCCGTCCGCACCAACAACGCGTTTTGGCTCCGCCACGCCAGCCACGCCCACGTCATCGTCATCAACCATGGGCCTCTCCCTGCCCCAGCCTCAACCTACACCGGCGACCCCTTTGAAGGAGGGAACTGGTCATTCGCGGACGCGCTGTACGACGATCGGGCGACGGCGTATCTGAACGGTGATCGCCACTCGAGGGCGCTGACGATCGTCAACGCGGCGCTGCATGCGACGTTGACCAAGTTCCTCCCTGCGACGCTACGCGCGCTCGATGCGCTCCAGAACCTCCAATCCTCCTCCACACCGAAGCTCCTCGTGTGGCATGGCAGCTGGTACCTCCAACGACGCTGTCTCGCCGCCGGCCAGTCCAAGCATGCGTTTACCGTGCCAGACCTGCTCAACCCGCCACGCAACATCGACCCGTGGAGTTTGTATTATAACGCACAAGGTAAGTGCATCTTTGGCTGTGAGTAGCTTGGTATAACTAGCTTGGCCGCGGCCTCGGGCTTCGCATGACATTTGTTCCTAGAAACGTAAGGGTGGCTTGTGCTCATGTCACGGTCCACATAGTGTATATGCAGAACCGCCTCATGGACACGTTGATGCCGCAGTACGGTGGGATGTTCCACGCGCTAGATGGCATTCCTGAGGCGTCAGGTCCGGGTGGTCAGGGCGAATCGGAGGAAAGGCGACGGTATGCAAGTGACTGTTTGCTGTACCCGCCGACGACGGTGTATGGGCGCGCGATGCAGTGTGCGTTTCTTGCTGGGCTGGAGAGGATGGCCGAGGCGATCAGGAGAGACGAGTCTATAGATGTACAGTAGGAAAATGCAGATAAATTATTTCCGTTTTGTATTCCGCGTCGAGGACTTTTTCGGTTCCTGTGCCTGTTTCTTGGTCTTGATGAAGCCACCTTTGTCCAACGCGTCCTTTGCGACAGTGGAGATGCACTTCCACCGGTCGGAGCCGAGCTTGACGCCGCCGTACCAGCGGGACACGACTACGACGACGTTTTCGCAGCCCGAGAGTTCGAGAAGACGAGCGAGGCGGTCACCGGCGCCGCTCTCGCCTCCGTCATCCTGGCCCGTTGCAGGCGGGGACACGGTGCGATAGGCGTACATGCAGTGAGTCGCGCGCTTGAGGGCAGAAAGGCCGGTGAGGTGTGCAAGGAAGGCTTGGAGGGCGTCTGGGGAGTGCAGGGGGGACGCATGTGCTTGAAAGGTGGACTTGCGGTCACGGAGGGTGGCGGAGGCGTAAAGGGGATGTGTGCCACATTGCGGATGGTCTGGTGACCGGGGTGGCGTATGCAGACAGCGCCCGTGCGTGGAGCGGAGAATTCGGAGCGGATGCATGAGAGGGATATCCGCCGCCGCGCTGTACCCCGGTCTTATCTGCTAAAGATACAAATTTCACTCCGATGCCCCGATATCCTCTCTACTCCCACCACAATGCGTACGTCCCCTTCTGGCCCTCTACTGACCCTTGACTGACCGTCCCAGGTCTTACTATCCGCGAGGACCCTGCCGCCGTCGGTGACTACATCGCAAACTACATCTCCAAGCGGTGTGTATCCCTTATCTCCACAGATAGACCCTTCTCAGCCCAAACCAACAGAATCAATGAATTTGCACCGACGCCAGAGCGCCCTTTCGTTTTGGGCCTACCCACTGGCTCGTCGCCCATCGTCACCTACAGGGCCCTCATCAAGCTTGTCAAGGCCGGCAAGCTTTCGTGCGTTGTCGGCCACCCAAAAAAATTTCTTTTCCCTGCTAACCCGCAATCCAGGTTCAAGAATGTCGTGACGTTCAACATGGACGAGTACGTGGGCATCCCCCGCGAGCACCCCGAGTCCTATCACACCTTC
Organism: Asterophora parasitica; assembly: GCA_018282005.1. Lineage (NCBI taxonomy): Eukaryota > Fungi > Basidiomycota > Agaricomycetes > Agaricales > Lyophyllaceae > Asterophora > Asterophora parasitica. The sequence goes on along the minus strand of JABCKV010000040.1, from coordinate 55,181 downwards.
ATGTTCCGCGAGTTCTTCTCCCACAGTGCGTCGGCCTCTACACGCCGCCGACCTTCAATTTAATATACTCCATGCAGTCGACATCCCGCCCTCGCAGGTGAACATCCTCGACGGCACGGCGCTTGACCTCGTCGAAGAATGCAATGCGTACGAGGAGCGCATCAAAAAGTACGGCGGCATCGAGCTCTTCCTCGGTGGCATCGGCGAGGACGGCCATATTGCGTTCAACGTCCGTCATTTTCACCTTCATTGATGCTCCTTTATTCACGCCCCATTCCCACAGGAACCCGGCTCCTCCCTCGCCTCGCGCACCCGCATCAAAACCCTCGCATACGACACCATCCTCGCCAACGCTCGTTTCTTCAACAATGACATCTCCGCCGTCCCCCGCATGGCCCTCACCGTCGGCGTCGCGACCGTCCTCGACGCCCGCGAGATCGTCATCATCGTCACCGGCCTCAGGAAGGCCCTCGCATTGAGCAAGGCCATCGGTGCGTGCTTTCTCACCCTCTTATCGAGAATTTGTTCGTTAACAGCCGGTGTAGAAGAAGGCGTGAACCATCTCGTATGTGTGTCTGTCGTCATTGTATACCCTGAGTCTAACCCTCTGCCCTACCGAAAGTGGACCGTCTCCGCCCTTCAGAACCACCCGTGGACGCTTCTCGTAGCCGACGAGGACGCAACCTCAGGTGCGTCTCCCTTTCCCACTCATGTCTGTCGTCGGCAGGATTACTTACTTGGGCACCGCAGAGCTCCACGTCAAGACCGTCAAGTACTTCAAGTCCATCGAACGCGTGCAGGACGAGGTTGAGCGCAACCAGGCGCAGATCAAGGCCAACGCGATCCTCCTTAAACAGACCGCCTAGGCGGCGTGTGGAGTGTGGGGCGGGGCGATATTTAGAGTGTATGTAAACCACAGACGTATGTTTTTTTTAATCCCACACGAGGGTATGTATGTGCGAGCACGCGTGCGTGTATGCCGTGCGTGTATGTAAACCAATACAACTTTCTGTCCTACAGAGCCCATCATTTCCACGAATCGTTCAGGGTGTATGACCCGGAGGCGGGGGTAGTGAACTGCCTGTTCGGGTCTGATTCCCATGTGACCGCCCCGTTGAACTTGCGGATGTACTTGTATTGGATCGAGGTGCTCGCTGGGAGGGTCACTGTGACTGGAGAACGACATTGTCAGAACCAGAGCCTAGGGTGCGACGTCGGTGCTCACTTTTCCAGATGGGGTACGAATCAGCCGAGAGGAGCAGCGCGTTATTCGGGGACCAGTTGGCCAATCCATCGACCGAGCCGGTGATGTAGATGTTCTCTGCATCTCGGACAGTCAGTATCCCATCAAAAGGCATACAGGAGCCAAGGCACCGCACCTCCCCAGATCGTAGTCGCCTGCACATTGAACGATACCGTAACAGTCCCTCCACCACCCGGGGGGGTTCCACCACCGCCACCGCCACCACCGGTGTTCCTCTCGCACGTTGTGGGCACCGTCAGCCCAGCCGCGCCCCAGCTCTTCGGCACCACCCCCTTCCGCGCCCCCACCGCCGTAAGCAAAGCCGCATAGCTCCACGTCAGATCCGCTGCACTTGTCGGCGCGCCGCTGTTTCTCGTATACTGCTCCGCTAGCGCCCCGTTCGCTGGGGTGTACTTGGCAACGACGGCGACGAAGCTATCGGCGTAGGTCTTGACCGCCGTGGTGAGTGTCGTGAAAGTGGAGGTGGTGGAGGCGTAGGTTCCGACAGCGACACCCGGAGAGAGGTTGGCGAAAAATGGTTGCGAGAGGGCGGTCACGATGAGGGAGCCTTGTGCTTTCCAGACGATGAGCGCGTCGTAGAGCTGTTCTGCTACGGCGAGAGTCGTGAGGTACCAGGGCTGCGAGAGCGAGAACGATAAGTACGGATTAAAAAAGACGACGCAGGGGCAGCACGAACGTTTCCACCGTAGTAGCTATCCTCGGGATACCGCCCCGTGGCCAAACCCTGGTTGGCGGGGATACCATTATTGATGGTGTAGATGCGGAACGCGTTGACGTAGACTAACAAGTTTGCAAGTGCGCGGTCCGAGCACGGCTGGAAGGTCGTGGCATCGCATCCCGCGGCAGCGTCGAATGTGTGGATGCTCGTCAGAACGGTGTTGGCGTCCCTGCCGGAGCGTCCGCCACCAGTGTTCGCGGTCATGTAGCCTGAGGGATTCCAGTAGGACTGGATATGCGAGGTGAGAGAGAGGATGACGCAAAGTGGGGCGTGGTTGGCTCACCTGAAGGAAGCACAAAGCATTGGCTGCCTGGGTGGTGTATCCGGAGACGGCGCTGGGCTGGCCGATAGCGGTCGCGAGAGCGGCGCCTTGGCGCAGAGCGCGGTGCTGCACTGCAGTCGTGAAAAAGGACGAAGAGCTGACCTCTTCCCAAAGATCAAATCTGGGAGCAAGGGAATGTTACCATGGGGCCTCTAAGTTGGGACTCACACGACGTACCCAGTCAGATTCCAGTTGGAGGCGACATAATCGAGGTCGAGCTTGATAATGGGCCAGAGAGTTCCTGTAACGTAGGACGAGTTGCTTTGAGTGAGCAAGTGGTTGGCCCAGGTGATCAGGGCAACGGCGCGCAAGGCAGGTCCATCTTGATAGAAGAACAGATATCAGATGCCACGTCCACGAGCAAGGAACATGTAGAATAATAGGCGCACCCCTTTGAGGTCGCCCCCAACCTCCAGTAAAAGCACTCAGGTCGATATTGAATTTCGGCTCGCCGAGGCCACCCGAGCTTACTGTGCCGGACGGATTCGAAACTTGCTGTTGGATTTTTTGCGACGCGACGTAGTTGTCGATCTGGGAGCGCAAAGTGGTGTCCAGTCCGAGCGTGTATCTCGCATACCTCATCAGATGGTTGCGCGTTTTTCGAAGAGACGGGCGTACTGCTCAATGATGGCCTGGAAGACGAGCGCAGAATCGCGCGTCCAGGTATACACGTAGTCGGGGTCAGACCTCGAGGGTGACGCGATGACGACGCCGGCCTTCGCGCCCTGCGACTTGGAACCAGAGGGACCGATGTTGGCGAGCAGATTGGCTTTAGCGATGGGCGACTCGGCGGCTAGGAAGGTGTCGACCGTGCTGGATTGACCATACACGCCGACAGAAACAAGAGAAAGCAGCACAGGTAGAAGAGACCAGCGCATTTTGAGCGAGGATGCAGCCGGAATACAGAAACTGAGCCGATTAACAAGGGTTTTATAGGCTTTGGACAGCAGCCGTCTCAGAAAATTGTTCTGCTAGTGGGCCAGGAAGCCATGAATAGCGACACCATGACATCGAAAGGCAGCTACCATGTGCAAAGATATAGGTTTTGACAGGCATGACCTGGTTTGACGAGTGCATGATTGTAGTCGGAGCAGCGTCGGAGCAGCAGACTGAATTATCAGCAAGTCGCGCTAAGTAGCGGCTCATATGTATCGGGGTGCCGAGTGAGGAAGTGGCTCTGAGCCCACAGCAGGGCGGGGTAAAAAGTTCAAGTAAAGAAGATTCTGTTCGATCACAAGCTATCATCGATCACAAGCACTGCAGCTGGCAGCAGTGCAAGTTTCAACTTGAAATTGGCAGCAGTCTGAACATGCCCTTGTGGTCCTCCGAGAATCACAGGGTTTATTAAAGAAACCCCAGCATCCTTCAAGCTCAGTTTATATCGCCCCATACCGAACCGATTTTCGCAGTGGCGCCCTGTCCCTCCGAGTCATTGACGCTCGCATGATGTATAAAAAGTTACAAACAAGAGCCATGTGGCAAGATACATATAATTGGGGCCACTCTGGTCATTTGTTTTTGAGGCTGGAGACTATCATATGTACGGCTCTGCCCCTCACAGTCTTTATTTAATTAAAGAAAGCCACAATACCTTACAATCGTATACAGCCCGGCAAGAGGGGCATATTCCGCTACCACGTCGCGGGCAGATTGTCCTCCAGCAGGAAGACGGTTGGTCATATGTCCAGACCGACATAAAAGACGCAAAACTGACGTCAATGCGACTTGCGCCATTCGACCCCAGGAGCTTCTACCCTTCTCCGTGGTCTTTAGATTTGAGGGCTTGTCAATCCTACAGCAAGGCTGGTTCAAAGTCGAAGGTATGGGAGTCTGGGGTGTATCGTCAGACCAAGCGGATTGTGGCGAAATGGTGACGGCGTGGTGGTCAGCAGACTCGGCAGCTGCTAGGTTGCGCGGCGTCGCGCTTTTTCTTCTCTGACCCACTGGTCGACACTCTCCTTAACAGCGTACAGGCTATGGGCAGCCTTGAGATGGCGGCGTAGATCGTAGGCCCGACTGAAAGCGTAGTCGCAACGACGCGTCGAGTGTGACGAACCCGTGAAATGGGCCGTCTGATCGTCTGTCGCCTCCAGCGTTATCTTGTCTAGTTCTGGATACGGGCATAGCAAGGCAGTCGCGTTTGCCAACTGTTCACGCGTACGCTTTGCGTACGATTGGCCTGTGATTGCGTCAATATCGAAGAGGGCGACAGCCGTCATTTTCCCCCTAGAATTGTCACCAGACATGTAATCATCGTCGGAATCCTTGTCGTGAATGGGGTAGTCATCGTCATCATCTTCAGCTGACGTGGTATTGTGGACTTTGACGAGGTGTCGACGCAGAAGGTGTTTGTAACCATATGCCTGGCCACAACCCTCGTGGGGACATATGTGGTCGCGGCGTCCGAGATGATTGACATTGGTATGAGTCGTCAAAGCCTTTTTCTACGAACATGGGTAAGCGCTACTGAAAATTGCGTCACAGAGAAAAAATACCGATTTGAAATCTTTCTCGCAACCATCCTTGTCACATTTCCAGTCTCTCCCAACCTCACCGCCCCTTCGCCTCTTACGCGGTGGCTCTGTCGTATCAGGATCCTCAGCGTCAGAACCACAGACGGCACCCATCTCTTCGTCAACATCGCGTTGTTCGTGTAGCGTTAGATGGGCACGTAGGCCTTTCTGAGATGTAAAAGTACGTCCATTGCACGACGCATGACCACAAGTCGGTGGATGGGCGGTACGGATGTGCTGTTGAAGAGCAGTCCATGTTGGAAAGTATGTGAGTATATGTCCGGAACCAGGCAGACAATTCCCTTGTACACAAGTGTAACGTCGCTCTAAACATGAGCGTTAAGAATGTGATGGCATTGCTTAGGTTCCAATTGCTTACCGTCATGTGTCTTTGAATGGGTGCGTAGATGTTGCTTGGTGTTGAATGATCGTGTACATCCTTCATGTTCACATCGATATAGCTTTGTCCCCGGCGGTGAATGAAAGGCACATATGTGGGCCCGCAACTGGCTATGTTTCGCAAATTCCTCGCTACACCCGCCTTCAGAACACTATTACCCAGTCTGAGACCAGAGCATTGATCGCATAAATCATGGAAACTCACTTGAAAGGGTTTAGCGCCGTTGTGCCATTCTTCATGTACCCGTAGATGTTGTGATGTCCAGAAGCGTTTTCCACAGTTTTCTTTGGGACAGAGCAGGGGTCGAGAGGACTCGGGAAGATGGCTTCGCGCATGAGCCTGGAGGTGAGTTTCACGCAGGTAACATTTGTTACAGGTCTCGCAAACGAATGGACGCTATGACATCAATTAGACGCATTCACGCTGCATAATTAAGGTTATGCACCTGTCCTGTATGGGACCGTTCATGCTCCGCGAGCCGCGATGGCTTCGAGTAGGATTTGGTACAGCCAGAATATGTGCATTCATATCGCCTCGTCGTATTTGGAACGAGTGTTCCGTTTACAATAATTGGACGATGCGATTTTGCATCCTTGTTGACATCTTCAAACTCGAAATCGGGTGGGGAGCACCGAAAGTCGGGACTAGACGCAACGTGAAGAACGAGTGTGCCGTTGCGGGCACGTTTTCCAAGCGCAGACCCCGATTGAAGGATAGTCGCCGCCTCCGTCGTGGAGGACATGGTTGAAGTCAAAGGGCTTATTAATAATTATTTTTCGCATTCCGATCATTCCGATCCGTTGACCAAAGCGATGATAACGTCAATCATAATGGGCATCACCCTCGCGCTGCCGCCGCAGGCGAATGAGCAATGATCAATCAGTGCTAATCATAGCGAGCTGTTCTTGCAGCTGCCAGATCAGTTCATATGTAGCTGCAGGCTGTCGAGTCAATTTAAGTCAGGTCAAGGAATAATTAAATAATACATTGACGGCCTCCAAAGATTCCTTCTGCTGTTGTTAGGGAAATATGAGGTCGATCTCAGAGTGGGAGATTCTTCTTAAACCATAGACCCGCCGAGCCACATCTGAGTATTGTGGCGCCCATATCCGAATATGGAGTTAAAAAAGCTTGGCGTATGTGACAAGTCACACATGGTATCGGCTAGTACTAAGCCTTTACTACTCGCCACTTGCTCGCCGCTAGTACTGTCCAGTTCCTTATATCTCCAATAATGCCAGCCGCACTATGTATCGAACTGAACTTCCCTGGCCGACCTGAAACAGACGGGTTAACCTTCACCCAATGTTCATACGGTTCAGCACCTTCCGCAGAGCCCTACTCGGTTTGTCCTCTCATCTTCAGTAGATAAATGAACACTAAACGACACGCCTTTATTATCTTAGGTTTTATAGTCGCTATTTCGTGTGTTTGTATCGGTCTTTCTATCCCGATCCTCCCGATCCTCAACCACAGGAAGACCTTCTGGATGATCGTCTCCATCGAGAGCGCATGTTTAATCAGGTCGTTATGGTCGTGAGGAATATCTCCTTGGATCATGGCACCGCATCCTCATTCTACCTTCTTTCGACAGAGTTATTCGAAAGCCATTGCTGAAGCGTCACCAGTCAGTGGCCAGTGAGACGATTGGACTGTTTTTCCTTCTTCCATTTGAGCTAGGTGTGTTGTTTCTCCTTCAACGTGATTTCCAGCTCAAGATTATGTGCTCTCAGTCCTTACTCTGGTCACGGCTACCTCACCACTCGAACGCGAACGAACTTCCGACCGCACACCTGTCGTCCTCCAACTCTTTATCCTGATAAATACCATCATCAGTCAGTCATACAGCATGTTTCTTTCTCTCGCGTAGATTAGCGATGGCTCACACTCTTTACAGACCTGAGCTATACAGCCTGTCTCCTTTTCACAGCTCTGATAACCTGCGCGGCCTTCGATTCCGATATCTGGCTCCGTGATATCGACGGTTCCCCATCGCCATTTCCTGTCCCGATTCTTCTCGTGTATCTATTTCCATGTCTTGCTCGATGGTATCCCGAGTCATCTCCGTCCAGTCAAGATATGGCCATTGAAACTAGCCCAGCACAACCCTCTGTTTGTCTACCTGGCTGTCGATGCACGATAAAGTCTCATCCCCTCGGAAGCGAAAATTCTTCAGTTGAAGTTCCCTCAGCGTTTTCCCGACAAGGATCTATGGCGGCCATTCCATCGACTCCCGGATCATTGAGTCGATCGCTGGTGCGAATACCGAACGCCGTGGAACGACGTGTTTCCATTGCCATTTCCTTCGATGTGTAGATTCCTGTTTGTATACATTCAGCGGAAATGTATCTGGTTCATGATGGCGCAGTAGAATTGAGAAACCAGTGTGTATGTGGGCGTGACTGACACGATAAGTCACACGCGTGACCTCTACGCGACTTGTTTGTATTGGTCAGCTTCATGAGCTCAACATTCCCGGCTGTGAGCTCGACACCAGGCTCGACATGGAGAGCAGGAAACTATCGCTACGGATACTCTACACCATCAACAGCTCGCCCCAGTATATTCTCGCCCGTTCCTCCACTGCTGTTCCGATTGTTCTCGTCCCATCTGTTGCTGCGACAGGCACCTCGCACTACGAGAAAAGTACCACACAGGCCACCAAAGTCGAACCGCGACCTGAATTTGCGACCGTATCGCTGAAAACGTGCTTGGATGCCATCTGTCGCTCTAGTCCTGAGCTCCTTCAAGACTTGAGTCGCGATTTCTCTGTCTACGTTCTTGACCCGCTGGAGTCAAATTCCGCTCCTGCCCCGGTCAACATCTCGAGCCATGCATCGAGCTCGGATGCATCAAATCACAGCACGAGCTCCTCTGGACAGTCTCGTGGAGTGGCAGTAGGTCTTGGGCTGATGTCATGGGCATTACTAGCGGATGAGAAGGAAAGTGCGGTTGTAACTGGCACCTTGATAAATTTGCCCACCGGCCACAAAGCTCTCGAGGTGATCTTTGCTCTTCGCGAGGTTCGTTCAATTTTGAATACTGTCATGATCATTAGGTCGTAATATTTGATTTCTAGACCGCTGCTATGCAAGAGGCCTCACTTCCGGCTACTCTTAAATCATGGGGCCTTCCTCCGGAACCATCGTCAAAGGCCACACGCGTTCACGCGTCAAAATCCCACCGCGAATCCAAGCACCCTTTGAAGCCTTCCACGTCAGCCGCCTCTGCATGCCACTCTACAACATCTAGCACATCCAGCATTGCCCAGACAGAATTCCAACGCAGTGGTTATCACTCGACATACTATGCGAAACCTTGTTCATCCGAACAAACTTCCTCCACGTCGACACCTTCACCCTCTTACCTCGGCCAGCATCCTACTTCTGACGTCACGACTCTGGCGACGATTGCCTCAATCCAGATGCGCACTCAGCATAAACGCGCCAGGTCTAACAAACCCAAGAAGCCCCCTAGGTCGGGCCCTACCCTGAATCACGAAAATAGTGAAGCCGACAGACTTCTGCTGACCGAAGATGTTTACGTGGGACCCGTTAGAAAGAAAGGAAGGCCACTAAGCGCAGTCGCCTCAGGTTCGAGGTCCCAGTCCAATATGCCTACCACTATGCGTGCTGTCGACGGTTCGCAGGCATCTCCCTCTACTGTAGTGGATTCCCCTAATGCGGACCGTTTTATCTTACCGCCCCCCTCCTCACAACAACCATCTGTCAAGAAATCTCTTCTGCAAGATTCGGCGCCGAACCCATTCATATCCAGTCCCCTTATCCGATCTCCACGAGACCCAGATCCCCCCTCTCTTCTCGACATTCTTGCATGTTTATCCGCGTCGGCGCCTGGAAACGATCCCACTGTCCAGAGCACAGCACTATTGGCAGCTTTGAGCGCCATCGACTCGACGTCACAGAGTGGTGGCTCCCCGGTGACTTCAGACAAGCCACCGAATCCTACCCTAGTTAACGCGCTGCGAGACCTTCTCTCCGCTTACTCGGGGCCGCAATCCTCTGTCTCCAACATTCAACTTCAACCTAGTCGATGTCACCCTCTGGATGATGAGATCGTTCTTCTGGACAAGGAGAATGTCAATCCGACTGCATTTCGGAGACGCAGCGAGCGGGATAGCAAACTGGGGGATGAAAATTCTGCACAACCACCTGTCAATGGTTCTGCAACCCAGGGCCGGAGCCTTACCACGCGATCGAATGTAATCACACATACCACAACCATTTCCCCTGCACCAGCTAATTCTAGCCCCCCTCGAAGAAAGCGCACACTCAGTGAAACTATGGACGAACGGGAGAATGGCAAGGGCAAGGCGAGGGAACGGGAGTGGCTTGAGCGGCGAGATGCGCATCGGCACGGGCGATCGTCACCCAAGAAGGACTCCACTCATCGTTACTATCCAAGACTGTCTTCCGACAGTGCTCAGCCTCTCAAGAGAGGGACGAACTCGTACTATCGAACCGGCACGGAACCGTGGACATCTCCTCCGAAGCCAAGGGGCGAAAATTCATATCCCGTTTCCAAAAGGGAAAACTCTAAGGAGCGGACTACACCAATCGGTGACTATCTGGGAGCTCCCAAGGTCTCGGCATCTTCTCCTGTCAGGTCCAACTCAGCACATGTTCAGGCTCGGAGAAAATATGTCGTCCCAGCCTGGGCACGGACGGAGACATCTACTCAACCGCGGTTGTCGCAGGAGGCCCAGCGATCCCTGGAACTCGCTGAAGAACGGAAGAAGGAGAAGGACGCGGTCAAGCGGAGAGGCTCAACTCGGACTGAAAGGGAGAAGAAGACCAAGCGGGTTGCAAGGAGCGCCAGTCCTCCACGCCGTGAGCCACAAAACTCGCAACAGTCCAATGCCGCCATCTTGAAGGCTTCGCAGCGTCCACCGCCCGTCACGGTTGCGAACGATTACCCAGTATTTGCCATAACCTCTGCGATACAGGATCGGGTGGCCGCCTTTTCTTCTCCTCTGGCCTCGATGGACAAGAGGTCACCTCGGTCGTCAACCAGTGGACATGACATCCCCCCCTGCACCCCACCACGGAAACGATATTCGAGTCTCTTCAGTCCTGGCGATGACGGTTCCCTTTTCACACCCATGCCGCGCACACCAATGCCGCGATGTCGCGATTCGGAAGGCCGGCGTTCAGAAAGTGCACCTGTTTACCGTTCACAACGGAAGGGTTCTGCTGGAAGCGTTAAGCGACGTCCCAAGACGCCGTCACCCAAAGTTGCAAAAAGTCTGGCTGAAGATGGAAACGAGGCATCCGCGGAGGAAAGCGAGGAAGATCTCGAGGATCTATTGAATCGGGAGCTTGACACCGCGTTCCACGGTCTGGATGCACCTTCTAGTTCCCAGCAGACTGCAAGCAGCGATGTTGATATGGACAAGGAGCCATCGACCATGGAGGAGAGACCTCCAGAATTAGGAAGTTCGCAAGCCAACGAGGACAGCGACACTGACGTTGAACCTCCGAAGAAGCAACACTGGGTCGGACTTCCCCCATCTTCTCCGCTACCCCCGACAAGCCCTCTACTGATGCCTCAGGAGGACGAAGCCGACGCAATGTCTGACGATATGGAACTACCAGTGGCCACGTCCGATTATCCCACCGACTCCGAAGTCGCTTCTCTTGCCACGAACGACAACGACCTCAACTGCACCGACGAGGAACTCGCAGAGTACCTCAGCAACAACGACTTTGCTCCAATGTTCCCTCCAGCTGGCGGTGTTTATGGGAGCGACACTGGTCAATCCGATGTTGACGTATTCCAGCAATTCACCCATCATAATTCGCAGTCCGACGACGTGAACGCCAGCGTAAACGCGGAGGTCGATTTCAATGCATTCCAGAATGGTCTCGCAGATTTTGACTTCACGGAATTCTGGGAGACTTTCAAGCCGTTGTTGGATCAGGAAGGCGGTGGGGCTGTCCAACCAACAAACCTGGACCCTGAGGGGGGTTCAGAAGGCTTCGAGATGACGACTCTCGACCATGTAAAGCTGGCAGAGGACGTTCAGGCTTTATTTAGTGGCTGCCTCATGTAATTGCGTGTTTCGTAACTGCTTTCCTGTTCCTTGTTTAAAACCTCAAGCTCACTCATTCGCCGCAGTGCTCCATATTTTTACTCTCATCAGTGCTGTATCAATGTATGATGTGAATTGGTGATACCCGATCTGTCTGCCTGGATCTTGTGTGAAATATGTCGCGCATTGCGTTCACTCAGCTCAACTTGAATTTGAAGCTTGAAGATCTAACCGACGACCTAAGCTGCAGCATACTTTATACCACACCACACAAACGTGAAACGCCGGCTGGCCGGCTAGGAAAATCCTGGAGATGTCCATCAACTGATCAATCGCTTTAAACCGCAGTGTTTGGCGGCAGTGCGCCCTTCAGGCTTTACACCCTCTCCCCCCCCTCCATCCCTCCATCTCAGGCGCTGGTTCGCCACCATACATCGGCCTGGTGCCAGAGAGCCTCCTGCGGTCGCTTGAATACTAGAATGTTTCTGGGATCTCTCTTTTGCTGTCTCGTCTTCGCGTCGTTCTCCGGCGCCCACCCCGTGGACTATAGGCTCCTTGCTAGGCCTATTACAGACGGCTCGACTCAGCTTTCCGCTGCAACTAGCGCTGCACTGTTTCCGAGCGCTACGACCCCTGCGATTCATGGAAAAGGCTCCTTCGATCTGGAGAACTTTTTGGAAGGGAACCAGAAGTTCAGGGCACAGAAGGCTGAATTAAGGACAAAACAGGCGGCAGAGCGTATGTAACATCTATTTCGCTACATTCTACTTCTCAGAACAACGTGGTATGGTTCAGCTCCATCCGTTATGTTCATCGGGTGTTCAGACAACAGGTGCGTTCGATTTATCCTTGAGGACATATTGACCTGAAGATCTCATGGAATACGCAGTCTCAGCGCGGACGCCATCTTTCAAACAACCCCTGGAAGTACAGTCTCTCAAGTCAATCTGGCCAACCAATTCACTGGCAAAGACCCAAGCGCGTTAGTGGACATTCTGGCTCGCTCTCTCCTCAGCTTTTGGCTGACAGCTCATTATAGAGATGCTGCCGTTGCATATGCCGTAAACGATATTGGTGTCAAGTATATAATTGTCATAGGACACTACGGATGCAGGAGCATCCATATGGCAATGGCCACTAAATCCATGAATGGGATCATGCAGCGGTGGCTGCAGCCTATTACCGACATATTCTTCCATTCAAAAAGGTAGGCATTCAATCGATTATCTGCGGCGTTAGCGTTTTTGTTCACATTCTGTCACGTAGAGCTGAAATCAGGAAAGTACGCATGTTAAGAAGATGGCACGACTATGCCAGCGCGGCGAATGCTGATGAAGGTGAGCATTTTGGAAGCCCCTTGTGCATGATTAACATGTGAGGAAGACGCCTTTCGTGCTCTGGTGGAGGAGAATGTGAGAGCGACGGTAAAGAACTTGCAGAAAGAAAGCATACTTTCTATCGTAGGTTACACACTGGACTCGATCGTGCCATGGCTGTTACTAACTTCACGGCTCCAGGCTTATCACAGGAAAAACCGAAAAACCACCAAAGTTCACGTCTTCGTGTATGGCCTTGTCCTGGACGAGGCAACCGGTGAGGTGAAGGACTTGGGTGTCTCATTTGGCCCTCCTACAGTGCCGGTCCCCAAGCTTCCGGATTTTATACAGGTTCGCATGGCAGCAAAGCGCAAACACAAGTTCGGCGGATTCAAAGCGAAGGCCAAGTTATTGGCACCAACCTTGACATCCAGTGCCAAGCCAGCCGCAGACACGTCGTGAACATAGCGAGGCTCTGTCGGAATTTGTTGTAGTACATACAGCATCATGTCAAAATAGGAATTGAAGTAGGATCTTTGCTATGCAGCCGTGTAAGGCCGCGCACGCTCGTCAGGATTCCATGGTGGGTCATTGATCAACTTGGCAGAGACTGTTCAGTTCAAGCTCGTCACGTCACACGTGTCTACCTTACCTCTACAACAGTGTTGTCGACTCTACACCCCGCTGGTCCTGGACATACACTGGCGCGAATCTGACCACCGCTATTGCCATGCTCAGCGAAAAGGCCAAAGGGAAGCAAAGGGCTATAGACCCTGTTTCTGGTGCCGAGCCTTCCACCGTGCGATCGGGGTCCCCTCTAGAGCAAGCCCGGGAGCTTGTCATTCGCTTCACTGAAGGGTTCCCTGATCTCGTTGTCTCTGTAAGCCAGCAAGATGCTGTCCGCGATGTGAAGAGAAAGGTGCGTCGAAGTCATTTGAATACCCAATCGTCAATTAATTCAATGACTTATCGGTCAGATTCGCAACGGCCGACCAGAACTCGAGAATCGACGGCTACGGTTAATACATTCTGGTCGCCTACTTACAGAGGGAACTTTCTTGTATTCATGGCTAGCCTCTCTGGAAGAACGTCAGAAACGAGCCGCGCCTGATGATCCCATTGCTGCTCAGTCACCGCATCCTATGTCTGGGATAACTTGGATGCACTGTTCCGTTGGCCTCAAGTTGGCGCCGGGAGAAGAGGAGGAGGAGAATAGGGCCCAGGTATGTCATATATCCCCCGTCAATGCGACATAATCTGATAATTAGTTAGGCTGCACAACTGCAACCAGCACGAGGGTTTGACCGACTCTCCTCGGTGGGATTCTCTGAGGCAGATATTGCCAACTTTCGGCGGCAGTTCCACAGCCAATCGTCCTCAAATTACCTAGATGTCGATTTCGAGACGGAAGAGGAATGTTAGTCTGTTCACGCGTCTGACACAAACACTGCCGCTGACGAGCTGCTAGATGATGAACATGCACGCGCTCTGGAAGAGCAGTGGATAGACTCGATAGACAACGCTGGGACCGCGTCATTATCTCAGTCTTCGCCGTCCAATACCACCATTCTTCAGGGTATCCTGCTTGGGTTCTTCTTCCCCCTCATGCCATTTTTCTTCATGCGAAATCCCAAGCCTGCGGTTTTCTGGGATGACGGAAGTGACTACGAGGCTCCGGGCAATGTCATATTCTCGTCAGTATTCCCTTTGTCTGCGATTCTTTCACTGGGAATTGACAATATCTACAGCCGGCGGATGCAAATGGGTTTGGTTGTAGGATTCCTTGTCAATCTCCTTTTCGGCATGTGGCGATTTTTATTGGATTCATCTTAAGCACACGAATGCCAATACCCCGCACCTTCAGCTATCTTGGAAATGTCTTTGGTGGAAGAAATGTTGTGAAACATCTGAATCTCATTGGTATCATTGTCTTGGTTCAACGAAAGCGACCAGACACTTTCCAGGCTTGAACATGGACGAAAGCAACGCACAGCGAAGCAGTAAATCCGCGTACTCAAGGATTACTTCATTTATTCCTGTGAGAAGGACCGGACAGAGGTTACAGAGAACGTGCAAGGAGCGAAGGATTTCTGTGCAGGCAGGAGGTATAAGTATCGATACAATTCCGGTGGTCGTGATAGTGAAAAAATGAAACATCATCATAACCTTGTGAGAGCCTTCATAGCGTTGGCAATTGCGAAACTCGATTTCGCCATTATTTGCCGGGATTCTTTCGTGACGTCGGACATGGCCTGCACCTCGCTCAATTTGTTTGCATGATCGCTCAGCTCGCGAAGGATGTCATTTCCTTGGCGCGAGGAGGCGGGCGGAAGGTTGTCGTTGCATACGGCAACGATGCTGGAGACTATCGTGATGATTTGGGTCAAGTTTTCGTTTAGAGTTGCTGAAGGAGTTGGGCTGCGGACGCCCGAGAGAACACTTTGAATGGCGTAGACAATCGACTCCGTCTGTGCTTCAAGGTACGGCTGTGAAATGGTTCTTAGATGTGCAAACGGGATGGATACACACTGTCCTTACCTTCAGCTCAGTCCAGGCATCTTCCGAGCCTTCTGCTTGGGTGGAATCGTCACTCAGCATTCCCCCTGGGGGCTGATCAAAAATTGGAGGTGGAGAGTTCGTCTTCTCAGAACTCGAATTCTCAGACGGGGGGCGCCTTCCGGCTGATCGATTCACGGACGGCGATGTCGACACTTCCGAGAATCGACCCCTGCTCGAGACAGAGCTTGAGCTACCCTTCCGATTATGCAAGGATCGAGTCTCCTCCACAGAACGCAACGACGGCGAATACCCGCCTGTCGCCGTCGTAGACGAATAGGGCGCCTGTGCGAACTGATCTTGCTCGGCTTTGGTGGCTTTGCGAATACACACCGTCCGGCCAATCTCTGTGATGGCTGCCGAAACGTGACTAGCTGCTGCATCCAAAAGGCTGACGGGAGACATGCCGGCACTGGTGGCGTGTGTCTTCGTCGCAACGACAAGGTTGCTGAGAGTGGCCTCGGCTCTTTCACGAAGGGATCGGAGCGCGTCTGGATCCACATCTGAACGGTCACGCTGTGGTCGACGCTCGAACGCCCGAACGTCATCGACAATGGCAGTGACGGCATTGACTACTGCTTTCATCGGGGTGAGAACACGAGTGGGCGCATTTGATCGGCCAGCGGTGAGGAGAGTGTCGACAGCAGACAAGAAGGCGGTGACGTGGATGTCAACAACACCGCCGTCCGATGAAACTGGCAACTGATCCTCGGACCGGTCAAATTTAGGTGCTTGTACGAAGAGTTGTGAAGTGGCTGGACTCGATGTGAGCTGACAACGCAAGAAGGCTGAATCTATACACTGACCTTTGACGTTGCGAAGCTCCGTCTTTGCCTGTTCGTATTTGCGTTTATATTCCTTGAGCTGCTGGTCGAGGTCGCGGATTACAACGAGGTCGGAGTCTTTCGCCGTCATGAGTTCATCATTACGTCTCGAGAGATCTCCGAGCTCTGTGAGCAACCCTTCCATGTCAGACCGTAACTGGTCTACAGCTTCCATGTTCGCCTGAGCCATATTGATGGGTTTGGTTTGGTCCTCAGAACAGTGGAAAAACACACCTCTCCCTGGCGATTCTCCCGGTCTTCTTCTAGTTTCTCGCAGCGATCCCGTAGGATTCTCACTTCGTCCTGGTCCTCTTCGGCGCGGCGGGTAGCTCTCTCCGATTCGCGCTGACGAGCCTCAAGGAGCTCGTCGAGTTCATTTTGCAGGGCACGCATCGTAGACCCCTGTTCCTCCGCGCGCTACAAGAAAGTCAGAATGGCGAACTTGTGAACAATGCTCGAGCCTACCCGTCTCAAACTTTCCAGTTCCTCCTCCATCTGTTTGACCCTCGCTTCCCCCTGTTGCGATCTCCTCTCCTTTTCGTCCGCGTCTCCCAAGTCGCGCTGGAGGTTGGTAATCTGCGTCTGCATAGTCGCAATCTTGTACTCGTACTCTCGCTTTATCTTATCCTGATCCTCAGATCCGTCGCCCCGCCCAGTAGCGCGTAAGCCCATGTTTCCACCGGACCTGTCAGAGCTGACAGAGGCGCGCCCGTATTTGTCGAAATATTCATCACCGCTCCTTCCTCCGACCCTCTCGTCGTCGTCGTCGTCGTCATCATCATTCACCCCCCTCAGTCTGGCGCTCAGTCCGCTTAACCCGGCAGGTGGGCTTTGGGGGCTCATAGGATAGTCGCTCGCGGTGTCGAGCTCGCCGTCGGTCAATCTACCTCCATCCCCGGGTTCACGATCGTCGATAGTGAGACTCCCACTTTCCCTGTCCCGGCCATAAGGAACCTTGATGTATTCCTCCTCGATCGTGCTTTTGTTCGGAATGATCACGCCGCTGGTCGCTGTGCTACTTTGGTTGGGGTTAACGGTCGTGTCGCTGTTTCCGCCGGTGCTAACAGCTGCGCTGGGACGACGATAATCACGTTCGCGGGTGGTGTCCTGAGACGGCTTCCGGCGGGATGTGGTGCTCGGGGCAACACTGGGGTAGTTGTCTTCGCTGGTCCTGCCTCCATACACATCATCATTCCTGCGATAACTATCCTCGCTTCTTCGCCCAAGAGGGATGTCAGCTTCGCTAGGCCGTCGTCTGTCTTCGGACGGTCGTCGGCTTGGTACACTTCCTCCGTATCCGCTGTCCACTGGCCTGTCGTCTGACGTGCGACCTGACGTACGACTGTTGGAGGATGCACGAGGCGGAGAGGCGGCAGGGTATTCTGGTTGTGGTGGGTAGTCATCATAGCTAGATGTGTTCCCAGATGCCTTGAGAGGCGATTAGGCTTAAACCAACCGCAAAGAGGAAAGTGGGTGAACTCACAT
Organism: Asterophora parasitica; assembly: GCA_018282005.1. Lineage (NCBI taxonomy): Eukaryota > Fungi > Basidiomycota > Agaricomycetes > Agaricales > Lyophyllaceae > Asterophora > Asterophora parasitica. The sequence goes on along the minus strand of JABCKV010000040.1, from coordinate 37,731 downwards.
CTTCTTTAAACTCAGGATACCTCCTTGATAGTTCGAAGTATACGTCGCTGGAGAGGTCTTCAAATCGAGACGAGGGTAGGGTAGCGAGTTTCTGTCGTGCTTGATTTCGCTTTGGATGAAAGTCGGAACGGATTGGAAGGTACGGAACTGTACATGCGAAGTATTAATTAAGATGTATAAACGGCGGTGAAGGGAAAGTAGTCGTACTTTCGTCCTGGGTATCCTTTCGCCGTACTAGCTCATCATATACGTCAGTCGAGAGTTCGTGGAATTGTTGGATGGTGAGTCGAGTGAGCTTCTGCCGTGCAGTCGCGCGAGAATTGGGCGGTGCTGGGATTGAATGTCGCGTAAGCTACGGGTACATCAGCATTGAGACAACCAACATTTTGCAAGATATGCCGCCAGATAACGAGAGAGTTCATCGAAATGTGTTTTGGAAACGAGCCGATAGTCAATTTGAGGGACAGCGGGGACAGTCTTATCTCTGATGGGACGATAGGAGTCTGTCCTGTAGTTAGAAATGCCAGAGAAAGCTGTTGGCGTGGGGGAGGGAGCTCTGGCCGGCTGGCGCTTCATGGTGGTGGTAGAGGCTTAGAAGGATTCGTTTGCATCGCCGTCGCCTTGGACAATGGCAACACGCTGTAGTCGCATTTCTGCACAAACAAACAACGCCACGTGCTATCCGTCTGCATTGTGCAAAACTTTTCTCAGCACTGTGGTACTTTGCAGGCTCGCGGCGGCGTTTCGGCAGATATGAACAGGGGAGTGCAAGCGCCATGAATGACAGAGATGCACAACATTTTTTGAAGATTTTTTAGACCTTCAAGTATCATTGGTATGCAGTGTACTTTACTGACGCTTGGCCTCCCTCTCCTGCTTCTTCAACGCTCGCTTCCGAATGCTCTTATGCAGCCCATGTGTGTAGCCAATGAACAGGCTGGGCAGTCCGATCAACGTTATCGCGTAATCGAGCAGTGCATGCGACCAGTACGGCGTTGATGTTCCAGGGCGCCCGCTATACCCTGCACCACACGCCAGGCCAATCTTGGAGAGAACAGAGCGCACATATGGGCCAGGCTGTGGAATGAGCGCAGATGACTTGCGGATTTTTGAGAGTTTGGATACCTGAAAACGCGGTCATCGGCTAAACCTCGGGTTGGAAAAAGAACATGACGTACGACGAAATAGGTGTTGACGTGCTCGACAGTGATGTTATGCGACCTCACTTCCTCGGCAAGTGCACTTGTGAATGTCGCAAGGAACGCCTTGGTTCCAGAATACGTCGCCAGCATGGGAGAAGGAATAGCACCAGCAAAAGAGCCGATATTCAGAATCAAACCGCGCTTCCTTCAGAAAATCGCGTGAGGCTTTCATACGCGACTGTACGTGAACGCGAACGGACCTTTGAACCATACCAGGAAGCACGGCATACGTGACACGAAGTGTTGCATCCACGTTGATGGCGACAATGTCAGTTATTTCGTCTTTGGGTGTGTCGACGAGATACGCAGGCATGGTATGTGATTTGCCAACGTTGTTCACTATCCAGACCTTGCATTAGAGCAAAATACACCAAGCAACGCGCGACAGACTTACCAAGAACACCGATATCCCTGTCTTTGAGGGCCGCAGTCAGGCTCTCGTAGGCTGCCTCGTCGCCCGTAGCAAAGTCAATCGAATGTGTCTCTGTCGAAACTCCTGGATGCTTGTTTGCTGCAATTGGATGGTGTCAGTAATCCAGACCCAACCGACGTCGCAGCATACCGATATCAGCTGCAGTTTCCTGAAGTAGGGCTCTGTTTCGGGCGACCAGGAAGACGTTATAGCCAGCATTTGCGAGCTGAAATGCGAACTCCTTGCCAATTCCGTCTGACGCGCCTGTTACAACTGCCCATGCACCCTTCTTCGCGCCGAACCGCTTGAGCTGATAGACTATTAGACGCGTGAGTTATGTGAGTCGGAAGTTGTACGCACGTTCTTGCCAGGCAGCACGAATATTTGGAGAAAGACAGAGAGTGTCTGGTACACGAGCCGGGTAACGCTCAAAGCACCCAGTCCCAAGAGAAACGCCGACAGGTACGGCTGTTCACGAACTAAGGGAGTATGAGGACCAGTAATTTCGTTTTTCTGAAGATGAACGGCTGACCGAAAGCTAGAGGAACGTCCTTGAGCTGCTCCAGATCCATCTTGTGTGCTGTCAGTTTACTGAGCGGCAGCAAATGTGGCGGTGCATCAGTGCTTGCAGATATTTTATTTTGGGCCACAAAGCTTGAGCTTCATCAGCCTGGAAGTGCTGTCATTCTAATTTCTTGCACAATATATCCCCTGCGCCGGCTCCTCGCGTCTGGAAGCGTAGTCCACGCTTCATATCCATCACGAACTCCAGTGATCTCGACGCGTGTTTATTACACGTGACACCCGACATGGAATTACAAACGCCGGCTGGACTCATCACCAAGCAACAGGAGATTTTGACTGAGCATCTCCTTGGATCAGTCCCTTTACACCCCCTAGATTCGAAGAACAGCCACTCTTATGGATATTGAGCAGTACGTTCTGGATCTATGGCAACTCTAAGATCATACTGAAGTGGCATACTAGGTTTAGAAAAGCAGGCTACCAAGCTATAGATAGAATCTGTGACTACTACTATTCCCTGCAGGATAAATCCGTCACCTCGAAGGTTGAGCCAGGATATCTGAAGGAACACATACCTTGTGAGCTCGAGATTACTTCATCGCATGTTTCATTCAATCTTCTCTAAATCTCCGCACAAGTGACCGCTCCAGAGCAAGGAGAGGACTTTCAGGTCATTGCAGATGATTTTCAGAAACTCATCGTCCCTGGTATTGTATTTCTTCGCCTGAACGCGATCCTCTGATCCTCATGAATTAATAGGCCTGACACACTGGCAGCACCCCTCCTTCTTTGGCTACTTCCCGACGGCTTGCACCTTCGAGGGAATGATTGCTGATTTATATGCTACAAGCGCTTGTAATCCTGGGTTCAACGTGAGCACCCCTTCCTCAATTTCTTTGGATGAATGAGCTAACCCAGAGCTAGTGGACATCGAGCCCTGCGTGCACTGAATTGGAGGCTCTCGTCATGGACTGGGCTTGCCGACTGCTAGGGCTCAGCCCAGACTTTTTGAATTCATCTGGTGTTGGAGGAGGCGCTATCCAAGTGTGTTTGACTCCCTCATGAATCCATACAAGACTAATGCGCCGTGTAGAATACCGCTTCAGATTCTGCGTTGATCGCAGCAGTCGCGGCCCGTTCTCTATATCAGCGAGACCACCCAGAGGTTGCCTTGGGGGATCTTGTGATATACACAACGACGCAGACACATTCTCTTGGCTTAAAGGCTGGTTTGGTTCTTGGGCTATCCGTCCGTGTCCTTGAGGTGAAGGCAGAGGACGATTTTTCCCTTCGCGGTGAAACACTTCAGGCGGCTTTGGATGAGGATGAAAAGCTGGGTAAAAAGCCCTTCATCCTCAGTAAGTTTTGGAATCGTCCCGTGAATATCTGCGTAATTTGACATTCGTGTATATCTAGTCGCAACTGTGGGTACTACGTCATCTGGCGCAATTGACAACCTTCCGGAAATACAACAAATCGGTGCGCCAGACCGTCTTGCTTGATGTCGTACCCGTCCTAATCTACATCTTGGCTTCAGTGAAGAACCATCCTTCGTTATGGGTACACGTCGATGCTGCCTGGGCAGGTGTTGCGCTATCATGTCCTGAGAACAGACAGGGATGCCATTTAGACACGCTCAACGAATTTGCCAACTCTTTCTGCACAAATTTCCACAAAGTCGGTCTGTTTTTTACTCCTCAAAGCCATGTTCTGACATCTAAGCTCTCGATAGTGGGGTCTTGTCAACTTTGATGCATCGACTCTGTGGGTCCGAGACCGTAAGCATCTGACTGATGCGCTGGATGTCACCCCGCCGTTCCTGAGGACGAAGCATGGTGACGCTGGTTCGTACCCTTCAACGATCGAAGCACCTCAATAGCTGACGCCGGATCAGGTACGGTTATTGACTATCGCAACTGGCATCTGGCACTTGGACGTCGTTTCCGCTCCCTCAAACTGTGGTTCGTGCTCCGAAGCTTCGGTGCCGAAGGTTTCAGGAGCTACATCCGCAAGGTGAGCGGACTCTCTTTATTCATACAACGCCATAAATTCACCATCTCCAGACTATTGCTTTGAACCAAGAATTTGCGGCTTTCGTCGAGAAATCGGATTACCTGTCCCTTGTGACGCCTCCTTCGCTCGCACTCACCGTCTTCCGACTCGATCCCAAACCTAAATCGCCCGATCAGCCCGCCCTTTCGACGGAATCTCTGAACAACGTCAACAGGCTTTTCTATGGGCGCATCTCTACTCGCGATGACATTCTCCTGACGCAGACTGTGCTGAACGGCGTTCACTGCATACGCCTGGCTGTTGGGGCTGCAAGAACTGAATCAGTCCACATCCAGAAGGCTTGCGACCTCTTACACAAGGAGGCACAATTGACTCTAGAAGCATGGGAACAAACAACTCTCGAAGAGAGCCACTAGTCGACGTGCATTTCAGCGGAATGTATTCCACTAACAATCTATGTATACAGTATGTATTCTTGGAAATAGCAGCGGCGGCAATGAATGGAAGTTACAATGAAAGTTCTTGATCTTTGTCAATTTGACGCCACACTCATGGTAAATGTTCCCCTTAGTACTTTACTTCCATGCGATGAGTAATCCAACTATCCAAAAATACATTATCTCCTTCATTCCTCATTCATCCAAGTGTAACACGGTTTCCAACACCACCTGCGTCAGGCGGGGCTGGAAGATCACCGCTTCGGTCCGATACAAATCCTTGGTATCTGGAAAGAGCATCAATAACCAGGGTCCCAGAGCGGAAGAGGCTCGTACATTGTATCGAGGCGCCGTCTTTCATCTGGAGATACCGATGGTCGTGTGGTCTTCAAAACACGATGAAGGTGCTCAATAGTAATGTCGTGCTACCATCGCGTCAAGGACGATTGTTATGGGCCATAAAAGCGATCACACCTTCTTCTTGGTAGTCGCAGCTTCTGCTTTCACAGAACCGACTTGCGTTTTTGAGACTTGCTTGATCTGCCGTAGCTGTAATATAAAGATCAATGTTGCTGAGGATGCCTTTCGTAAAGTGTTATTCACCCTTTTCTCCAGAGCACTTCGTTCTGCCTTGCTAGACACCTTGGCAGTCGAAGATCCCCCGACAGCAATAAACTCGATGGGCTCCTCTTCAGACAATGTACCGATAGTTCGTGTCTCGTTGGAGGCGCTGGCTATCGAGGCGTGGATTGTTTCCAGGTGGGCGTTGTATACAAGGGCCTGAAGATCAGCACCAGAGAAGCCATCCGTTGCGGCAGCGATATCTGACAGATCCACCGAGGGTGACAGTGAAACCCGTTGTCCAACTGCTCTGAGAATCTGTAAACAAATTAAGTGTCTTTGCTTGAACTTCGACCGGCGGAATAGCGTACGTCCTTGCGCTCTTCGAGGTCGGGCATTCCGCAAAGCAGAGATTTGTCCAACCGGCCAGGGCGCAAAAGAGCCGAGTCGATCAAATCAGGTCGACTGGAAATTATTTACTTCAGAAGGCCTCATTTCATGTTCAGATACGTCTAGACATACCTCGTGGCAGCGAGCACGTAAACGCCATCTAATCCTTCTGCACCGTCCATCTGTGTGAGCATCTGGTTGACAACACGGTCAGTAACACCAGTGCTGTCGTGTCCTCTGATTGGAAAGGTTGGTCACATTCTGTAAAAACCTGTGAGATTGAAAATACCTCTTGGGTGCGATGGAATCAAACTCGTCGAAGAAAAGAACACAAGGTTTTGCAGCACTAGCTCTTTCAAACAGGTCCCGCACCTGCACTGTACGTAAGTCAAATACGCCACATTCAGGCATCGGGGTGGCGCACCGATTTTTCACTGGCACCGATATATTTATTCAAAATCTCAGGGCCTTTCACACTGATGAAATTCAGTCCACATTCTTTTGCGACGGCGGAGGCAAGCAGCGTTTTCCCGCAACCTGGGTGACCGTAAAGGAGAAGACTGCGATGCCGATAAATGCCACGATAATTGCGAGATTAACTTGAGCCATACCCTGATCGCAATCTGAGGGGAGATTGTGCGAAGATGGGACCATACTTGGTGGGCCACTCCAGCGTTTCACGCAGTACCTTGCGTGTTTCGTGGAGGCCTATACCTAAAGTGAGCTGAAAGCATACAACAAAATTTAGATGCGCGTACCACCGATATCGGACCACGCAGTGTCCGACTTTTGCAGCTTGACGTCTCGGAGTGACAGAGGTGTGAAGTCCACTTGTGCAGCAGTAAAATCCGCCGAAGAAAGCACGGCCTGGAACGATAGTAATTATAACCTTCGCCGAGATAACGAGGAAGTTGACGAACCGGCTGGATATTGTTCGCTGCTCGAATCGCAACTTGATGTATAGCACGGGCGACTAAGTCTTGCAAATCCGTTGCCGAGTAACCTTCCGTCTGCGTCGCGAGTGACGTATAATTGAGTGGTGACTCCTCGTCCTCCTGAATATCCTGCGCCGTGTTCAGGCGGTCTCGAACGATGCTCTCGAGGATCTGAACGCGCGATCAGTACCATGAATTGAACAAAATAGGCAAGAGAACGAACATCTCGCCTTGCATCGCTGTTCGGTGGCTTCACGTTGATAACCTCATGGAAAACGTGGGCTGCACTGACGAGTGGATGGATGGAGGCTGTTGATGTGGCCGCAGCGATTAGGAGGACTCCTCGCGAGTTGGGTATAGCTGTTCGAGCGGATGACGAGTATATGGATAGGAATATTTCCGTGATGTGTCGGGCGCGGAAGGAGTCTGCATGCTGCACGTAGAGTCAATGGGCGGAAGGAGATCGTAGCCAACAAGGCGTCTTACCTCTACTTCGGCACCTATTAGTTTATCCAAATTGTCTAGAATCAGAATGCTGGGCTTGTGCCACAACGCTTTACCGAACCAGTATAGCAGAAGGGACTTGATTGTGGGGATCGGTTGTTCGGCATACGGGGAAACGTCAACGAAATGTGTATCTGCGAAAGGTTTGCGTACAAGGCAACCCGTGCGTGACGGAGAACCTACAAGTGAATGCCCTTTGATCCTCCTGTACACATTTGGCAACATGCTGAATTATTGATGTCTTTCCAGTACCGGGGCGGCCTGTTACAAGAAGTGCAGAAACTACCCAGGTATCAACGGATTACTCATATATCAGAGAAACCAGAGAAACACCACACACCTCCGTGAACGGCATGGGTATATGAATGTGATACGAACGTCCTGATGCAAAAATTAGTGCAGCGTTCCAAAGTTTCATCAACACCGGCTAGTGTCGTCTTTGAAGTGGCCATTCTGTGAAGTAAGCAACCGTCAGTAATAGATACTCAAAGCTATGTTATGTGAACTAACGAGGAAGAGGGTTCCTCAGGGACCTCCTCGCCACGTGTAGCGTCAGTACTGATCGCTTCACCTTCAGCAGAAGAAGATACACTGTCAATATAATCTTAGAAGTAGTCTGGATGTTGGTGGGAAGGTAGCGCACAGCAAAAGATCCCAATCCTCGACATTGCGCGGTACCGCCGGAAACACGATGTGGCCTTCAGGTAGACCGTGCAATGCTCCAACAAAGATGACATCTGCGGAAGTGTTCTCAGCGTCATTGGAGGGTTCCTTATCCGCAGCACCCGGCTTTATAATGCGCGTTGCGGGTGCTGGGGGTGGTGAAGGTCCTGATGCCGATGAAGAGGGATCTGGAGGGGGAGAAAGGCGCTTATACGTGGATTCGTAACATCGTATGGAGATGGCCTTCTCAGTAGGATGTCGAGAAACATGAATCTGTTTGAAGGTTGAGGGCGAAACGTAAGCCACCAGTTCTGATCCTGAATATTCCAGTGGAGCCACAGGAGAGACTCTGTGAGGTAATACTCGGAGGACCTGCGAATTGGATTTTTGGGGTTTTCGTTCTGGTGTCGTAGCAGGAGCGTCCTGAGTCGCGGATTTACTCTTCGGACCACTAGTATCCGCACGTCTATCTGATCGGTGAAGTTTTGGCGCAATGCTAACTTCGGTATTTGTCGTCAGAAGTAACGCATGTCCTTTCGACGTGGGATCTAAGCTGACTGCGAGATGAAGCAAAATTAACGATTGGCAACAAAAGAATCAATATGGACGCACCAACTCTTAGACGAACACGCGTCCTTCCCATGACCCAGACGTCAATTTCCTGTCCCACTTTGGCAACGCGTACTTGTGATAGTAGAGTTGATTCCACATGCGACGCGTGAATTTCCTGCAGCAGTGGAGGGTGACGTCAGGAAAAGAAGAAGTTGGTAAAAACGTACAATGATCTCCCAGTCATCCGAGGTAAGAGGTTCAGTTGCGACCGATTTGGCCCAGGGTAAGTCGTGAAGCAATCCAATCTCCACCTGTAATGCACGTCAAGTTTTGGCATACACGGATTGAGACTTGGCTCACCAAGTCACCTTGCGTCAGCCCTAGTCCTTGCGCATACTGCGGATCTATTTCAATGGTCTCCAGACCCTTCTCTGCGGTGTTGGTGGAGTTGAAATGGGCCAAGGACGACGCGGACGCCATGCCTGTCCAGCCAACATATGCCTCGACGCTCCCTTGGGATTTTTGAGATCCAGGAATAAGTTTTAGATGGATGGCAAGATTCTGGGGACGCTGTTGCTAATGTAAGGCCAGTATGCTACTCAGATCGAATGAGAAAGAGCACACACAATGCTCCGTTCCAGCAACGGCCCGTAGATCGAAATAGGTAGGTTGACCAAAGACGATCTAAGGGAAACAAAATGGATGCGAGCCCTTCTAGGCATGTCAGGAGGTTGGTGGGAGGAGGAAGGAAACGCGCGCGACTGTATTCCAGTGGGCAGGAAGAGTCGAATTCATGCCGGTAGCCCCGGTCCGTAAATTCACGTGTGCAGTTTGAACGCCGAACCGCCAAGTTTGGTCTGCTATTAGTATTAGATTTCGCGTCGACTCTTCCAACAACTTTCGCTATAGCTAACAATACAAAATCCCCGACAATTGCTCAAGGAAGAGCTCTACCAGCTCTTACTGCCTTGGCAGTTTCACTCTGGGATTCGTCCCTCAAATAGCGACCGAATATCACGTCAAGGTGCTGCCTCTCCTGTGGTTGATGGCTTCAGTGAACGTTCTGGATCGGTCATCTTGGACTTACACTTTGGGTGTTGACGACACTCTCGCGCTTCTCAATGATGCTGGCGTATCTGGCCCAAGCATCACTTGCGCCCTCTCGCGTATAGCCACGGTGCTCTTGAGAAGGGTAGTCTCTCACCACCCACGGCGCGATAGCGACGTCGACCAAACTGAACTCGTCTCCCAGGAAATACGGTCCCTTCACTTCCGTCGCGAACTTCCTGAGGGCCACATATAGTTCTTCTCGGGCCGCGTCTTGCTTCTCTTGCTCTTGTGCCTGGAGGAGTCGCTGGAATGCGGGGACGACAGACTTGCTGACGAAATCCACCCAGATACGAGCGATGGCGCGCTCGACGGGATCGGAGGGGAGAAGCGGTGTATGATCCGGATAAGCATCCTCGAGGAACTCAAGGATGACGAGTGACTCGTAGATTGCCTTTCCTTTGTATTCAACTGCAGGGACGAGGCCTTTCGGGTTGATTTCTTTGGGAACCATTGTCAGGAGAGGAATCATGTTGATCGGGCAGACCAACCTAGGAAGTGATTCTCCTTCTTGTACGGATTTACCTCTTTGTACTGGTATTTGATGCCTTTCTCTTCCAATGCGATCCAACCGCGCTGGACGAATGGGCAGAACTACTCAAGTACAGGGTAAATGAGAGAGATGAGAGCGATCGTGAATAGACGATCTTACCCAGCCTGCATAGAAAACGAGGTCTTGAGGCTCTTGATGCTTTGCAACGAGCGCCTCAGCAGGCCCAGTTGCGTGGGGGAAGATTTGTTCGTCTGGGATAGGCATTTGTGGAAGAGAAATGAGAAACCAACCTGCAGGCCTGAGGCACTTGCTTTATAAGTGCAAGCTTTCGAGATATTGCATCATCCCCAGATGACATCATGCGATAGATTTATGTCAGTAAACATAGCATAGTACATCTACCATCAGGGCAAGACTAGAACGGTTCCAAGAGCACCATCTTGCGTGTCAGGGTTGCCTGTGTTGGCAGCACCAGTGTGGGCTGGTCGCTGATCAAGTCTGACATCAACGATCTTCACCAGCTCGCCTTTCTGCACCATTTCCGAGGTTGGTTCCGTTCCACCGGTAAATATTGGTCGTCGGTCTGTAACCTTGACGCGCGGTATCCTGACGTGGCCGCACTCAATGGGTATCAGATTCCACGTGAGCTTCTCTTCTTCACCAGGCATCAGGATCGGCAGGCGGCCGCTCCTTAGTCCGGCGACGACGAAGCTCTCCGAGGCGTCGAGCTCGAGCTGAACGACAACATTCGCCGACCGTGAAGGATGGTAGTTGCGCACTGTCAGGGTGAGAGGTATCGGCGCATGTAAAGCTGCTACTGGGGGTACTGAGAGCAGAGCGAGCAAGCCTTCGATCGGTGGCCGCAGAGGAGGTAAACGCAACACAGTGGTGGCCAGCGGCCCCTTGTCGCCGTTTTTTCGTATCCTAAGGTATCTGATATCAATACCCTATTTGCTTGAGAAAGACAGAAATCAGACCTTTGCCACCTGACGATATAATTCCCGGTATTTGTTACGTCTTGGTCGTCCCTATCCTCAGATGGCGCGAGGGCAATTCGTGAAACATGAGTAAGCTCGTCGCCTGGATAGTAATCTGTCGTGGATGGTAAAACGAAGGCCAAGATATATGAACGATCGATTGACTGACCAGACGAATAGTCTCCCAGATGGTCAGCAGAACAGTCTACGATCATAGCATCCTCGTGCTTCTAAAGTGAGTGAAGGTGTCAGTTGTTTGATACACTTCTGTCCGACCAACAAGACTCGCCTGTCTCTCCAATGTCACACTTTCCACATGTACAGTCGATGGCCCTGCGCATTCAATGCTCGTCCTGACAAGCGCTTCACTTGTTCTGCTATGATTCCAGACGTTGCCGTCGAAAGTGTCCAAGTCCGCCAGCCCCTTCCACTTGGCGAGACCTCGTGTGTAGGAGATCGTTTGGGAAACCTTGAAGGGTTCCACAGTGGGAATTACGAGGGTTCTCAAGGTTTCAGTGAGATCCTGTAGCTCAGTTTCCCCGGGATCGACTGCCGCTCCAGCGGGACGAGACTGGATGGAGATGTCTATCACCCTGTCTCCTGGAGCACCTGTGTTCACAAGGTAAAGCGTCTTGGCGGAGCTGGCCCCCGGAGCAAGCACACCAAAAGGAACACCTTTGATAAAGCTAGACGATTGGTCGTCACCCAGGATTATTGTGTTGACTGTTAATCGCATCATTCAACATGCCCTCTGTAGAAGGAAAGGGATTTACCAGCACCATCAATTTCTGTTGGCAGAAGAAGTACATCAACGACAATGTCAAGAGGTCGAGTATCGACATTGATGATATCGATGATTATTGGGTATTCCTCGTTAAGATATGCTGGGGACTCGTGGGCCAGCGAGACGTCAAGCGTGTGTGCGCGGTGCCGGACACTGGTTATAGGTCAGATTTAAATATACCGTCAAGTTGTATGTACGCACTTTGCGGACGACGCTGCTCCTTCTCGTTCTATGGGCAAGTACTGGGGAGAATCGACGGAGCTCAGCCACCTGGAAAGAGGCGATAATCCGTTACGGGAGCCGCACGGATTGAAGGGTATTTCAATTTTCCACGTGCCCTCCTCAATGGTGAGGACAAGCTTCGAAACCTTGAGCTTGGGATGAGTGCAACGTTTCTAGCGAAAAGACATTTAAACAGTGCGCACCTCGAGTGAGGTTGGTGCATCTGACGATATCGTTCCCGCAATGATAAGTGATTCACCCAATTGCCAGCGCAAATGAGCAACAGTATCTTCGAATGCTTCTGACGAAGAGGCCGCATGCTTCACGTTCACCAACTGGAACGGGGACGGTGGACATTCTTGTTCCTCGTGTCGGACGACAACGGGGTCTTCGACGTGTGAGAAGTATATGGATAAGGATGATATTGGAAGTGAGGATATGGGAACGTCACGGGGCGCGATGAGGGAAAGTTGGAATGCTGCAGGTTCGCCAACTTTGACTTCCGGTGCCCAGAATACAACGTTCGAGTCAACTAGAAAAAGAAGAATCAGGGAAAAACTGAGAGAAGAGATGGCTTCCCTCACAAATCGGCTGGGACTCTGGAAGATCGACAACCAGGACTTCGTCAGACGATGGCACGGTGCTCTTTCGACGTTACTCGGTTGGAAAACGAAATATGCCGGACACAATTGACTTACTTTCAGGATCGCCACAAGGTCCTCCTCGTAGAATGTCTTCTCATCCTCCTCTGCAATATCTGTAGACAACTCTGTCAATTTGAGCATTGCAAAATTCAGGCAAAGAAAACGAACCATGGCCTAGCATCTCGACAAGGAGCTTCACACTAAGAACTATGTCCCCGAGCTCCCGAGCACATGCATACCATGTAGACAAAAGCGGGTGAAGTAAGGCCCCCCATTTCTCTCGACGATAAGTCTTCGCTATGCGTTCGAAGAATCTTTGGCACTGTCAGCCCGACGTGAGCCCCGGCCATGAAACGAAAGAACATACCGTATAGCCATGTCATATTTTGCAGACGCATAGTAGGTCTGAGCGATTTGGTATGCGATCCATAATGTAAGGCGACCTTGAGTAGGATTCTGAGGGTCAACGACAGTGTATTTCTTGAAAAGCTCGTAGGCTTTGGTATAAAGCTGTAATTCAGCGGAAGTTACCGAGATGTAACATAGGGAGTGGATATTAGATTCTACCTCCAGTATTATCGTCAAATGGTCCACTTTCTTCTCATTCATAAATCCAGGAGACGATGTGAGGGATTTCCCAGTAGTCTAAGCAGCTGGTGGTCATGATCCAATATTTCTGCAAGAGAGACTCGACTCACCTCGAATTCAACTGCAGCCAGAAATCGTTCTCGTCTTAGTTCTGTGCACCTCGCCGCCATGTAATAATAGAATCCGGGATGTTGCAGCGCATGGCTTGGATTGATCCCCAGCGACCGTATCGAATCCATCTCGAGTCCTCTGCCGCTATTGATCTGGGAAACGGACAGACTGGCATTGGAGATGGCGGGTGTTGGTTTGTGCACAGGGATTGTCAAGGTTGACCGTGTCCCCTGCTCAAGCAGTTCTGCGAGTATGCGATGCCTTGGTTGACGTTATTAGTGAAAGTTAAAATTGGACATGGCGTCACTCACTGCCTTGCGATCCAGCTCCAATATTCGTATGTCTCTTCTCCGATGCCCCACCCGCGCGAGAAGTCGCTGAATATTCGCATGTGAGCGTTGTGGTGAGAGAGCGCTAGGGCGTGCTCGTTATTGTACAAATAAAGCTTAGATATCTGCGAAGGCATCAATCGCAGAAGGCGAACATGACGATGCAAGGACTGACCTTCACATCAATACAATCGGCCAGCACCTTCGCCTCCGCCCACCTCTTCGTTCGTGGCGGCAATATCGCCGTCGACCCAAACATGACAACAAGCATACTATGTGCATCTTGGTAGTGCCTGGTGTCCAAATGAGCTCGGTTAATGCAACTCGGTCAAAAGCCCTCTCAACTGACTTGAGAGCTACCTCGTCTTCACCCCGGAATTCCGCGAAACACGCCATCTTGTACTCGTATCGCACGGTCCACCCCTCCGGCCGCAGTGGCCGCGCTATGATGCTCGATGATCCCGAAGGTGGGATGGGGTAGGAGGCCTGCGAATGGCGGTTGCGCTTCCGCCGAACACGTTTGGAATGCGCCGTATAGTACTCTAATGCGGGTTCGTAGAGTGCTTGCTGGAGACTGGAGACCGTGAGCATGTAAAAGAGCGTGTATACCTCAGCTTCCTTCAGCTCACCTTTTAACGAATTCACCGAGCTCGCTCTGGCTCACAGGGCTGAGCACGAACAGCGCAGCCCGCGAATCGAGTCCACTTTGCCTCCGGATATATGTCAAGCGTGCATCAAGTGTTGGATCATCTGCAAATACCAGTGGAATGAGCAATTCAGTAATTATAAGCTCTATGCATGCCCTCACCTAGCATTCTACGCGTGGCCATAAGCACGACGGTGAGCTTGATACCGCGTTCATTGGTTGTCTTCTTCCTCAGCGCAATGTCAGCTGAAAGCTCCGCATCACTCTTCCGTTCCTCCAGCTCCCTCTCACGTTCACGATTGGCGTCCGGCACGTCCAGGGGCGTAGCAGCGCTATTTTGGGGGTGCTCGTAGATGCGCAAGAACAGCACAAACACCGAGGGCACGAGCGATGTGTGCTTTCGGATCCAGATCGGTGCAATGAGCCCATCGGGGTGCAGAGGCGATGTCGGCGTGAGTGGTGATAATGGAGAATGTGCCGCCGAGTATCCAGGGTCTTCTGGGGCCACGAGCTTCCGCGGCGGAAATCGGACGTCCTTGTCGACTAGGATAACTTGAAACGTCTTGGATTTATCCGGCTGCCAGATGGCGACTTTGCGCTGGGCTTGGAGGGCGTCGCGCAGGCGCGAAGCAAGCAGGCTGAAATCATTTGCCTTCGTGGACGTGGTTGGAGTGGAGGGCTGTGAGGCTGGCGGGGGAAATGCGTCAAGGCCGGCGACAAACATCACCGGCGCGAGTTGCGCCAGCAATTCTGGAGGATACGAGTTCATCGTCCACGATGGCGGTGGACGCTAACTAATCAACTAATACTTAGCAACTTGTATTGACCAACGCTGACGTAATCGTAGTGAAATGGCATGGAAATTGTAACCCTCCTCGTTCACCTTCATCAATGTCCATCGAAGCCTTGGCCTTGTATTTTCCTTCAGGTTCAGTTGCTCGTCGACGTTGTATTCAATGATGAAAGAGCCCTCGGATGGTGGACCCTTCAAAACCGCTTCCCCATCCGGCACAACTTTCATCCAAAAATACAAGCACCAACTTGGGCCCATCTTCCAACTACAGCGATTAGCTTGTCTTTCTCCATGCTGGCTACACGTTATAAGGATGGGCTCCACACACCTAGAGGTCAACACCACATACACCCACTTCGAGTTTATCCACCGGGCTGCGCCTTCAACGCATCTTCACTCGCACTTTGAATCTATTCACGCTATCTTTATTCCAATCCAATGCATTTCACCAGCGCCACATTCACATCTGCACTTCTTCTCTGCGCGGTGCTAGGTGGTACGTCTGTACTCTTCGACGTACCAAAACCCCATCTCACGCGTAACTCTGCCCTGCAGCCACGGCTTCGCCTATGCCCGCACCAGCGCCAGCTCCCGAACCCGTGCCAGAGCCCGCACCTGCACCAATCCCACCCCAGCTGCAACCCATAATAGCAGCCAAGTACAACCTCGGTGGTAGCGCGGTACGTCCATCTCCCATACGACACCCCATCGCCTCTTCATACTGACGTCTGTCCCCGAAGTATGCATACGACGACCCCCGCTTCAACATGACGCACTCTAGAAAAGCAGCGAATGCGGCGGCGGCGGCGTCAACGGTCCCGCTGGCCTTCATCTCTGTTGCGTCGATAACAGCTGGGACGCTGCTGGCGGCACTTGTATAATCGACTTTTGTTTTGGGCAGGTGTGGAAGGGAGTGTACAAGTGGGGAGTGAACGACTGTTGTTGGACACGTTCCAGATAGCCGTATACGTTGCCTGTAAAAAAAGACCAATTCACGCCATTGATATGAATTGGCATGGCGCAAGGCTCAGAATGCCGACGTTGTCGTTATTCAGATGTGCCGTACGAGAAGCCTGTGGGCAGTTTTATGATATAAATACATTGAGTATTCGACGTACTCTTGTGGTGATATCCCCCGTCGATTGTCGTTCTCTCGGCGCTCTCTAGTGTGCCAGTGATGGTCCGAAACCAAAAGACGTGCTCAGCCCATGATCGCACCCTGGATGCTCAGTACATCTCCAGACTCATCCCATCGTTAATCTCATAGTCCCTCAGCGTAATGTGGTCCTTGTAGATGGTGTACCTATCGCACACCGTCTGTATATCAGCGAGAGACGCGGATGCAGATGCCGAACGCGAACGCACCATTTCTTAAGCTGGATCTTGGACGCATTAGTGCCCGTCTGAGCGGCGATCAGCTTCTTCAAATCCCCTACTGTGTCGTCAGGATCGCATTTGACTCGGACTAGGTGCAGCAGGGATGAGAGTGGGGTTGCAGTGTAAATTCTCAACAGGCTGACCTTTGCGACCAAGCCGATCGTTTGCAATAATCTAGAGCCGAAGTTGAGCACATTGGAGGGACAGGTAGGTCTGGGAGGGCAACGTACCTCAATCAGAGCCATCGCGGCAGTACAAGTTGCGTAGTGGTTTATTATGAGGCCGTGTGATTTTCCTCCGAAGTCCGACGTTGCTCTCGCCCTCGAGTCTCCGCCATGGCCGCCGTCGTCGCCTCTGTGCTGTTCATCGCCACGGCATTCGCCCAGGACACCGACCCCGAGTAAGTTTCTCCTTTTTTTATTGATTTCCCCGCTCATCTTGCTGCAGATTCGACGTTGACCCGTATCTCGAGTTCCGGCCCCCTTTCGCCCAGTCTCTCCCTGTCCAGATCCTTCTCACCGGCGTCGTCCTCACCCTCGTCGCCGTCCTCTTCATCCATCTCATCTTCACAGCACAGTACCATTGGCCCCTCGCCCCCGTCAACTATGTCCTCCAGCTCTCCGGCGTCACCACCCTCCTCATCTCTCTTATAGCAACCCTCCAGGTCGTCCTCTCTGCCACCTTTTCAGAATCAGAAAGGTGGCCGTACATGCTCAGCTACATCGCAGTCAATGTACCGCCACTCGACATCGACCTTGGCACCGATGAGTGGAACATCGCAGAACGCGCAACCTGGCTCGTCATGAATGCATCTACATCTGGTTTGATTCAGGTGCGCCGCCTGTCGTCTGCTTTCTGCTCTACAACTCAGCTCCATCACACAGATAACCCACATCCAGTTTCTCACTCTCTTATACCCATCCCGCCTCGAAGGCCGTCTTATCTTCACAATGCTAGGTCCGTCACCATAGTCTCACCCGGACCTTCAAAAATCTAACACTGCACTTCAGGCCCCCTGGCGATCGTAGCAGCCATCATGCAGCTGCTCCCCATTCAAGGCAACAGCGAAGTCACCAACATTGCCTCTGCCGTCCGCAACGTCTGCAACGCTACCCTCTCTCTTCTCTTCACCGCTGCCCTCTTCATCTGGGGGCTCCTCGTCAACCGCAAGCAAGCCTGGCGCACAGACGGCGGTACCGCTGCCTTTGGTGCCGCCGCACTTGCCCTGGCCGTCGTCAGTACTGCTCTCAACTTCCTTTACGTGCCCCGCGAGGAGGAGTACGTATGGCTCCCCAGCTTGATGTGGGCCGTCATTCTGTGGCAGAGCTTTCTGGGCTGGTGGTGGTGGGTGGGTGCCGGGAGTGGAAGCGGATTGAACGGCGATGAGGGGATAGAGGAAAAGATGAAGAAAGAGGCGAAGCGTGAATCGAGGCGCAAAGAAGCGAGGGAGCGGAGAAAAGAAACCAGGATCCGCGCAAAAAAAGTGTGGAAAGGCGTTACCAACACATTTATACCCGCAACAACACACGGCAGCAACCGCAACGAACATCCGCAAACGCCTTCGCACCATTCAGACTCGTCGTCCTCTCGCCCGCCCCAAGGACGACACAGATCTACCTCACCCCAAAACCACCAACGCCCACAACCGCATCCGAATGCTCCCCTCGGATCACCCTCCGGCCGCGCCCCAACACCCTCCATATTCTCCACCTCCACAACCGCGACTTTCACCACTCTCCCGCGGCTACTCCCCACCTTCTTGCACCGTTGGTACGCCTCGCTGCGGCACGCGCATCTCGTCGCGGCACGCCAGCAGGCCGTTGAGCGCGTGCAGCGCATCCGCGAGTTGGAGCGTGGCGGCTCTGTGGTCGTTGATCCCGCCCGGGTCGGCTGGGGCCTGGGGAGCTTTGGGTGGCGCATTGGGTATGAGGATCAGCGGAGGGAGGCCGAGGCGGCGCCGGGGAGTCGCGAGTTTGAGATGTATGACAGCAGTGCATGGACGACGCGACTTCGGGAGCAGGGTGAGACGTTGGAAAAGGATGGGGAGGAGGAGGCGGATGTGGATGTGGAGGAGGTGCAGCCAACGTGGTACCCGCATTATCCCTCCGCATCGCATCGATCGCCCCCTACCTCTAGATCGCCGCCACTACCACAGACACAGACGCATACTCCGCCGCGTCCAACTCCAACCCATGCCGCACGGCCTAAATCGGTGTGGTGGTGGGGCCCACTCGCACGGTGGCGACTGAAGGACTCGACGACTTATTAGCTCACCTGTCCCTGTCCTTCTCTCGTCGTGTTTTCCTCTCCCTTAGTCCGGGGTGAGGGGGGTTGTGATTGCTTGCTCTTTACATGCTTTGCTTTCTGCGTTGTGGTGGACCCGCGGACTCATGATAACTTATATAATGTAACATGTGTGTATACCGTGTACCTCAGGATTGGAGAAATATCCACTAAAACTAATCGTGTACATGCAGGCTCGCGCCCTGAGGAGCTTGATCGTGCTCGATAGAATTTGGTCAAAATCATCTAGAGTTGGATTGGGAGTAGTTGCACTGCAAATGACGTGCATAGGGTACTACTACCGCATAACCTTGCGCTCTTCTGATCGAAGTTAAGAATGGTGAAAGTTTCTCATTTAAGTACCTGGAGGGGACTACTAGTACTACTTATATTTAAATTAACGGGAAATAATTGCTTCCATCAAGCAGCGCCACATGATGTCTACTCCAAGCCCGTGTTGCGCATCTCGACATTAAAACAGTTTGGCATTCCTCAGCCAGAACCGCGGCTCGTCGGCTGTCCAGCCGTTAAATGAAATAGTATTATGACTCTTCATCATCAGATCTAGAATGACCACCTCGCGTTACAAAAAGCCTTTATGGATCACCGATTTGCTGACCTGGTCTGAAAACCTTATCTTTCCCTCGACCCAGTCTCTGATCAAAACCCCAGCAATCGCAGTTACTGGTGGCAACCTGAAAGGCGGTTCGTCAACCTTGACCTCATTGGGTGAATTGGGGTGAGGAGCAGTCTCCGCTGGCCCAGCTTGGTTGTTTCGCCCTTCCGTAGATTCCGCCATCTTCTTGTACTCTGCGCTGCCGAACTTTCCGCCGATAGGGTGTCCGAGGACGGCTTGAATTTCAGCGCGGGTGTACCATCGTGCATCTAAATGGTCAATTCAATTATGCAGTCTCTTGAGATCGCAAAAAAGCCTACCGAGGAGCTCGTTATCAAGGTCGACGCGGATCGGTTGCGTAGAATCCGCGCGAGCATAAAAGCCGACCATCAGATTGGCGGGATATGGCTAGCGGATGTGTGAGTAAAGCCTCCAAGGTGCCGCTGAAAAAACATACCCAAGGCTGGCCAGAATGGTATCTAACGTCCCAGACCGTCACGCCAGCCTCTTCCCACATCTCCCTAGCGACTGCGTCCTCGAACGTTTCTCCAGGTTCAATAAATCCGGCTAATGCAGAGTAGAACTTGCCAGGGAACTTTTTCTGTCGTAGGGCAACCATTAAACGATCAGTGAAGGCGCCTCGATGGACGGAGAGAAAGACATGCCCCTCTTCCGAGTAGAATCCTGTCCCCGGTTTCATCGATGGCGATCATAATGACGACGGCATCCGTCCGAGGGTGGGTATAATTGTGTAAACCTTTACTACAGCACAAGATAAGTCGGCGAATAGCGACTAAATAACAGGTAGTTACCTTGAAGGACAAGGCTTGCGGCCGGTGTTGTCTGCCCAAGGAAGGAGGGATGAGCACGACAGTTTCCAGCCCCCCCACATTGAGTAGGTCGGTGAGCCACATCCTGCACAAAACTACAAGTTCACGCGTCAAGGAAGATCTCGACGGCGAGCAAGACAAAAGCACCTTATTGCGCAAATTCCAATCTACGAGACTTCTAGCCTCCGCAAACACAGCACCAGAGAAATGATCCAATCCCGTCATCAGAATTCGTGGTTCAGACCAACTCAACACCTGTCCGCTCCGGGCTGGTGTGGTCGAATCGAGGATCTTCTTCACGCCTTCAGGTCTAAGATCCAAGTCAGCGACATCCATGGAGAAATATGGCGTCCCTTCAATGTTTGCAATCGCAGCCTCAGGATCAACAAAGTCAGACGAAGGAAGCGCATTAGATTCAGAGTCCTCCTGGAGCCCAAGGAACACCACAGGAGACTCGCGATGGCGCGCAGCCTCCGTAGTAGAGTGTTGCACATCAGGAGACTCAACGACCAGTTGACCCTCGTCCTTTCCTTGCCCGAAGAATGGCTCGTGACCCAGGAATGGCCGGATATCATTCGTGGTCAACCACGCGAGGGACTGCTTCTGCAGAGAGTCTGCATTGGCGAGAACAAGAGGCTGTCCAGAGTTAAACACGAGCCATCGTGTCTTTGGATGTACAATGATGGCATTCAGGAATGGATGAGATGGGCGAAGCCAGGAAAGGCGATTGAGAGGTGAACCGGAGAACATGTTCACAGGCCTGATCGCGTTCGTTAGCGGATTTATGTATTTCTAAATCACCACTCACACTCTATCCGCCATCTTGAGGATGAAGTTCTTGAAAGGAGGAGGGATGAAAGACGTGGCTGATAAAGTATTCGGAACGACTCCGCGCCGAACCCCGTTGGCAAGCGGTCCGGGTTAGTAATATCACACGAGGATGAGGACCACTTCTGTCGAGCGCCACATGCATGTTTCGATTCAGTGGAATTGTAGAACCTATCGCTGTAGATAACGCCGAAGAGGCACAAATCGTATTCACTCGTCGCCTGTGCCCCTATTCCCTCTTCAGGCTCCTGGCATCATCCTAGCCTCCACCCCAACGCGTCGCGTGTCAGTCCCGGTCCTGACCTGGTATGGCACGCGGTGAACAGAGCAGTAACAGCATGATGAAAGCTCAGGTCAGTACCATCTGATAGCTCACGCCACAGAACTGCATGAATCTGTTGAGATTCCGGTCTCTCGCATCGGAAACGTCAGACAGCTCATAGTCCAACATCAGCGCCTTCGATGTTGCCGCTAAGGTACCTTGGTGAGTATTACATTGGAAAAATGCGAGTTCATTTTGTACCGACCATCAAGATCAAAGATATCTTTGAGATTTTGCGGAAAGTGCTCGCTGATTTTTCCGTTCGACATATAAATCGTATGCATGCTACCCTCAGGCTGGTTTGATCTCAGCGAGGCATTTGCTCGGCGGCTCTCGCTAGGCTTGGGTACTTGGCTAATATTCGCATATCCCAGAGACGTTGGACTTACGAATTGTGCAGCTGGATCCTCAAATGCTCCAGTTCCGTTTTCTGCTGGGCAACCTCATTCTGAAGTCTCTGTGGGATGATCGCCTTGAGACAT
This sequence comes from Asterophora parasitica, assembly GCA_018282005.1. NCBI lineage: Eukaryota > Fungi > Basidiomycota > Agaricomycetes > Agaricales > Lyophyllaceae > Asterophora > Asterophora parasitica. The sequence goes on along the minus strand of JABCKV010000040.1, from coordinate 16,105 downwards.
TCTGCAACCTGTTCTTTCACGAGTTCGTCAATTTCTTCCTCTATTTCGCGCTGAGCTGCAGAAATATCAATGCAAGCGAAAAGCGAGCGAGAGACGAACACTCAGAAGGCACTCAGGACGCACCCTGTCGTTTCAAGTGCTCGAAGAGCTGCGTCTCAAGGCAATCCTTCAAAATAACTGGAGAAATGCAGAATGTCAGTAAAACATTTTGGCGGAGGTTAGAAACTGACGGTGTATTTCTGCGATACCTTCCTGGCGGATCTGATCTTGTTCCTTGAGCTGCCGTTGGAGTCTGACAAAGTTGTGCAACGCTGTAACCAGGATATGAGGCACTTACTTCTTGATTTCTGGCGCAGTCCCAATTTTTCCAGCCGTTGCGACCTCATTCGCTTCCTGTTCCAGCTTCTGAAAAATATCCTGTTTTCTGATCTGAGCACCAGTCGCACAAGTGTAAGCTGCTTATGTCTGTGAAAGCTTACACCCAAGGAGCCTGTCGCGACTTTCATAGTGGCTATGAGATCCGCAGTCGATAGAGTATTCAAAGGAGAAATTCTAGTACACGTCGTCGTGCATCCCGGTGAGGTACTAGTGGGCGTCAGTGGTTCCATCATGGTGGCTAGGACGTTGGGTGGGTGGTTGGGTGCCCAGCTCGTGGGTATTACTTTCCACGAGGTCGGAACGTGTTTTACACAGCGCAAATCATGTCGAGAAGTCGACGTGTTCGAGGCAACTTTGATGAGTCAAGGCTGTGGTGTGATTCGTATGATCTAGTAGGAACAGTTGTAAGGTTCTCCCGAAATTGTGTATGCCATGCCAATAAATATTATGCCCAGTATGCGGCTAATTAGTCGTGTCTTCCGTTTCCACTCTAGGAGAATCAGGCCGAGCGTCTTGAACATCCAAATTGCTCAGTTGAGCTGCCATGAGGGCGCGGAATCGAGAATCCGGGCGATTGACCTAGGAGGTGGTCACTGGTCAGCGGGAGCCAATATCATATGACATGTCGAAATGCTCACCAAATGACGGTAGGTGCCAGTTTCCGTAATTCTTCCCTCTGTATGAGCGTAGATCAGGCGTGAAACGCGTGAAGAGATGGCCTCATAGCGTACCTTCGAGGACGGCTATCCGTTCGGCTCTCGCGATTGTTGACAAGCGATGGGCCACAATTAGAACTGTAGTTTGTCGAGATTGGAGGATCTTGTCTACTGCATCGTTCACCTATAATGTACGGGATTTCAGATATAGTCCAGTCTTTGGTGGTTCTCATGGGCCACGCACCCTTCGTTCCGATGTTGCATCCAAGGAACTCGTAGCTTCATCAAGCGCTAGTATTGCCGGCTTTTTGAGCAAGGCCCGCGCGATGGCGAGTCGTTGCCGCTGACCACCACTCAAGCTCTGTCGTCCAACTACAAGAATTAGATTAAAACGAGCTTACAGCTGCCTGCCAGAGAAAACTCACTCTCGGTATCAAATCCTTTCGGCATTCCCCAAACGAACTCGCAGTTAGCTTCACGCGCAGCGTGTTCAATTTGTTCGCGGGTAGCGTTGGGGTTGCCGAATGCGATGTTGCTTGCAATGGTACCAGTGAACAGTACAGGATCTTGAGGAACGATACCAATCACGTTACGCCAGGAGGTAGCGGAAAACTCTCGGATATCTGGAACTTCTGAGAAGACTGTTACTCATCCAGAAGCGGTACTGCACACCTTGCCCATCGAACGTTATCTTTCCCTTCACAGGATCATAGTACCGCAAGAGAAGTGAATGGATGGATGATTTACCACCGCCACTCTTGCCTCTGGAAGTTAAAAAAAAGTCATTAGAGAATTTATAGAAAGTTGACTGAGGTGGCACGCACACAATGGCAACGCTCTCTCCAACACCGATATCAAGGTTGAAGTCCTTAAGAATCTCGACGCCTCTGCGGCTGGGGTATTCGAAGTGGATTCCTTCGAATTTAATCTGTCCATGCCGAGTACTGGACACCGGGATGCCTGTCTCAGGTGGTATCGCAGGGTTTCGGTCCAGAAGTTCAAATATGCGAGTCCCAGCACCCACTCCACGCATAATTGACGACTATGATAAGGTTTGAAAGGAGGAATGAACAAAAAAGTCTGACGCGTACAAAAAATGACCTGAATAATGTTGTTTGAGTCTGCGAGAGCGGAATTAAGATGTGTGCACGACATACGTCAACATTTGAAGGCCGCTGCCAACGTATACGGTGTAAAGCAGAAGACTTGTCAGGTCACCCACAGAGATAGCACCATTCGAAACCAGAGTTCCACCTTGAAAGAGGAGTCAGAATGCGCCAAATGCTCCGCATAAGCTGAAACTCGCCATAGCCTAGCAACGCCAGGAGAGTGACATTACCACTCCAGCCCGTACTTCCGAAAAAAATAGCGCTGGCCACGGCTTCCTTGCGGGCCAAGGACAGAACAGTCGTCACTCGCTCATGAAACTTCTTCTCCTCCTGACCATTGGCGTTGTACGCTTGCACTGTGCGGAGGGCAGCTAAGGCCTCTGAAGCTACCTAACGCACCAGTAGTCAGCAGAGAGGATTTCAATGACCAGATAAAAATCTACCTTTGTCATTTCACCCATAGACTCTTGGGTTTTGTTCGACAACTTTTTCAAGTATCGGCCATAAAAAACCTAAGCAGGGCGATCAGCTAGGGTAATAACATATTACAGGAATAAACCCACTGCTCCGAGTGACACGGGAGGCACGACGGTTAGCATCAAGAGGGTCAAGGTAGGGGAAAGATAGAACATGGCGCCCACTATAGGCGGCATTTACATGAGTTGGATCAAGGATGCGGATATTACACAAGACTTACATCCAACTGACGACATGACGATCGAGCGCAGGCCGTCAGAAAGATTTTGGGTAACACTGTAATGGAAGTTATGGCGTAATTTGAGATTGTGAGGATGCAATAGTGACCTTTCACCAACAATGCTGGTATCAACGCTCAAGCGACTCAAGACGTCACCCTCTCCACGTTCTACAAACTCGACTTCTTGCCTGAGGGCCGCGAAGTAGGTGCGTTCACGAAGCCTTGCGACAATCCTTTGGCCTGTCGTCATATTGCAGTCAACGTAAGCGTAGTCCAAGAGATAAAACGCGACTGACCTGACATTCGCATCAGAAACGCGCGTCCAGCATTTGCGGCGGCACCCGTCGTAAATAGCAAAAGAAGGATTCCTGACGCTTCCCAAATTCCAAGCCTGAAGGGTATTTGCTGCAATGGTGAAATGGAGTGAGCCTCGAGGCGCGCTTGGAGGACTCGAACATACCGGATTGGTTGAGGAAAAGAAGTCAATCAACTTGCCGATCGTAAACGGGACGCTCAAGGACACCGCGGACGAGACCAGTAGCAACCCAATGGCAATGAGCAACGGTTTCTGTTCCGGTTTAGCGAGGCCGATGATCTTGCGAAAGGATGATGCTGCCTCCGGTGACTTCTTGAATAGCGAGAGTATTGAGGTTGCAGGCTTTTCCGAAGGTGGGTTCTTCGAGACGACGGAATTATTCCTGGGGGGAGTCTGCGCGTGGAATGCCCTTGCTGCTATTGTCCATGACTGGGCAGGAGAATAACGACAGGAAAGGGACCGTGAACTATACTGTAATGTCGAGGCTGTAGACCACTGTCGGCCATTAAGGATCGGGGAAAATGGTCTCAGGAGAGGGCGAGTACAGATTCCCAGCATAACTGGGACTTTAGATTCTAGGGCAGTTCTACCTAGCGAAAGGCAGAGAGCCTGGAACTTGAATGACCTGGTATGGAGCAAAGGGCTTAGTGACTCGAGGACGTCGAACGAGACGGGGAAGCGAGCCGCGGACGTCAGCGGCTATGAATCTGATGCCGAAAAAGTTTGGGCCACGTGGGCGCGATCTTATCTTATCTTCAAGCTGTGATTTGGGAGAAATGCTGCTCTCTTGAGTCTGCCTCTCGCACTGTGTGGTAGTCACAGCATCGTTTTGGACCATGTGACTCCACCAGTTCTCCAGTTTTTCGCGAGCTAGACTGGACTCTCACCTAGGAAATGGAATTTGGCATCGGCACGAGAACCAAACAAGCTGCATATCATGCTCTTCGTTCGAGCTTCCCCTATTATTCGGCCTCTGCGCTGCAGCTTTTCTATAGGAATTAGATCCATGTCTTCCTCGACCAACTTTACTGAATCCTGGATCGCCGGGCCCCAGTCAACTCAATTCTACACCCGGACGTATACGCCAGAGAACACGCCCCGAGCGGCAGTCGTTTTCGTTCATGGTTTCGCAGAACACATCGGCCGGTATTCGCATTTCCACCCGCTTCTTCGCCAGCACGACATAGCCGTGTTTGCATTTGACCAGCGCGGCTTCGGAAAGACAGCGCTCGATACCGAGGGCAATAAGAGCAAAGAGAGCGCATACGGGAAGACCTCTTGGGCGGAGCAGATGGTCGACATTGCGTGGGCTGTAGAGCATGTCACGAAGACGTTCTCCGGAGTCCCGACGTTCCTAATGGGTCACTCAATGGTGCGGTCATTACTCTCGTATTATTTATCTATTCTCATGAAGTTCCGTTTGCGAACACAAAACTCATCATTAGGGAGGTGCTGAAACGTTGGGCTTTGTAACTCAAGGAGAGAAATACAAGCATTCTGCAGCGGTCTCATCGCTGGCAGGCGTGATTGCCACAAGCCCGCTGATCCTCCAGACAAAACCTGCCCCTAAGCTACTCCGATGGGTCGGTGGCAAAGCCAGCACTGTGCTGCCTCATAAGCTCATTCCGGCAGACGTGATTCCAGGCGTATGTGTCGTTGTCTTCTTTCTGCGCTTGATTGCTCACTTGGAAATATTAGGACCTCTCGCACGACGCTGCAGTCAATGACGCCTACATGAAAGATCCATTAGTCAAGCACTTTGGCTCACTTCGTGGTTTGCACGATATGTTATCCAACGTCAGTCACTTGAATCATTGACTGTTGTATCCTGGCCCTGATGAAGTGGAAGGGCGAGGCTTTGTTAGCGAACCTCTACCAAAACTGGCCGAAGTCTCTCCCTGTGAGTGAGTGCTGTCGTGGCAGTAACTGAGTCACTGACTCCAGAGCTCACATTAGTTGCTTTTGGTGCACGGAACGGAGGACAAAGCAAGCACAATTCCATATGTTCAGAGATAGAAGTCTAACCCGGTTTACCAATCAGGTTACATCTTGGAAAGCAAGTCAGGCGTTCTTTGACAAAATTCCAGCGCTCGATAAGAGAATTCAATTGTTTCAGGTAGGCGCATATCACCCGACATTTCGAATGTGCTGACGTTTCGCGCAGGGCGGATTCCACGAACTTCAAAACGAGCCCAACGGCGTGAAGGAACAGCTAGTAGCTGACGTTGTCGCGTTCATAGAAGCGCATTTGCAAGGCAACACTCACACCCCGGATGAGCGCTCAAAGATGTAGTCGCTGGTTTGGATTGAAGGGTTGTAGGGACGGGATTAGATAGATACCTTTGCCGTTGGGACATTCTAATGTATGCTGGGCGCGTCACAAGAGGGGGGCCGAATGCTACGAATCAGGTAGGCGGGCCGATCTTGTACACATTCTAATAACCTCCGGCGCCTGGAGCAGCGTCACCCTCCCTCTTCAACCGCAGAAGAACCTCCTTAAACCTCGTCAAGTCAGTCGTCCCGGCTCCAGTCCTGGCGATCGTCTTGCTCTGAGAGTTTTGGAGCTCGACGATCTCGCAAATGCGTTCCCACGTCGTCCCGTTGGAAAGGGATGAAGAGAGCGTGGCGAGATACTCGGCTTCCTGGTCCCTGAAATGCAAAACACATAAAGCGATGCCCGTTTGGCCGGGTGCTTACAGACTCACTTGTTCTCCCGAATGTTCCTCTCCTTCTTCTCCGAATAGTTCTCGTAGAATTCGTCGATAGAACGTTCTGCTTTCGCGATGGTTTCTTGGCGTCGGGCCTTGGACGCCTCGTCACGAGCAGCAATCTCTGCCTGCTGCTTCTCACGCCAGTCTCTGCAGGTGGTATTGTCATGAGACGTGGATATGAAAAGATTAACATCTCATACTTGATAACTTGGGGTTCGTCTTCTTCTATGGGTTGATTGAGGATGGGGGTCGATGAGAATGCAGAGGGTTGAGGACGCGGAGCGAAGGTTGCGCCGCTGAAGGATGCCTGGGGAGGTGGGGGCTGGGGCTGTACATAATTAGCACTGAATCGTCACGAACTTTGAGAAACGAGCAGTTATGCACGATGCGTTCCAAGTCGCGCCGTAGAAGAAAGCGAAAACATACCTGGCCAACATCGATATCTGGGAATTCATTCTGGAACTTCTCAAGCTCGTCATCACCAGTGACCTTCACAGCGTTCTGGATAGGAGGGGCATCAAAGTCATCGAATGAGAAGCCTGAGCTGTCCTGCCTGGCTGCGGGCGGCGCCTGAGGGATTTCCCCTTCACCATCAAGGGAGATGTCGGGAAAGGCAGACGCGGCGCGGTCGAAGTCGATTTCGTCGTTCCCTGCCTGGAAAAAGTCGCTCATCGTGGGTTGGGTTGGCACTGACGGTGGTGTTGGCGTTGTAGCAGGTCAATGATCGTGGGAACCTACTCCTTGACGTCTTCCTCAACATGCCAATTAATATCCCCGGCATCCTCGTCCCCTTCCAACTCATCCTCAACCCCCGGGTTGTTCTGCCCAGTATCGTTGTCAAAGGTGTGTTCTTCCACCTCATGCGAGGAATATCTAGAACATTGTCGCGCAGCAAGATATCCGCCACCTTGACTTCGTCGCGCTACGGAAGGCTGGTTATCGAGGGGCCGTCTTTGACAAAGACAACTGTATCGTGCGTGTGGCAGGCCTGGTTCCCTATGATTCTGTCGTGCTTAAACGCGAGGAGTAGACCCTACCTCACAAAGATACACTAGTCCCTGCAATCCAGGTGTGTATTCTCCAGCCCCGTTGTTTCTGCTTGTGTTTAATCTTGTATTTAGCACGCATGGGACGAATGTCGAAATGCGTTCGGTGAAGGCAATGTCATTATTGTTAGCAACTCTGCAGGGACATCACTGGACCCGGGAGGGATTCAAGTATGCCCTTCTAGTCTGCTGGTGACTGCGCCTCAACGACCTTGCCTTTCCGTTGCTCTAGTGTGAATCCGTGACATACAACACCGGCGTTCCAGTCCTTCGGCACAAGTCATTCAAGCCCGCATATTCTTGTATAACCAATATCCGTGGATATTTCTCCTCCCTTCGATATCCCATTCGTGACGACGAGTTGATTGTCGTGGGCGACCGGATATTCACAGACGTCGTAATGGCAAACCGGATGCGAGGCTCCAAGGTTTCTCAAGGACTTCTAAAAATGGCTCTAACTTGCGGGTACGAGAACGGAGGCGCTATTAGAAAAGAGAATGATTCTCCGGAGGTCCGACCCCATGGGCCGCTCGCGGTTTGGACGACGGGGGTTTGGAAAAAGGAAGCAATGGCGATGAGGTGGTGCGAAAAGAAGCTCGTCGACGCAGTGCGGCGCTGGAGTCATAACAGAGAGCCAGAATTGGACACAACTCAGTTCATCAAAGAGTTTACCGAGTCTAAGCCGCCACGGACAAGTGGTATGATGGCAGGACTATTCGGGAGATTACGAAGGACTTGAAAACAATGTGAAGCCAGGGCTACACACATACACTTGTTATAAGTATTCTTGGTATATATTATCACAGATCGTGGTGTACGTGAAATAATGCTCCAATCCCTTAACATCTCATTGGTCTAGCCCACATCTGGGTGACGATCTCCTCTGCCATGGTCTGCTTTTCCGCCGGGGTGTAAGTCTTACAACACCCAACACCCAGAGTCCGCTGGTGGTAGAGATCTCGTGCAGCAGCAAGCTTGGTGAAGTTTTTCAAGCCAATTGTCATAGTCATCCCAAGCGTGAGTGGTTCGACTCGTTGGCATAACTCCACGTAAGAAGGGGCAAGCAAATGAGACTCGAGATGGTACTTGTCCCAAATGGCTATCTTTCGCACAGGGTCGATTGGAGAGGCATGAAGACGTGCGACAGCCAACGCCCGAACGTCGTCCATTTCGTATTTATGGGCGAGGTTGAGGATGATCATCCAGTCATCCACTGTGGCGGACGTGAACGGATAAGAGTTGCTGCAAAGAATATGATTGCTAGATAGGATGTGGAAAGGACGAACGGGGTGGAAACGCACGATGGAAATAAGACCCACAGAAGCCGAACAAATTCGTACTCTGAGATCTCGGGCAGCACAAAAGGATGCTCGTCATCAAAACCCTTTGAATGGAGGCGCAATTTCCCTCCTTGTTGGGGTGGCGTAATGACCCGTAGAACGAGGGACTTTTCGTGTAGAACAGACAAGTCGAGCTTGAAGAGCGTGTTCTGAACCTAACAATGGTGAGATATGGTACCAGTTGATCAAATAGGTTGAGATACCTTGATCACGATGTTCCCTTGTGGCATGTAATATCGAGGATGCCGTTGAGATTTGGTATTGGACGGGGATGCTACAGGCTGCAAGCGCGGGTTTGAGCGTAAGGCAGGCATTCAGCGAGGTTCAATTTGGCTGGCAGGAGAGCGAGTAGATTGGCGCAAAGATTGACGCAAGAGCCTTTTGTGGCTCAAGATGAGGTGCATGGAGCTCAAGTTACAGTAGCACAAGGCTCGGAAAACAACGTGGTTGCCTCTAGGCCGAACAAAGAGCCGCAGTATGGCGGCACCCTAACTCCAGCCTACCCCAACGCGAGGAGCCACAGTCTTTCATGAGATACAAGGCATAGGAAATGTACAAAGGAACATATGCACTTTTAACAAATGACTTGATGAGAATTTCGGAGTTGAATGAAAATGCTTGGCCGTTTGTACACAATAATGTCATTTTCTTGAACAATGCTTCGCGTGTCACTTACACGGGAATCTGAACTTGCGTGAGCATAGCAGACTGCTACTTTCGGCGCGTAGTTAGCGTGGCGTTCGGCGCTGGTGTCCAAAATAGACACGCGCCCTATTTGTACTTGTATGAGCCAAGTTGGGAATGAAAATTCTTTCATTGTCAAGGTCATGCAGTCTGTCCTCACTAGATCGAGTTGGTTTAATCAGCTCTTTCGCTTGCGAAGTGCGAACTCCGCAGTATCATCGACATTGGTAACAACGAAGTCACCGCTGTTTTTCCGAAATCCGCCATGGTGGGCACGCTGGACTTGGGGCCTCATCGCATGCGATATCTTCATGACGTTCGTTGGCTTCCTCTCCCTGCGGTCTTAATACACACAAAACTCATACGTCATGCTAGAGGGTCGGCTGTTGAGCTCACATACAACCGCTGGTCAACTCCGGCGTCCAATCTTGAAGACTCGGCGAATGGTAAAGGCTCACCACCCCCCAACGAATATGTCTTGCGCCCTGCATGGCAACGCACTGGCCTATGCGCCGCTCATATGATTTTCGGCATCGGAATCGCGGTCGCGCTTCTAGTCACGCAAACCCGCTTCATCCGCACACTCACCATTATTCCGCCGTCGGGGTCAGATGGTCGACGTGTTTTCGTGCAATGCGCCCACAACCTTCGCAAGAACGGTCTTGTCTTCCCTTACAACAAATGCTCGATCAGGGATGGCAGGAATAAGACAGAGATGATTCTCAGAGTCGCAGGGGAGAGAGGACACTGGCACCTGGGTCTCGAGGATGCGGTCATTCACGGTCGCGAAATTCCTTTACCAGAGGCTCGTGCAGAAGTCTTGGCCGATTGGGGAGGCAAGCGTGCCGCGACTCTCCTCTCACCCAAGCCCAAGCAGGCATTGGACCGACGGTGGAAGAGTGGGCCGATACGGAGAGCTGGAGGTAATTAATCACATCATACACCCTGAACACATGTCTATTACCCCGAACCAATGGCTTACGCATTTCTATTGTGGCCACACACCGGCGTGTCCCATTCGAACCATACATATTGACGCCGAAGACGTCTATTTGCATAGAAACGGCACGCGCACCAAGCCATCTGGCAACCATTGGGCAGCGAAGAGTGCTTATTCCTGGCATTTCCTATATAAACGCGATCCTCGAAACCATCCTCAGACTGGTTCAGCAATCCGTCGCAGCGTCCCGGTTTTTGGACGCTGTCATGGCTATGGCGAAAAGCTTTAGGACTCAATGGTGCACAGAAATCTTTGGTACGAGGTAAACACGGTACATGCCTCCTCAATACGTCAGCCATCCGGGGCTCTTTCTGATCCGTTTCCTCGAGATACCTTCGCTCTATTGTAGCCGCCGTCCCACAATCTAGAAGGCTTCCATGGACTTGGCTTGTTCGTAATTCGATGTCACTGTTACCTCGAGGGTGACCAATGGCTGCTCAATTCGATCGGACTGCTATTCCCGGCAGAGACACCTTTAAGCCACGGTGTCTACCGCGCGCCGCAGCAGCGGACAGTCGCGGTGTACGGGGGTATAGGCCATAGTGACTGTGCGGTTTAGGAAGTTCGATGGATGTCTGACCTGAGGCGGTTTCTCTACTAAGGTCGACTCTTTTCTCTTCCGACTTTGAAATTTCTCTCTGACTCGTGCTTCTTTCCAGTTGAACACATCATGGTGTAATGACAATGTCATACAGCAGAAACGCTGCACATGCGAACCACATCCTACGTATTGCAGTGCGGAAATAGAGAATCTCGTGGAGCGCTCAAGATTACATCGGCTTCACATGTGGAGACTGGAAGCTGGAGGCTCGGAAATCGATGTTTACAAAAGGCAGGCCAGCACTTGACCAGTGCAAACACAGTCCCCTCCACCCCACCGTCGGATGAAAATTATCCGAGTCCGTTCTGAACCCGACGTTGCACTGTCTCCAGTCATCATGATGCCTACAACTCCTTCCAACGAGCGAGAATTCAAGAAGTTGCAACGAAATCCTCACTATTATCTCAACGGAGGGGACGTCCATTTCCTGGTGCATGCCTTCGTAATTCGCACAGTATGAACAACCACTGATTTTATTTATTTTGTGCATCTGCACAGGTTGGCAACCAACTCTTTCGCGTCCATCGATTTTTCTTCGAACGGGAGTCCGCGGTTTTCCTGAAGCAAATCGATGCTCCGACAGCCCCTGGACGGCCACGTCAGGGTGAGGATGACTCCGTAGCACTCGTACTGGATGTGGCTCCATTGAACTTTGAAAAGTTTCTTGGGGTTTTCTACAATCCGTCAGTATCCTTCAACCGTCTGGTGGCGCAACATCTGATGCTTTTCTATAGGAGGTACTCCCTTTACGATTGGAGTAGCGATGACTGGACGTGTATCCTGGAGCTTGCCGTCAAGTGGGAGTTCCCCGAGGTGAAGAATTTGGCCGTGCGCGAGCTGGAGAAGCAAGAAGATATGTCCGTGATCACCAGGATCGCGCTGTATCAGAAATTTCAGGTGGATCACGCCCTGCTTGTCCCTCTATATGGCACACTATGTAGCCGGCCAGATGCTCTGGATGATGACGAGTCTCGTCTTATTGGACGAAAGACTACCGTGCTGGTTTTCAGAGCACGAGAGCGCCTTCGTGCCCAGTCATCGGACGGCGGCAAGAGTCCTCTTCCTGCTGGCCTTGAGAGGGAGGATGTCGAACGCACCATCTTGACCCTCCTTCCTAATCGATCCACTCCTGACTCCTTGCCAAACAAAAGAACAATTGGTGAGGAATCTAGTACGTGTTGCCATGACCAGCTACTGTGATAATTTATACCTAATCACACACTCTCTAATAGTAACAGATGCCTCCGCAAAGGACAAGGAAGGTGATAGTGGTAGGAACAGCCCCGTAATACTGAATGCCAACGGACGAACAGGGCGTGCTGTCAAGCCCAACAAGTTGTAGACCCCAGGGCGATAAGTGCAAGGCTGCACCTGAACGTTGAATGTTCAACACTGAGCGGCTGGCTGCGGCGATTACATAGTATATTTCTTGGTGGCACGTACAGATCACTAGATGGTTAAGAACTTCAAGTTGTTGTATGATAAAAATTACTCCAAATATTCGTCCAATGTCGCAGTGCATGCCGGACTTGAGCGAGTTACGCGATCAAGCTCTTACCCTTGAACTTAAGTTGCCTCGTGCCTCCACCTACTTACATCGCTCAGCACTCAACGTTCTTCTCCGTAATGGATTCGATTCTCAACGTTATTGTGGATTCATTGGCGAGTCAGGCCGGAGTCATAGATGATGGTCAGGGTGATCGTCCAAATGCGTTCAGGAGCCAAATGCTCAAGCTGCAGGTAAGAAACGACGCGTCATTCACTCTCATTCGACGAGTTTTCACTCATCTTCATCGGCTTATTCAACAGTTAGGTATACTTCAAAACAAGCCCCACGCAGTCACCAATCCATCAGTGAGTTGCAGTGAACCTCTTCGACCAACCTGAGGCCCCGGCAGGCGTATCAATCCTGATCTGGATCACATCTTACCACTTGACAGCGAGCTTGCTGCAAAATATCTGCCCAGCCTGGTCGAGAAATATAGCCCAGAAGTTCTGAGTGCATCGACCACCCTCATCAATGTGATATCCTACACGTAAGTTTCTAGGAGCTCTTTGCGGTTGGTTCTCGCACACACGCACAACGTTCAACAGGCCCTATTTCTTTCGTTTCGCGCGAACCCCGGCAGGACTAGGTCTCGCGGCTCTCCAGGTGAAAAGAACGGCCGAATCCGCGGCCACCGTCACTAGCATGACGGCTGATGAGGTCGCAGAGATTGGTCAGTTCCTATCCACTCTTTTAGTTCTACAAGGTGCAGCTGGGATCGAGGAATCAGACAAGGCCACCCTCATTCCAAAACTGAGGCAGTGGGAAAGGGCATTTCCTGGGAGGCTGGCTTCTGACGTTAGTGGGAGATGTCTGGCGCTCTTGACAGACAACTCGTATGTGTTCAGATGTTGTCGATGATATCGCGACGAGCTGAACGCCGGGAGGGTAGAACGATGCGTCCGATGATGCAATCCGTCAAAAGCATACTTGAGAGATGCCTGAACGAATGTGGGGCGCAAGGTTGTGAACGAACCCACCCAGCAAGCGGCTCAGAGCTGATGCAATGAGCGAAATAAGTCCGAGATCTATACTAATATTGCAACTTAGATTTCTCTAAACACCGCTTGGGTGATTACTTAGGTGCAAATCGGCGGTATATGTGAGTGGGGCTCCTTCTCTCCAGACTGCAGATCACCAGAAGAAAGCATGGGCCCAACACAAGGTTGTTTGCTTTGCGGCGGCTTTCTGAGTATGCATACCACGTGGCGTGCTTACGTTATCAATCAAATAAAGTGGTTTAATGCCATGAACAAG